>BFEA01000331.1:607376-633118 GCA_003427395.1 Chara braunii | reverse complement strand
AAACAAACAAACAAAACAAAAAAAAAAAAACAAAAAAAAAAACAAGAGAAACATGCACCCCTGCCGAGTGGGAGCGGACACCACAGAGGGCAGATGGGTTAGGATCAATTTTATTTTTCAGGATGAGGCGTTTACACTGCTCTCACTTTACTGCCCAAATACGGGACAGCCATGATCGGCCATGTTGGAAGAATTACAAACGCAGATTGAACCAGCAAGGCACATCATACTAGCAGGGGACTGGAATGCTACCCTGGAGCCAGCACGAGACAGGATGTCGGGGTCAAGGGGGGGTAGAATATGGTAGGAGAGGATTCACTACCCATCCACGACTTGATGACCAAATGGGACCTCGTTGATCCATATAGACTCCACTACCCAGAACAGTGACAGTTCACATATTGCAAGAGAAACAGGAGTCAACACATCTCGGCGTCAAGAATTGACTACTATTTAATTTCACAAGCTTTAATAGGTACACTTCATTCAGTAGGAATAGGGGACCTACCATACATTAGTGGTCTTGATCACAAACCCAATCCTTCTTAACCTTACCACGCTCAAACAGATAAGAAGGGGTAGGAGCTTTTTCAAAATCAACAACTCCTTACTACAGACTACATTAGACAGGCCATCTCACAAGCGTGCCTGGCCCATAGTTCAAAAAACCACTCTTTCCCTAAATTGCTATCTTCCATGTCGGCAGCGGCAGCGACGGTGGCGAGACAGCTGGCGGCCAAAAGGAACGCACGGGAACAGGAGCTACAGCAAGCCCTCAACATAGCTGAGCAGCATCCGATCCATAACCCAGGCCATGAATTCTATGAAAAACTGTTGGACACGGCAAGGAGCGAGCTGGGAGATGGGGAAAAATGGAGAATGCGAGGATTGCAAATGCGAGCAAGAGTCAAAGAATGGGAGGAAGGAGAGCAGATGACAAAATACTTTTTTCAGAAGATCAAAACCCGGGGAAGAAACACATTAATCGAACATCTCGAAGGCCCTCAAGGAGTGGTTTCCGAAGCAGATGACATGATATCAGTGGCACACAACTTCTACAATACACTCTACACATCAAGAGAGTCTGATCAGCCGACCCAACAAACTGCGGAGGCAAGAACCAAGTTTCTCACCTACTTAGAGCGTATGATAGGCGGTGAACAAGCACTGATGCTAGATGCTCCCCTCTCACAGGAAGAACTCTGGTCAACACTCAAGTCGATGTCCCCAAACAAAACACCAGGAAAGGACGGACTCACGAGGGAATTCTGGTTAGAATTTTGGCCAATTCTGGGAGGGGAATACGAGCAATATTTAAATGAATCCTAGCAAGACGAGAGTCTGGGCGTGGATCTGGCCACCAGCATCGTTACGTTGCTCTACAAAAGGGGGTTCCTAAAGACATAAAAAACTACAGACCCATCACGTTACTGACACTAACACACAAAATTGTAGCGAAGGCCCTAGCCAACAGACTGAGTACGGTAACCAGGGGATGTTTCCACTTAGACCAGACTGGATTCATTCCAGGACGTTTTATCCCGGACAATGTAATGACGCTCTCGGAGTCAGTAAGATACACCGGGGAGAAAAGAATTAACGCGGCTATCCTATTCTTTGACTTTGAAAAGGCGTACGACCAGGTGAATTGGAACTTCCTCCAGCAATGTATGGAAAAAATGGGAGTGGGTCCTAACTTTCGGAAATGGATAAGAGTTCTCTACAATGACGCTCATGGGCAGGTTCAGGTAAATGGCCACCTGTCGCAGAGGTACAAAATGACAAGGTCCGTTCGTCAGGAAGACCCCCTCGCAGCGCCTATCTTTCTCGTCATTATGGAGGCGATAACTTCCTAAGGAAAGACCCATCAATAGACCGGTTACTAGCAGAGCCAGACCAGCAAGGTAGAAGCATCAAGCTCCCCACAACTATACTGTTTGTGGATGACATGACAGTACTGATACGGGCCTCAGACTCCTCCTTCGAAGCCCTCACACGGGCAATGAGTGCCTTCCAGCTAGCATCAGAAATGAGAATCAATTGGCCCAAGACAATGGGTTGGTGGATGGTACAAGAGGGAGAAGAGGAACAACCCCACCCACCAAACTATGGCGGTATGAGTTGGATGGCAAGAGCTGAACCCTTGAGGTATGTAGGGATACGAATGGCAGACTCCGGTCCGCACCACTCGATGGCAACGGAACTCCTGGTCAAAATGCTAACAAAGATGAGCGCATGGTCCCAAGTCTACACTTCGTCGTTTGGGAGGGCCCCCATTCTCAACACTATATTTTTTATGATATGGTACGCCGGCACGATATGGACTCCACCATTCCAGGCTATGAAGAAACTAGGGAGGGAGTCAGCGGCCTTCATGTGGACCTCGAATCCAACTAAGCAACATTTTATCTCCAAGGTGGCATGACGACACGTTATCAAATCCAAGGACCAAGGGGGACTCGACACATTAGACCCCGAACAGCAACTGAAGGCAGTCCAGACAAAGTGGATCTTGAAGTTGATCACACATCCACAGCTTCCATGGGTACCGCTAGCTATGGAACACATTAGGAAACAGACCAAGTATAAAACTCCTTCCAACATGGAAGGGACATTCTGGCTACTGAGCAAGAGTTGGGCAAGGAAGGGAAGGCGAGAGAACGAAGGGGGAGTAGAAGAAGGGTGGCCCAAGGGAGGCTCGTATTGGGCTCAACTGTTGGAAGTATGGGTGGAAATCTTCCCGACGAAAGTCAAGGAACCAAGCACAAGGGAGAAGTACTAAGGCAACCCCTCTTTTGCAACCCATGGATCGAGGACTAGTAGGGAAAACCTCGCACTCTCACTGCGAAAGACTCTAAGTGGGGAACCTGGCTGGAACATGGCATTTGGCAGGTCAAACACCTCTGGTCGGAGGACAGACAGCAGTGGAAGTCATCTCGAGAGCTAAGGGAAGAGATGAAAGGGAGCCACATGCTAGCAGAGATTTTAGCGAGATCTTGTCCTTAATCCGGGAAGGCTGGACTAGGCTACTTCAGGGACCACATTGTTGGGATATTGGGGAGTGGGCCTCCTGGTCCAACAGGGACGCGCCAACTGAAGCATTTATAATCGGGGGGCAAGCGGGACGGGGAGGGGAATGGCTGAGCGTGCAGATGTACACAATTCAACACCCAGGGGCCTATACAAGTCAATTGGACAAGGAAACGTGCACCCCGATCACCATAAAAAAAGGACCAGCTGAGGAAAGTGAAGGTGATTGAGACGGAGGAGTTCACGATATTTGCTCCAGCAACGGACATCCAAAATCTGGAGGTGACCCAGTTGAGTGGGCCTGGAATCTCAGGGGGGGCATGCTAGGCATAACCAGAAGGACTAACATACTCCACTACACAACCAGGCTGGGCTACAGGCTCAGGAAGCGCTCATCTCCGTTAGCCGAATCCTTGGCTCTTAGATGGGAGAAAATAATGCAGTTACCGAAAGAAAAAGTGGCAAAATTAACATGGTCATCCCTTCATCAGATCCACCTAAGCAGGGTAACAAGTTTGCAGTGGCTGATCTTTCACATGGCAGTCCCGGTCAACTCGTGGCTTTTTGAGCGCCGCAGCCAACAACATCGCGACCCTACCAGTCAACAGTGCACACAATGCACGGAAGCAGCACTGGAGACTCTGCGTCACTGTCTCCTTTTCTGCCCAGAAGCAGCGTACCTATGGGACGAGGCCAGGACACTTTGGGACAAAATAATGGACTCCCCTTTCCCCGAGCGTGAGGAGACGCTACTGATTGGAAGTGGTCTTCCAGCAGCCTGGAAGCAGTACCAAAAGGGCACATTCCAGCTTAAGGCAATATGTATTGTGGACAATATGGAAGCGCAGATGCCAGCAGGCCGTCGGAAACAAACAAATGCACAGGTGCGAAGCTGAGGAGACACTCTTCAACCTGCTGGAAACAGATGTACGGGCTCAATGGAAGGGAATCTGCAAGCAGGCCCAACAAAACTCACTGCAAGCCAAGGTGCTAATGGAGAATTTTCAGAAAAGGGTCTTGGCTCAAGGAAGGATAGCATCAGTGGAGGGCTCGACATTGAGCTTCCATTTGCTTTGATAGGTAAACAAGTTAAAAAAAGATTTAACTAGGGTTTAGGGTTTAAGGAGAAGTATTTAAAAGTACGAGTAGGATAACAACAGTGGAAAAGCGTTTAAATTTTTTAAGAAGGTCGAAGTACAGGATTTAATTTTATGAGTTTCAACAATCTAGGCCTCAGGCCTCGTATTTCAGTGGAGACAGAGAGGATGAGGTGTCCGAGGTAAAGGGAAAGAAGAGCAACAGTAGTAGGGTTTAGGGTTCAAGGTGAGGATAGGTGGAAAGAGAGAGGGGAGGAAGAAGTTAGGCAGAGGAAAATAGAGGTAGGTTTAGGGTGTAGCATGTTGGGACACGCCACAGGGCTTTGAGTTCATTCATTTCAGTGCAACCTAGGGGCATGTTGGAAGGTTCTTTCCTTTATTGCTATCTGTCTTTTGTTAATCCAGCTTTGTCTTTGTTCAGGAATAGCATGTAGCTTAACAGGGCAAAGGGACACTGGACCCGGTTTCCAATATGAGCCCAATCTGGGTAAATGTCCCCGTCTTCCGGGTTGAGATGTGGAGGGATTCCTGACCTCCTTTGCTATATATATAATGAAGTATGCTATTTGTAAAATAATAATAAATTAAATTAAAAAAAAAAACAAAAAAAAACAAGAGAAACATGCATACATAAACTGATTGTGTGTGCGTGTGTTCTGAATTTTCACCACAACAGCCCCTATTCCACCGAGATGAGTAGATTCAAAATCGAAGCAGCTTTAGAATCGGTGGGACTAATGCAGGACCATCTATCAGTCAGATGACAGGCTCGCAGCATAGCCAGCCGCCTCAGCCCACTCGGGATGAGATAGAACTTCAACAAGTAGAGCTAATCCACTTACAGACCTCCACTCTTGCAAACTCTTACACCCATTTTGCAATAGTACTTCCATTCTCCCAGCATTCACCATAGTTGTCAGTCTTTCTCGTCTTCCAGGTTAAGATGTGGAGGGATTCCCGGCCCCCTTTTGCTCTATATATAATGAAGCATGCTATTTGTAAAATAATAATAAATTAAATTAAAATTAAAAAAAAAAAAACAAGAGAAACATGCGTACATAAACTGATTGTGTGTGTGTGTGTGTGTGTTCTGAATTTTCACCACAACAGCCCCTATTCCACTGAGATGAGTAGATCCAAAATAGAAGCAGCTTTACAATAAGTGGGACTAATGCAGGACCATCCATCAGTCAGATGGCAGACTCGCAACATAGCTAGCCACCTCAGCCATCACTCGGGATGAGATAGAACTCGAGCAAGTAGAGCTACTCCACTTACGGACTCCCACTCTTGCAAACTCTTACACCCATTTTGCAATAGTACTTCCATTGTCCCATCGTTCATCATAGTTGTCAGTCTTTCCCGGTTGAGATGTGGAGGGATTCTCGGCCTCCTTTTGCTCTATACATAATGAAGCATGCTATTTGTAAAATAATAATAAAATTAAATAATAAAAAAAAAAAACAAGAGAAACATGCATACATAAACTGATTGTGTGTGTGTGTGTTCTGAATTTTCACCACAACAGCCCCTATTCCATCGAGATGAGTAGATCCAAAATCGAAGCAGCTTTACAATCAGTGGGACTAATGCAGGACCGTCCATCAGTCAGATGGCAGGCTCGCAGCATAGCCAGCCACCTCAGCCCACTCGGGATGAGATAGAACTCGAGCAAGTAGAGCTACTCCACTTACAGACTCCCACTGTTGCAAACTCTTACACCCATTTTGCAATAGTACTTCCATTCTCCCAGCATTCACCATAGTTGTCAGTCTTCTACATTTTCTTAAGATCTTCAGCTTATATTTTATCTGTTCTCTTAATGATTCTCATCCGTCTGCATTTACTCGTAGTACAGAAAGGAGGGAGGAAGGAAATAGGAGGTGGAGTTCTTAGCGGGTACTCAATACTCACCACGGAAGCAGACTACCTTAGAACGGCACATGAGGTCAGTCAGTATTTGGGTTGCATAAGATTTTGAGTTGAGGAGCAGCCGTTGCCTATGGTAAGTGGCCGCCCCTGCAAGCCGGACAGTGAAATAGTGAAATACAAAATTACGAAGAAGAAGACATGAGCATTACTTTTATGGTGCTATCTTCTCCATCACCTGACCTCAACGAAACACTGTTGAGGATCTCAACCCCTTTACTCATATGCTACTCAGGACTGGTTCGGGTGTGGACTGTGGAAGCACCGCATTCAATTTATGTGTGCGTGTGTGTGTATGTGTGTATGTGTGTATGTGTTACATGCCCAGTTGGGTGATGTACATATAAACCAAGGATCCACAATGTGATAAAAAGGACTGAATGGACAATTCAATGCAAGTAAATCTCAACAAGCAGTGTACATCCTGATACATACAAAATGGTGCTTGATAGCGCAGGGAAGACTTTAGATACAAGTCCTGACCTGTTCGGGACTGACCTCTATTGCGTAATGCAATATAGCGCAGTAGAATGCTAGAATACCAATGACTAGCCCAATCAATGTTGCAACGCAGACCAAACATACATCATGCCCATCACAAGGTGTGAAGGGGCCTGGCGCTATACACAGGAAGGAGGCGCCAGGTCCAGAAATACACAGACGAAGAGGAGGGGATCAGACGAAGAAGAGGAAGGGGGAGATGGGGGGGGGCACAAAAAGCTCTGTGGCCGCGATTAATCAAAATCTGGAGAACCCTCCCCCCCGCAGATCGCCCACCCCCAGAGCGTTGGGAAGAGGTGGCAAGACAACCCCTTTTTGAGAACCGGTGGATCACAAATTCACACAGTCAAATCTTCTGCAGTTTGGATTCCCCATGGAAAGGATGGGTCAAGAACAGGATCACTCGGGTAGGGGACCTATGGGATGAACCCAGAAGAGATTGGAAAACACCGGAACAAATGAGGGAGAATCTCCGCTATTGCCATAATCTTGAAACAGCACTGGAGGAACTCCTGGAAGCCTTCCTTGTGGCCTGCCTCCCTATCCTGCGCAGGGGACTGCAATTGCAAGAGGGGGACTGGGTGTCCACCAAGGACTCTGCGAATCGAGTAGGGCTAGTACACTGGGTGAGACCAGAAGATGTCCTGGTTGAGGGGTATAGTGTTGGAAAAGATGGGCGGCTAACGGGTAGCAGAGTTCCCTTCGTACGGACCTCCAAAGACCAGTTGTACAAAGTGAGAGTCTATGGCGAAGGCGAAGGGAAAAGAGCTTTCAGGCCTGAGATACCGCTAAGTATGCTCCCTCTGGACCTGACAGAGTGGGTGTGGAACCCGCCAGCACACCCCAGGGCACGCGAGCTAAAACCTCTGCCCCTCTGCAATCTCACTGTCAAAACTTCCTACCGGAAGCTCAGAGTCAGAAAAGTTTGAGAGACACTGTCCAGGAGCGCTGGCAGCGGCATCTAAATATAGACAAACAGCTGTTGGCACCCATTAGATGGTTCAGAGACTGCAAATGCGGGCCGACCAAGATCACATCCTTACAATGGCAAATCGTGCATCGCTGTCTCCCCGCCAACAGCTGGCTGATCGATCACACTCAATTAGAACAGCAACGGCGGGCTCTCCCTTGGTGCCCCCGGTGCCTTTTGACCTTCCCAGTACGGAAAAGGGAAAAAACAATAGAGCACATTTTTCTCCAATGCCCAGTAGCAGTAGTGACATGGAGATGGTGGGAGAGAGTATGGCGGCAGCTAGTCCCAGGACACGCATGGCCATGGGCATGGAGGGCGATTTTGCCTTGATACTGTCCGGTCCTCCAAAACCAGACCTTTGCATAGAACATGTTCCACCTAGGAAGAAGAGCGATCCTATGGGTTATATGGTGGCAACGATGTGCCCTGGCCATGGAGAAGGTGTTGGTGGATGGGGAAGAGAGAAATGAATATCTCAAACAGCAGCTTCAATTGGAACTGTCCCGACAGTGGGCAGTAACAAAACAGACATTAGACATTCTAAAGACAATCAAGAAGTTTAGCCAAGAATGGCTGGGCGGTGATCGGGAGGGATGGGTAGCAGAGGTGATATGGTCTGGTCCATGGGAAAACCAGGATCAAAGGGAAGATGAGCCTATGGGAGCAAAGGCCCCCCGGGACTACCACCTGGCTTTTAAAGACTGGACTGCGATTAGCCCAGATGTCCCTCTACGCTCGGCAGAAGAGTTTGCAGACCCGTTTCCGCCCCACCACCAAGCAATAGAAGAATAGGTGGGATAGTCAAGACTTGGAGGGTAAAAGACAAAAAAAAGAGGTTTTATCAGTCTTCCAACAACGGCCCTTTTCTCACAATTGTCCTTTTTTCAGATGGGATGCTGAGCCCATTTCTCAGCACAGATTGCATGAGAGCACCAGAAGGATAGCACTAGCTCGGCATGGACAAGGGAAGAGAAGAAGAGTGCACCGGTGCCCCCCGGTGACTCTCTTTCTAACCCTGGTCAAGCCATGAGGCAAAAAGGAAGAAGAGGTTGGTCGCATGACCGGGAGAGGGAGGAAGCCTTGAGCGGAATTGTAGGTATCTGGCGCCCGATACAGGGTGAAGAGGTCCTCCCCCCCCTTTGTCTCCCGGTAACCTGCTCAGTCAATCCTCTGGACTCCAGAGCAATCAATGCTGGGAGGCGTCAGTCTGTTTCCTAATATCTTCCAAAAAAAAAAAAAAGGAGTAATCTACTCAGCCAATCCCCGGGGTGAGTGGGGAAGGAGACGGTGGGATATCACGCATCCTACTAGCGAGGGGGCTAGCTGGGAGGATGGGAATAGGGCATAGCAGCAGCGGAGATGGTGGCTCTGCTGCAGTAAGTCTTGCCGGAGTGAGGTAAAGTGGATGGATGGGGGGGGTTTCTGAGTAGTTTTCTGAATTCTGTTCATATTCTGAAGTTTGTCGTAGTCATTTTCCAAGTAGCTTCGTTTTTTTCTGAGCCAAAGCCGGGTAATGGCCCCGGTATCTCAATTTTCAAAATTATATGTAAATTTCCATATGGGATGCTGGGCCCGGTTCCCAGCATGTGCTGCTCCCCATGAATAGATTGGAGCTCTGTTCCCCCCCCCCCCAAAAAAAAAAAAAAAAAAAGCAAAAAAAAAAAAAAAAAGCAATCCTCTGGACTCCAGGGCAATCAATGCTGGCAGGCGTCAGTCTGTTTCTTAATGTCTTCCTAAAAAAAATTCCCCCCCCCCCTCGAAAAAAAAAAAAAAAAAAAAAAAAAAGCCAATCCCCAGGGTTTTCCTGTCCTCCAACAGATACATCCACACTATTCAGCAGATATAGTCAAAGATCGGGGGAGGGAGGAACTAGTGCGTGGCAGCAGGGATCTGGCGCCGGGTTCAGGGCGAAGAGGTCCCCCCTTTTTTTTTCGTCCTGCTCAGTCAATCCCCCGGATTCCAGGGTAATCAATGCTGGCAGGAACCTCCCACATTGTTTTTCGGATGTATTCTTATTTCAGTCTGTATATGGGACGCTGGACCCGTTTTCCAGCAGGTGATGCTCCCCACCAATAGATGGAGCCTCTCCCCAGGTGCTAGTGGTGTCTGCTCTTATCAGCACCACTAACACTGGTGGGGGTTTTCCAGCAGGTGATGCTCTCCACCAGTAGATGGAGCCTCTCCCCAGGTGCTAGTGGTGTCTGCTCTTATCAGCACCACTAACACTGGTGGGGGTGTTAAAAAAAAAAAACAAAAAAAAAAACTATCTCTGCACATCTCCACGAACACGCCAGATTCAGGTGTTGAGGAAACTCAACGCTGCTCATGGGACTTGGCCCCAGGAGCAGTGACATGGATAGATTTGCTCCACGTGAAAGGAAACCAAAACTCCAAAGAAATGTGTGGGCAGGAAAAAAAAAAAAAAAAAACAAATGCATTCTTCTTTTCTACGGAATAAAAAAATGCTTGAAAAGCTGTCACACCGTTGAGGTAGCTCAACTCAACGGCGCAAGTGG
Organism: Chara braunii; assembly: GCA_003427395.1. Classification (NCBI taxonomy): domain Eukaryota; kingdom Viridiplantae; phylum Streptophyta; class Charophyceae; order Charales; family Characeae; genus Chara; species Chara braunii. The sequence continues at coordinate 623,072 of BFEA01000331.1, read as the reverse complement.
GACGAGGCCCCCGGAGCAGGGTTCCACTAGCAAAGGAGTAAGGTAAACTGTGTCCCACAAACACCTTTGGGACATCTGCAGGACATCGTCCGACCACCGATGCAGGAGAATCGGATGGCAGCGAAATTGCGAGGGATTTATATTCTGAAGTGCTGTTTTTTTCTTTTTTCTTTTTCGTGCTTTTTCTTTCCAGTTCCCAAGAATGGGAGGCAGGAAAAGAAAATAGAAAGACTCGTTTGATTGGCAGCTCTTCAAAAGATTTTAAAAAAATCAAGTACTCGAAGGGCATGGTTTTGACCCCCTTCTTTTTCCCGGTCAATTGTTAACCCCATCCAGTACTTCGATTTCTCTCAAAATATGTGAAATGCACGCTTCAGCATGGCAACCGTCAGAGAAGGGAGTCCCATAAGGCACACGAAGGGACTCCCTCGTACCACACGCAAGACTGCAACAGTCACGAACCACTCTGTCCTGATTAGGTATTGGCTGGGTGGGGAGCAGGGGGAGGAGATGGGAGGGTTAGTGGGACGGCAGCACTTTCAAAAGTTGCCCTCCTTCCCATCTTGGAAAATGTAACGTCCCCATTTTTCTTCCTTTTCTTACAGTGCCGCACAGGTCCAAATAGGCCATGACTCGTGTGCTAGTGGAACCGTGCCCCGGGGCCAAGTCCCACTGGCAGCGTTGAGCTACCTCAACGCCTGAATCTGGACGTGTTTGTGGAGAAGTGCAGTTCAGGAAACTCCACACCATTTCTGCACATCTCCGCAAAAGCGTGAGGTAGCTCAAAGCTGCTAGTGGGACTTGGCCCCCGGCCTCCTTTCATTTGTAATAAAAGCTAATGATTCTTCCAAAAAAAAAAAAAAAAAAAAAAAAAAAGAAAATAAATTCAGGAAAGGATGTTTGTGTCATATGGATTAGCTCCTTTTGTGAGGCAAAAAAGCCGTGGAGGATTCCAAAAAAAAAAAAAAAAAAAAAAAAAACTGGAATGCCAAAGCGCGGCGATTTTCGTTGAAAACGTGGCACTTCAAAATGGCGCTGCTATGGGGCCTTGCTCCAGTACTCTCCACATGCAGAAAAGACAAAATCACCGCCCTGTACCTTTCCATTTTCTGGTAGAGGTCTTATTATAACCAAGATTAGCGATCCAACGCCACATAACGGATGTCGTCCTCCTAAGAAAAGCCGCGTATAATATCATAATATCATATCATCGCTTCTGAGGATTGGCAGAGGCACGAACGAAGGAAGTGCTGGCGAGTGCTGGCGAGTGCTGGCGAGCCTCTGCCGCATAAAGCAATAGCTTCAGTTAAAGCAAAACCTAAAATGGGTGGGGGTCAGAGGTGAGTTTCTGCCCGTTTTTTTTTCTTTTTTTTTTTCTTTTTTTTTTTTAATACCCCCAGGTGAGTCTCTGCCCTCCGAACCGTACGTGACAGTTTCCCGTCATACAGCTCTCCATTCACTCTCGTTGTGCACATGTCGTAACTGCCTGGTGCATCAACAGCCCAAAAGGGTGGCGCCCGGCTGTGCTTTGAAAGGGTGTCGCCCCACGGCACATGAAAGGGGGAAAAAAAAAAAAAAAAAAAAGAAGAAGAAACGGAAAAAAAAACGAAACGAGTGCATCTTCCCACAGATAATTGACACGTGCGTCGGTTTGCTGTAAATAGTAAGGACTGTATTTTGCCTATTTCGCGGGCAGATGCACGTGTTTCGTTTTCGTTTGCGCTTCGTTTTTACCGTGTGGCCAGGCCCAAAGCGTGGTGCTTCCACAGCGCTACCAGCGAAGGCTCTGGAAGGGGCTCTCGGAGTGACAGGCTGTGCGATATAAGGAGGGGTAGATTACGTAGCTATATAAAAAACGTTGTGGTCCACCTGCTGTACCAGCGAAGGCTCTGGAAGGGGCTCCCGGAGTGACAGGCTGTTCGATATACGGAGGGGTAGATTACGTAGCTATATAAAAAACGTTGTGGTGCACCTGCTGCTGTAGCAGGTATCGCACCTGCTGGTGGGTGCAGCTCCCGCATGTTCCCTCGTTGGAGGCTTGAGCACGGATGTGGCGAATACGGGGTTCCCCGTAATACTATAATGACAATAAGAAAGGCCTGAAAGGCCGTCCTGTCCAGATTTGACAGGTAATTGAATTGGTTGGGCTTAAAGAATTAGCCTTAAAAAGAAAAAAAAAAAAAAAAAAAGAAGTTGCACAGCAGTCAAGAAGACCCGAGACGTGGGACGTCCATATCCATATTGGATATCCATATTGGATTGGATGTGGATTGGATATCTCATACCATACAAGGAATGTTTCAGACAGGGAGTGTGCAACTATGTGGAGGTGCCGTGGGCTTGAAGAGAGAAGAGAAGAGGGAGCTATCGATAGTCGACGCCTTCACTTCGGCGAAGACTTAGAGACAAAGAAGGACGGGAAGAAGAGCTGACATCTCGCGCAGGATAACACCAGCCAACCAGGCTGCGACACATGGCAAGTACCTATGAGAAGTTTAAGATAGGTGTCGCGGCGCTGGAGATAGTCTTTCCCGTGCGTGTAAGGAGGTTTGACCGAGGCAGTGGCGTTGACTTTCGACATCTTCTCCTCTTCTGAGTCCTAGCAAAGTGGCTGTTTTTTTTTTTTTTTTTTTTTTTTTTTTTTTTTTTTTTTTTTTTTTTTTTTTTTTTTTTTTTTTTTTTTTTTTTTTTTTTTTTTTTGTTGGCTGTGGGGAAGAGGGCGAGGAGAGCGAAAGAGAGATTCTGAAAAGAAGCATGATTTAGCGTCCAGTGATTGGGAAAAAGCACGTTGGCCTTGAGGAGTCAAGCAGGTCTATACGTTTGTGGTTGGCATTGTCTGATTTTCTGTTGATGAGCACTTTCCATTGCTGGGTGTCGAGCTGATGAGCACCTTCCATTGCTGGGTGTCGACTCTGTCGAGCTGACCGCGATTTTGACAGTACATCTTCTCTCCTCTTGTCACATCCCTACTGATTATAAACTTTATCCTTTTAGTTTTTTTCCTTATTATAAACTTTTACCCTTTAAGTTTTTTTCCAGATTATGAACTTTATCCTTTTAGTTTTTTTTCCTGATTATATCCTTTTAGTTTTTTTTTAAGTTATAATAATAAAAAGTAACTTGTATTCCTCTTCTGATCGTACGGTTATCCTTTTTTTTTCCTTGGATCATCTTTGGGTCCAAATTTATTTATCTGCAAATCAGTCGATCCCTTGGCTTTGTTTCTTTTTTTTTTTTTTTTTTTTTCCCTCGCCTTAAGGTCTCTAACCTTGGATTCAAACTGACTCATCTGGAGATCAGTCTTTCATTTATTTTATTTTTTTTATTTTTTTTCGGAGATCAGTCTTTCATTTTCCCGCGTTCCACCATTTTTCACTCATCTGGAATCTGATCAGTCTTTCATCCTTTTTGCCCCCTTTCCACCATTTCCCTTCTCTTCCCTTCCCATCTTCCGCCTCCCTCCCTTTCCCTCGATCATTTCTGGTTCTTATTTATTTATTGATTGATTTATTCCTCTTTTTTTCGGTTTTTTTTTTCTTCTGTCGTCGTCATCTTTTATTCATTTCTTTTGTGCTGCTTTTATCCTTTTCCCGATTGCGCCATGATCCCCTTGTCCTCTCCTCATCCTGTGCTAATGGCTTCGTCAGATTCCCCTTCCCCGTCTCTTGCCGACCTGCACAATGTTTCTATTTTAGGAAAGGGACGCAAGACTGTCGTTTTGGCCCATGGCTTCGGCGGTGATCAGACGGTGTGGGCGACTGTGTTGCCTTATCTTGTTGAGAGCAACTACCGCGTTCTCCTTTACGACTTAGCCGGATCCGGTCGATGCGACCCTGGCTGCTTCTCTGCTTCCCGTCATTCCACTCTGCAAGGATTCGCTGACGACCTGCTGCGCATCCTGGACGAAGTGAGACAGTCTCCTCCCTTTGCCAAGGGCGTACTAGGAGGAGGAGAGAAGGGAGGAGGTGGAAGAGCAGGATGTGGAGGTAGAGCAGGAGGAGAGGAGGGAGGAGGAGGAGGAGGAGGTGGAGTTGACAGCAGCCTGGAAGACATCATCTACGTCGGCCATTCAATGTCTGCCATGATCGGTATTCTTGCCGCCGTGCAACGACCCCGAATGTTCAGGCGAATTATCTCTTTGATGGGTTCTCCAAGGTACCTTAATGACTCCGCCTACGTCGGGGGCTTCGATCGAGAAGACATCGATTCGACCTTCCAGGCTATGGTCGACGATTACCCTGCCTGGGCCAAGATGTTCGCCGCAATGCTTCTTGGCCCCAGCGCATCCCAATATCCAGAAGAAAGGAAGGGCAGAGAAGTCCCAGACGGAGCTTCGCCGTGGGGTCATGCCTCCGCTGCTGGTGAGGAGGGGGTGGAGTACCAGAAGGCGGTGGAGTACGTGACTGCCGGGCTGCTGAGTATGCGGCCAGAGATTGCGGTCGCGATTTCCAAGGCCATCTTCGCCTCGGACTATCGGTCGGTGTTGGAGCGAGTGACCTGTCCGGTGCACCTTCTCGTCACAGAAAACGACTTTGCGGTACCTCAGTCCGTGGGCCCTTTTACGAAAGACCGTTTGTGTAACGCCCCAGAGGTTCATCTGGAGGTTCTACCGATAAGTGGCCACCTTCCTCATGTCATTGCTCCCAAGAGTTTTGCAGCTGTGTTGCTTCGGCATTTGCAAATGGATGACGTACTAAGCAGTCGACTTCCCGAAGCTCAGTGATCAGTGAGCAGTCAAAACTCCGGAAGCAAAGGGAGCAGTCAAAACTCCCGAAGCACAGTGAGCAGTAAGACGAGGTCGAGAAACGGAAAAAGAAAGAAAAATGAGAAGGGAAAGGAAAAAGGAACAAGGGAAAAGAAAAAATGAAGTCGGCTCGGAGGTTGAGGGAAAGAACAGTAGATGTAGAGAAGGATGAGTGGAACGAGGAGGAAGGTTGGAGGAGGAAGTCCTAGAGGAAAAGGAAGATGAGGGAGTAGGAGTAGGGGGAAGAGGAGGGTGAGGGAGGAGGAGGGTGAGGAAGGAGGAGGAGGAGGAGGAGGAGGAGGAGGAGGAGGAGAAAAGAAGTGCGTGGCAAAGAAACAATGGATTTTGGTCGCTTCTGCTGTCCGACAGTAGAGGGAGGAGGAGGAGGAGAGGAGTGTGTGGTGAAGAAACAATGGGTTTTGGTCGCTACTGATGTCCGACAGTAGAATGGTTTGTGCGCTACTGATGTCCGACAGTAGAATGGTTTGTGCGTCTTGTAACTGGGCGTGTCCGGAGGGGAACAACTCGCAATGAGCAAGTCACCGGATGATCGTCGTTTGAGGAACGTGCACAGCTTAGGTTGCTGCTTCTCTCTCTCTCTCTCTCTCTCTCTCTCTCTCTCTCTCTCTCTCTCTCTCTCTCTCTCTCTCTCTCTCTCTCTCCCCGCCCCCTAATTCAGTAGTGCTCCCAAGTCTGTTTTCCATGCGTCACCTTGCACGCTGCCTTCTTAGGGAAAGGTAGGTCGTCCGGTAGACTTTGGTGGTGGGGTGTGTGTGTGTGTGTGTGTGTGTGTGTGTGTGTGTNTGTGTGTGTGTGTGTGTGTGTGTGTGTGTGTGTGTGTGTGAGAGAGAGAGAGAGAGAGAGAGAGAGAGAGAGAGAGAGAGAGAGAGAGAGAGAGAGAGAAATAAATTAATGAAAATTCAGTCCGCTCAGTATGCATTTGGAGCTTTAGCGTTGATGTGAATAGGCTACACAGACGACAATTTTCTACATAAGTCGCTTAGACGAGATTCTTCTCGTCCGTCTGCCCAGTGCTGATAATAAGTTGTTTCCTTCATGTAGTATAAATCCCTCCTCCTGCGGGCATGAGGTGTAGGCCATGTTATAAGCGTATGTGAGCCAACGTCCTATGTGGACCATGCTCATGCCGGCGTTCCGTTCCTTGCATAACGCATCATGTGGTTGGAAATATGTTGTGTGTCACGCTTCCCACTCCCGAACTCCTGGCCCCTTTCCTTCTCCTACTGGGCGCCATCTGCGCCCTCCCCCACCCACCATCACACCAGACCGTCGAAAAGAAAAGACAAGGCTAGACAACAAACAGGCTGCCTGTTTAGCACTTCAGGGCCAATGTGCTTTGGGCAAGTTTGGGGTCATGCATGTCTTTCCTCTCTGAGGCAAATCGGACGGGCCCAGTTTGGGTGTGATCTGTGCAACACTGCAAAGCCATCTTATTTGGATGCTACAGGCAATATTAGGCATGACGAAGACGGCTTAGTGTTCCCCATCAACAAGCCTATCTCAGTTGGGAAACCCAAATTCGAATCCAGATGCAAGTTCATGTAACGGAATAAAACAATGTTCAAAATTTATGCAGACTCAAGTGTGAATCCAAATGCAACAGAACAAAACACTGGTATATGGCATTGTGAACAAAAAAAAAAGATAAAAAGAGATGGCTTAGTGGTCTTGGTTGTTCTGCTGAGGAGTGGTGGTGCATCCAATTAGATCAGGTGTGTTGCCAATATGACCTTTTTTTTTTCTTTTTTTTTTTTCTGAACAATTTAATATGACCTAGAGAACAGCTGTGGCCAGTATGACAGATGGACGGTATGGCCAGTTGTGGCCTCTACTTCACAGAGCTTGGCAGCCCTGTGCCTCAGAATAGTGGGTTCCTTCTGCATTTTGCTTAGCTATATTATCAGGTGTATTCGTGCAGGTGACCTCTCTGTACTCGGTCTTTCTGCTACATGCGTCAGCTTCTTGTTCCTTCTATTTCTTTGCTGGTTCCATGGTGTTTGGTGCACTTCTTCTGCTAGCTAGTGCTAGGCGTATAATGGACAATAACTATGATTCCCTTGCCAAGGTCGATCAGGTGTGCAAGCGGGTAGATTTGCACACACACACACACACACACACACACACACACACACACACACACACACACATACACACACACACACACACACACTTTATCTCTGATTATTATTGAGGTTGGTTCTTGGTTGCGGGGATTCCTTATCACACGCACACACACGAGGTTGAGGAAAGTGGAATTTCTAGTGTAGAGATAAAATTCAGGTGGGAGTAAAGTGAACTTTTCTCAGGGGTATTGCCAACTCTGGGTGATTTGGTGAGTCCTTATCCATCAGTCAAATGTATGCTGGGGAGACTGACAGGTTCAACCTCCTAAAGCTGCTTCCATTTCGGATCTACTCATCTGGGTGGAATAGGGGCTGTTGTGGTGGAAATTTGAAACACGCGCACAGCCTGTTGCAGGCCAAATCTTGCAATAGCTAAACACCCTTACCTTTGGATCAGTCCTTGTCGTCACCTGACCGTGGAGAGGGAGTAATGACTGCAGAAACCCAATCAACTTCCTCAATGCTGCTTTGTGATGGCCCAACTCAGATTTGGCTAATATGTGATTCACATGCTTGGTGTCATGACGATTATGAAGGCATAGCCCATGCGAGTGTTTGTTTTCATACGTTTGATGACAGTCAGCATTGCAATCATGTACGGCACCCTGACATGTCATGTCCAATTTGTAGACAGGGCCCGGAACGACAATGCCTACACAATTGTGGCCGGCATGCCTCTGTGCTCCTAGCATGTAGGAGCTATGTAGTCTGCGACATCTGTCGACGTGCCATTCGATGCAGCAACTGCAAGAAGTGGATGCGGTGCTTCCATAGCCCATACCCGAACCGGCCTTGTCCGGTCTGTAGAGGTGTGACAGGTGTCCACTTCCATAGCCCAGCCCATTATTTTTCAGGGGGCGGCCAGGACCCGAAAAACGTCCGGGGCCGCCCCTTTTTCTTTTTTGATTTTTTCCCTGGGCGGCTCCCTCTGGAGATCATGGAGCAGACACCGCTCCCCACATGTTGTTCCGGACTGTCTGGAACCCGGTTCGGACGTCTGGCCAGTTACCATGTCGTGTACGGCATGAACAATTACTTACGCCAAATCAAATGCATAGTGCGATTAAAGTTGTTGTCACCTAAGGAGGAGTGATTTTCATGCTGGATAGCGCTCGTTTTTTTTGTTTTTTTTTTCAGTTCTTGTACAAATGGGCTTGGTGGGCTTGGTGGTTTAAGAGAAGAGACAAAATAGAAGGTGCAAGTATGCTGAAATTTCCTGAGAAGCAGACAGGTGCGTACATGCTAAAGTACACATACTTGGTGGACCTTTCACCTCTCAGAATATATCGATGAAACGGCCAGTTCATCAAAACGTTACAATTCTCAAACATGACATAATATATTATAACCCAAGTGGAAGGAGACTACATAGGTATGCATTTACGGGTCTGTTCTGATGGCGCGCTTCGCACGAGCGTGTTGTGTTTGATAAAGCAGCTGCTTGGGATTTGCCTGTCACTCGTTATCCAAGTGTGACCTCCAACATCCCTTCCCATCAAACCGGCGGGTATGTTCACTGGACAATTGACCAGATTTGAACAAATCTGTAACAATTGGCAGGACTTTCGAACCGCGGCAACAACACTTACTCGTCACATGCTTTCTCGTGGGCATTCCCCACCAATCCTTGCTAAGGGGTGGACCTGCTACATGCGCTCCTGCCAACGTCACTATCCTACGCATGTGATACGTCTTTCTCAGTGGTTTCGACACATGCTACGATGGTCCCTGCATCATCCACTTTCTTCCTTGCGTCCACGCCGCTCTTGTCCTGCTCTTGCTTGCTCATCTACTGCTACTGCAGTTTCCACTACTGCGGTTTCCACTGCTGCGGTTTTCACTATTGCAGTTTCCACGGGTGCAATTTCCACAGCTCCGGTTTTCACTCCGGCAGTTTCCGCTACTGCAGATTCCACTGCTGCATTAGTTTCTGCTGCTGCAGTGTCCACCGCTGCAGTGTCCACCGCGGCGGTTTCCAATGCTGCGGTTTCCAATGCTGCGGTTTGCACTGCTGCAGCCTCCACGGCTCCGGCTGCTGCAGTTTCTACTGCGGGAATTCACTGTACTCTCCTTTTTGCTGCTATAACTTTCTCTGTTGCATCTCCAGCACAAAGAACATCACAGTCTCTGCGACACTCACGTCCTTTGTTTTGAAATCTTGCCCTATCCACCCCCCTTTCATCTCCGTTTGTGCTTGGCCGCAGACGGCTGCGTTCCTCCACGCCACCCCCATCTCCTCCATGGTCTTGCTTGCAAACAGTCTCTCCGGCTTCCATTTTTCCCATTGTTCCACCTTCGTGGCCAGGGACATATTCATCTTTTGTTTGCAACACCACTACTCTTGTTGTCTATCGTTGACGACATGTGCGACATCGTCACTTGTCTGGGATCAGCAGCCTGTTTCTTTGTCTGCCCCGATTCTCTCTGTGCCTGCTCCACAGGTTGTTGCGGTTCCGTTGTTCCAAACGGCAATATCCGCTCTTAGGCCTGTCCAGCTGCCTGCAGGCAGCCACAACACCATGTTTTGTGCCCTTCAGCGTTGGATATTCACGAATCACCTGTACAACAGGATGTGGTCCTTGCCCAGAGTACACTCTCGATTTCAGGCACAGTTCCTACTTAGGATGCGGCCCCAAACGTTGAGGGATTGGAACATAATCTGCTCGGATTGCAGTTAACCCCACAAGGCATAGACGAAATGGGGGATCTGCAAATGGCTGACCAGCATCGTTTGGATGAACCACAAATTTGTGTCCGACCACGCGCAGACCTCATGGATGATCTGCAAATGACTGACCAGAAGGCAACCCAAGACATTTTGGGATTGCAACACCAACTGGGCGATCTGCAAATTGTTGGCCAGCATCCGGAACGCCAGCCTGAGATCCTCACCAATCTCTGTGGTCTGACTGCAACTAATATATGTCGTCACATTCTCCCCACCGCCCATTTTATACACCATCAAACTTCCTTGCAATCACCCTTCTGCTTGATACCAACCTCCCGCACCTACAACCAGAGGATTGTAATTATACCAGGGAAAAAGGCTTTGCCATTGCTGTCCTACAAGTAGCAATGAAGGACCGCCAACTTGAGCTACGCAATGCTCGAGCAGGTGAGCGGTTTAATCCTCCATCCCACACCTTTGCCTGCATTGTGCACGGACCTGGCCGTTACATGGCCATTGTACGTACCTGTGACCACTGGGAGTTGTGGAACAATGGTATCATGGTCGATGCCATAACTGATGTTACTGATTTCTTGCATGATGATGCTGTTTTCTTGCCACACCGAACTGTACCGAAGATCATTCCTTTGGCCCCATGCTGCAGCACGACAATGTACCAACACTCTGCGACCTTCTCCGTTGCACTGCTACAGACATTGTTACACTCGGCTGTAGTCGCCATTGTCTCTGCCACAATCACTACAATGACATGGTTTCTGTATCTATGTGTGTAGAGGACTGTCCCTCCATTCCTGACTGCAGGCACCCTCCGCATCCGGACACTATATGTCCGTTTTGCGGCCATGGGTGCTATACTGAATGCACGGTCTTTTGTGGTGAGCATTCTTCCTTCATTCTGATGTGCAATCAACATGCCATTTGTCGGGAGTGTATGTTGGGCATGCTCGATGCCAGCCGTCCTGACAATTGTTATGCTGAGAATGCTCAACTAGGTTTTCCATGTGCCCATCCACCTCATCCTTACAATGTGTGTCCTCTCTGTCATCAAGGACAGACTCATTCTTGAGCCCTTTTTTTATCCTTTCCCTTTTTCGTTCTTTGTTTCTCTCCTCTTCATCTCTCTTCCTTGTGTTTATCTGACTTTATCACCTCCCCCTTTACTCTGCCTCTTTCTCACAGCGTACAAGTGGGCCGTTATGGCACATGGCGATGAGGGCAGCTCACGCTCAACTTCATCAATGTGGCGAGCCGTGTACGCGAGAGGCACAGTGAAGAGGGAGTTAAAAGAAGAATGAGAAAAATGAATAGTTTCAGTGTGCCCCTCGTCTTTGTTTTGTCTTTTTATCTTTACCGTTTGTTTCGCAAAGTGCGCTCTTTTGGTTCATAGTTATGTGACAATATATAACTTGAAAGAAGACTGTAAGATAAGGTGATTATTGGTGGTCGTGATGTATCTGGCCTCAATTACGTCCAGAGATCTGTCAAAAAATCCTCGTTTGTGTATGCCCTCAGTGGTGCTTTTTTTTCCGCCCTTGATCAAGTGCTACAGTTGATTGTCACCAAATGGCCGAGAAAGGTATTGTGTGCTTGGGGGTGCTATTTTTGAGAAGATCCTCAAGTTGAATAAACACAATGAACACTAATGTTCCTTCAACAACAGCCACAATAATGACAACAATATCAACAACAACAACAACAACAACAACAACAACAACAACAACAACAACAACAACAACAACAACAACAACAACAACAATAGTGACCACAACCTCAACAACCACAACCAGCCCACCAGCACCACCAGCAGCAGCACCACCACCACAACCCACCACCACCACCACCACAACCACAACCACCACCACCACAACCACAACAACAACCACCCCACCACCACCAACCACAACTGTACCACCGAGTACAACCACAACCACAACCACAACCACAACCACAACCACAGCCACAACCACAACCACAACAACAACAACACCCACAGCCACCACCACCACCACAACAACGAGCACAACCATCACCACTGCAACCACCAGCACCACCACACAACCACGACCACGACCACAACCACAACCGCAACCGCAACCACCTCCACTACCACCACACAACAACAATCACCACAACCATCACCACAGCCACGACCATCACCATCACCATCACCGCCACCACAACCACAACCACCACCACAGCCACAACCATCACCACCACCGCCACCACCGCCACAACCACCACCACTACAACCGCTGCCACCACCATCACAACCGCAAGAATCCCCACCACAACCACCAACTCGGCCCTCCCACTCCTCCCCCCCCTCGCCTGCCACCACCACAACAGCCACCAACTCCAGCCTCCATTCTGCCCCTCTGGCCCACCCCACCACCACAACCACCAACACCTACACCAACACCTACACCAACATCAACACCACCAGCAGCACCAACACCAACACAACACCTACACCACCACCACCACCACCACAAGTGCCACTGCCACAGCTGCCGCCACCACCGTCACCACCACCAGCACCACCAACAACAACATCAATACACCAACACCAACAAGAACCACAACAACAACCACGACGATGACGACGAAAACGGCAACAACATCAACAAGCAGCAGCAGCAGCACCTTAATCCACCACCACATTTACGAGCCATTTTTCTCCAACGCGGCTTCATGCACGCCGCAGTTTTCAGGGGTTGGCTGCTGGACCAAAATGGCTGTCCGCCCAAGCCAAAAGGAGACCCACTTCGGTTCATTTTTCTTTGGCGCGCATGACGTTTCAAGCCTGGAGAAAATCGGACGTACCAGTGGCTTAAATTGCGGAACAGGAGGATGCCACTGAGGAAGAGGAGAAAGAAGATGGATACCATGGAGATGGTGGAGGGGATTCTTTTGAGGAACAACAGAAGGACGCCATTGAGGAGAAAGGTGAAGAAGATGATGATGGTAAGATAGCATATGAAAGCGCAGAAGTGAAAAAAAAATCCCATTGATGGTGATGTATCCTTGACAGATGACATAGCTACAAGGAATTCACTGTCGTAAATTCTCGTAATAGCATATAACAGATCATATTGTAAGTAACAGCAGGGTGCAGTTGAGAAGGAGGAGGAAAAAGAAGAAGAAGAAGATGGTCAGAAGGAAGGAAAGTAAACAGGGTACTAAACACGGTTGAAGTTCATTTAACACATGGATGGATGGGCGTGTCATAGAGGAGGCGGCGAAAGAAAAGATGAAGATGGTAAGAAGACAGGCAACCATGCAAGCTGATTGATGGTGATGTGTGCTTGAAACAGAGAGGATGGCAGTGCTGATGATTTCAATTTTTAAATTGTTTTTCGACATGTGTCAATGATGGGCCTCTGTGACGGCAGGTTGTCTTCCAGAAGATCATCTCTGGTCAGATTATTTACCCGTGGTACATGAGCGAGAATGCCATGGACATCATACGGCGGTTATTGGAACCTAATCCCGATCTTCGTTTGGGGAGCGGCTGCCTAGGAACCAAGGAAATCAAGGACCATCCATTCTTTACCACCCAGATAAATTTCCAGCTGCTGATTCGCCAGAAGGAAGAGCCTCCCGTGAGTTGTCTCACCACCTCATCTACCCCCCAATCTCTCTCTCTCTCTCTCTCTCTCTCTCTCTCTCTCTCTCTCTCTCTCTCTCTCTCTCTCTCTCTNTCTCTCTCTCTCTCTCTCTCTCTCTCTCTCTCTCTCTCTCTCTCTCTCTCTCTCTCTCTCTCTCTCTCTCTCTCTCTCTCTCTCTCTCCTTCCTTATGGTCCTGGCTCTTTGTCCATTCTCCTTTTTTTTTTTTTTTTGTGAATAACAGGTCATTATGGCCCTGGCTCCATATCCATTCTGGGGAGCGTCAGTCTGGTTTGTATTCCTCCACCAAGTCAAGGAAATACAATATTTATTTATCCTGATGCTTCTCTCCATTATGGTCGGGAGACCCTGAGTGGGTGAGGTGGGGGTTCAGAAACTCCCGCACTTTGCCTGGCCTGCCTGCTTCCCACTTACACGCCTTCTCCCAGCCGCAGTGGCGGCAAAACTGCTTGCTGAAGCGGACCGGCGGCCGCATCACTGAGCCCAAGCAGCTGTGAAGTTTCCCTCCGTAGTGCGTACTGTAGGGCACTAATGAAGGGAGACCTTGAGTGGGGAGCATCAATCGGTCTGCTAATCTTCTTTTCCAGTTTGTGTACGTCTTTTGTTTTTTTTTGTCGGCTCGTGTGTGTTATGCTTGTACAGAGGTGGCGATTTTCATTGTCCTCCTAAGAATTTTATTATTGTTATTATTATTTTATTTTATTTTGAACCAGTGGCCTCTGCTACCTCCTAAGAAACCGAATTTTCCATGTGCATACTTTTTTTCTTTTTAAATAAACAGGACCTTATGGTACTGGCTCCATGTCAATTCTGGGGAGCGTCAGTCCGTTTCCTATTCCACCGGCAAGTCATAAATGAATACATCGAAGACACGCTCACTCTCCTCCCCATTATGGTTCGGAGGCCCGAGTGGACGACATTGATTACTTCCACAGGAAGGATGTACCACCCCTCACTCCTGTCTAAGTTATCCCATGGATTCCTACCATGTCTGGATCTCTGAATGATTTGACTGCTCCCCTTTGTCTGTCTCTACCCTTTGTCCGCTAGGCTCCTATATGTTCCCTTACTAGCTTGTTCCTCCCAGCTGATGGGCTGTCTGTCTTAGCTTTAAGTGCTGGAGCTGCTAGTTCCCCTTGACGCCAGTCTTCCCTTTGGGCTCCGTCTCCTCTCCGCTGTAGTTCTTCAGGCACTCATAAAGTGAGGCTTGTACTGTGCTTGGACCTTTTGACCTATTTGTTCTATTGCGCCTGGGTTGGGTTCTGGGCCCTTATTCTTTCCCTGTCGCCTGGTCATTCTGAGTCCTTTCCCGAGGCTGTCCCTTCCCACCTTAATACTTACATCAACTTCATGCTGGAATTTCTGTTTCTTCTTTTCCTTACGGGTCTTATCCGATGATTCCTTCTCGTCTCCATCCTATCTTCTGCTTAAATCTTAAACCTTAGAGGGTGCGTACTAAGTGCGGGTTTGTCACTCTCCTAAGCACCTTAAACCCTAAACCCTCTGCATGCCGTGTTTCTCTGTAAGGGTCGAATGAGGCAGAATGCCCTTTCCCGATCACTCCAGGTACATCAGTGTTTCTCCGTCCTGCTCTGTCCTTGTGGTGGCTGGATCCCACCAGTCTGTGAAATGGAGGGTTCTTCCCGTTACTCGTGCCAATAACCCTCCCTTTAGCCATGTCTTCTCAAATTCTTTCTGCAGTTTGGTCTTTTTCTGTACTTCCACTTCCTTCTCCATCTTGCTCAGGGTTTGCTTCAATTCCACTCGGACTCCTGTTTCCACCAATTCTTTCGCCTCTTCCCACGATTCATATGTTGATATCTTCTTTTTGCCAATTGTGCCCCTGCATCTAGCTCTCCAGATCACCCACAGGGTTGTTCTTGGCAGCAGCTCTATGATTTCCCCATCTTCCTCGGGGACTAAGCCTCCGTGGTCGATTGCTGTCAAGAGGAAAAGCTGATCCATGGGATATTCAGTGGGGGATAGTTTGAACCATGCTCCTTTGCACTTGTCCCAGAGGGATTTGGCATGTTGACAGTGCAAAAAGCAGTGAGTTAGAGTCTCTCTTCCTTGTTCCTGACACATCTGGCAATGTGCTGAAGTTTCTGATCTGTGTTCCTCTCTTCGCCTTGAGTCCAGCCACGCATTGACAGGGACTGCTAGATAGATGATTAACCATTGGAGGCTCCTTATTCGTTGAGGTTTAGTGGAGGCATAAAAAGTCCATGGTATTGTCTGAAGGGAGACAGGGTCCATCTGCAGATTCTTTTCCCATCTTGCCAGTATGGTGGGCTGCGGATTCTCTGTCTTGCGCCTAATGTTGTAACCTTTTTTAACTGTGTATTCGTACAGGGTGGTCCATTTTTGGGTTCTACCTCATCCTCTCCTCTCGTACCATACCCATGTGTTAGGGTCTACATCTAGTTCTGATATGTCCTTGTTAGGTCTGAACAGCCAAATGGGGGCGTCCCTCCTCCCTCTCCCCTTCTTTG
>BFEA01000331.1:587556-597695 GCA_003427395.1 Chara braunii | reverse complement strand
CAGGCAAGAGCCTGGAAGTTTCCCTGTAGGGAAACAGGCTGGGGCCTGTAGGCCCTGCCAGAAGGAAGCTTCCAGGCAAGAGCCTGGAAGTTTCCCTGTAGGGAAACAGGCTGGAGGTCCGGGACGGGCCCTGCAAGGCCCGTGTGGCTGCACAGTATGCCACACAGTGTGGGATGTCTTTGGGAAAGTTGTTGCTGCACATTGAGCAGCAGTCCGAGCTATCAGGGTCGGAATGTTTTCTTCTAGTATGTAGCCATTGGTTAACGGGAAGGGCTGCATGTGCTAACAGCCATCGCAAGCTGCGGATTCTGATTGGTCTGATGAGAAGGTATTTGGTCCATGGGATGGTGATGGGGATCATGTCATCTAGGTCCAGTCTTCTCCATTTCTTTGTCAGCCTTGGATTTGGGTCCCTAGTTTGTAGTCCGAGGTTATACCCGAACTTTACGTTGTATTCTAATATCGTCCTAGACTTCCCGGTAGCGCCCAGGTCCCATATCCATTTTTTTGGGTCGAATTCCACCTCCTTAATGCTGAGTTCCGGCTGGAAGATGATCCAGGGTTTCCTATGAGAGACTCTAACCTTCCTAAGAAGGTAGGTTTCTATTTGTTCGTTCTGTGGTGTTCTGTTTAGGACCTCTAGTTCGTATATGTTGTGTTTGATGATGCGGTAGGATATGAACTTGGCCTGGTAGTTAGTCGGGTCCGGTATGGTCACAAAGTGGTAGGCTCTTGTTGGTGGGGTCTGAGTGGTGAGCAGTCCCCAATCTCCAGGTTTCCACGTGTGTGGTTCTTTAAGAAGGGTCGTCCATTTGGGGGGAATGCTTTGAAGGATTTCTGACAGGTTGGTGGTCAGTAGGTGGCACCCTTTTAAGGATGTGCGGAGGTCCTGTTTGGTTAACCACTCTTATCGGTCCTCAGACCACAGATGTTTGACCGTCCATACTCCTCTCTCCACCCAAGACAACCATCTGTGTTCTTTGGCCCAAAGGGTCCATTGTCTGCCCTTCGTGTCCTTAATCGAGGGATTGCATAACAGGGGTTGTCTTAAGACTTCCTCTTTGTTGCTCGGGGACCCTTTCTTTTTTGGCATCAGGCGGCGCCAGGCCTTCAAGATCGGTGACCAGTAGGGTATGGGTGTAGTGGGGGGCTGATTGGGGGTCACAGGGTTGGTTCTCCTAGCGGGTCTTTCGGATTTGATTGTCCATTCCTTTGCCATGATCCAGAACAGGCCGCTCATGTTCGGTGGGGACGCTACCGGTGCCAAATTCCTTATGTTGTCTGTCGCCATCTTGGTCCACTGGAGGGCTTGTTTGGTTAGGATTTTGATTATCCATTTCATTTGGAGGGTGATCGCTTTCTGTTTAGGGTCAATTATACCTAGCCCGCCTTCATGTAGTTTCCTGATGACAGTTTGCAAGGCCACCTTGTTTATGCAGGTGACTCTGTTGGGGTCGCCAGTCCACAGGTAACACCTGGCTCTAGCCTTCAGCTGCTTCAGGTCGTCGTCGGGAGGGGACCATATGGAGGCCATATACCACATAGTGGAGAATATTGTTGTGTTGATCATCAGGGCTCTCCCTAGGAGGGAGGCCTGGGCTTTGTTGCAGGTGGCAAGACGGGTTATTGCTCTAGTGACTAAAGTCTCTCCCCTACCTTGCCAGATGCCATCTCTGTTTTCTAATTCTCTGACTTTACGTATATCTCTAATGTTGAATTCCAGTGTTGTTAGTGTGTCCTTTCTGACTGTGACTATTGATTTGTTTTTGTCTCCCAATTCGTGTACTTTGAAAAGTGTTGTACTTGTGTCTGGTACCGAGTACTTTATGAAGTGAAGAGCCACCGAGGGAGTGCTTTGAATCTTTAGGGTTGCCCGTTCCCCCTTCTTCCAGGCCCTCTTCTTTTTTAGCGCTGATCTCCAGGCTATTGGGATGCTGTCTATTAGTTCCTCTGCAAGTTGTGGTGGGCCTGGTGGCCTTTTAGGTTGTTCCTAAGATCCCCCTCTAACTTCCATTTGCCATTTTGTTCGTCCCATAAGTGTTTTATCTTCCATATTCCCTTTTCCATCGAGATTCTTCGTTTCTTTCCTCTTTCGTTGAGGAACCGTGTCTTCTCGTCTCGATCCTTTAGTAAATTGTTCCCAAAGAGAGGTTGTCGCAGAATTTCTTCTTTCGCTTTTGGTCCCCTTCTTCTTTGTGGGAAGGCTTTTCTCCAAGCGGTGATTAATTTGGACCAGTGTCCGCTTGGGGGGTCAGCATTCGGTTGGCCGTCCCTCCGTCTAGGTCTGGTCCCTTCCCTTCTGGGTGTCCAGTGTCTGTTCATGAGTGATGTGTGTCCTTCTATGCTGTCGTGGTTCTTGAATGGCACTAGGTTTCTTATTTGATAAAGAGTCATTTCCTGCCATGGTAGTTCTGATTTCAGTAATAGTCTTAGAACCCACTTTGTCTGACGAGCTTTGTACTCCGTTGCTGGATCAATGAGGCTGAGACCCCCTTCGTTTGATGGGTTGATTATATATTTCCAAGCAATATTAGTATATACCAAAGTAGTTCCAATTCCCATGCCATGGTAGTTCCAATTTCCATGTGCATACTTTTTTTTTTTTTTTCAATACAGAACCTCTCAGTTCTGGCTCCTGCCATTCAGGGGAGCAACAGTCCGGCTGCTATTCCCCGGACAAGTCAAATATGAATACAATGAAAACACGAGCACGCTCCTCCCCATTATGGCTAAGAGGCCCGAGTGGACGACATTGACTACTTCCTTAGGGAAGGATGTACCACCCCTCACCCCTGCCTAAGTTAGCCTATATCCACTACCTTCTGATCCTCTGCATGTTGTCGGATAAACCTGAACGCTAGAGCTGATGTCTGGGGCTGGCATCTAAGGGTTTGCTTAAAATTTGTTTCTACATAGCTCTACCCGGTCATAACAAGGAACTCGTATGAACTTGCTTACTTCTTGAGCTCTGTGGGGTTTATATTTTAACCTCCCTCTCTCTCAGCTTTTAGGCTGTCGGGTACTCTAAATCCTACCTGCACTGCTGTTTTTGCCTTTTGCCTTCTCTTAAACCCTAAACCCTAGGCTTCTCGGGTCGTCTGTTGTACGCAGCTTGTAGTTTGATATTTTCCTTGAGGGCGCTATTTCCTAGTCCTCCATTGTTTTAGCCCCTTTTTTAGGTAACTAGTTCACCGAAATCTTTAACGTGCCTGTGCTTCCGTTGGTTAGTGGGTGTTGTGCCGTTGGTTGTCTCCTGCGGTTATTCTGGTTTAATTCGGGCCTAACGCCCTGTCTGTCAGGTGGGTTCTGCTTCTTGGTGTTTCTATTGGCTGTGAGTGGGTTAGGTGTGTGAATCTCCATTGTCCAAATTGAATTTTGTTGTGATTTATTACTGCTATTTTCCCTTCTCCTAGGAATTGTTTCTTGAATAATTCAATTATTTTATCTTTATCTACTGAGTTATTATCTATTCTCCTGCAAGTCCTCTTCCATCGTTCTATGTACTCTCTATTAAGGTAAGGCTTCCTTCCCATGCTTCCTGGGCCACTAGAGCAGAATGGTCGATTGTTTCCTGGCATCTACGCTTCCATATCATCCATAGTGTCGCAAGCCTTAATATGTGGAAAAATGAAGTCTCGAGCCTTTGCCATGTTTGTTGTGTGTGCAGGCCTAGTAAGAGTGGGATCTGGTCTGTTGGAAGGGTTTTGCCTATGATCGAGTGCCATAGTTCGGACGCTTTTACCCACAGTTGTTTTGCCTTTGGACAATGAATTAGGCAGTGCTCTATGTCCTCAACGGTGCCTTCTCAGCAGATTGCGCCGCAATCTTGTAGGGGGATCTTGACAGAAGGCTTCTTCTCTTGTTCAACCATTGGTTGACCGGGAGGGCTCTTTGTACCAATAGCCATTGGAAACTCCTTATCTTTGCTAAAGTGATGGCATAAACCCCGCTCATGACGTGAGCAAAGTCTGGTTAGGGGGTAGGTTGAGTTTTTCTTCCCATCTTTGGTTGGTGATCTGAGTTAGGGGATACGAACGCCTTCTTTGTGTGTAGCCTAGTTTGGTGGTATATTCCAATATGTTGGTGCGTTCCTCGATTCCGAGTCTGCCTGATTTACTTTTCCATTCCCACTCGGCTGGGTCTGTCTCTAAATCTGCTATGTCGGTGAGTGGGCTATAGATGTGGCATCCTCGCGTTTCCACCATCCTTACTTTCCTCAATGACCGTTCCGGAATGGCATTCTCCCCGGATTGATTGTTGCTAAGAAGGCTTGTATTTGACCCTGGGTTTTTGATCGAGTAAATGTCACAAATCATCCAATCCCCCCTCGGTCCTTCTCTTGAGCGAAACCGATAGGCTGAAGTTGGAGTAATGTTTGTCGTTTTCGTCGCCCAGTTCCTTGTCTTCCATGAGCTCGGGTGTTTGAGAAGTCGTTGCATGTTTTATGGTATAGAGATTAGGATGTTGTTCAAGTTATCTTGTAAGTTGTGACATCCTTTCAGGGTCTCCTTCAGTTCTCCTACCTTTTTCCATCTCTTTTCCGCATCGTGCCATAGGTGTTTGACTTGCCACAGTTCCTTTTCTACCCATGTTCCCCATTTTGTATCCCTACCAGTCAACGTCCAGGGTTTGCCTTGTGTGTCGAGAATCCATTGGTTGCAGAAAAGAGGTTGTCAAAGGACCTCTTCTTTGACTATGGGCTCTCTCAGTTTGGCTGGCAGTCTTTCCCTCCATGTTCTCATCAGTCGTCTCCAGAAGTCCTCGTTTTGTTGACACTCCCCTTCCTATGTTACATGTGTTCGCGTTGTTCCCTTCATTGCCTAGGATTTGTTCATGATCTAGAACTCACCCGTCATATTATCAGGTGTTTTGTATTTGGCTAGCCGTTGTATTCTGTACAATCCTAACTTGGTCCATGGGAGATTACGGTTGGTTATTATCTTAAGGACCCATTTGGTTTGCAGTGCCTTGATTTGTGTTTTTGGATCCAAGATTTCTAGGCCACCTCGTGTCGTCTTGAGTGTGACATATCTCCACGCAACCTTTGAGATGAAATTGACTTTGGAGGGATCTTCAGACCAGAGATGGCTGCTTCTCTCCTTCTTAGTTGGAGTCTTATTTGTTTCGGTGGGCTCCATACGGTTGCTGCATACCATAACATTGAGAAGATCGATGCATTAAGGATTGGAGCTCTGCCGAATAAGGAGGTGTGTACCTTAGACCAGCTGTCGAGTTTGGTTATTATTTTGTTTATTATTATCGGAGCCATAGCCAGGTTAGGGCCATGCTTGGACATCTGTATTCCCAAGAATATGAGTGGCTCGTTGCCCCGGGACCAAGTCACGCCCTCCGAGGTGCTTGGTGGAGGGTCGGTTTGTGGGTGTGTTAGCCACCAGCCGACTGTTTTGGGCCAGTTGATTTTCATTTCTGATGCTATTTGGAATGCCTGCATTGCTCTTGTAAGTGCCTAGAATAACGAGTCTGCGGCACGTATTAGGATGGTCAGGTCGTCTGCAAACATGATAGTAGTGGGTAGTGAGATTGGGTGTTATCTGTCTTCCAGTAGTCTTTCTATTGATGGGTCTTTCCTCAGGAATGATGCTATGGCTTCAATGATGAAAAGGAAAATAGGGGCTGTTGGTGGATCTCCTTGTCTCACTGACCGGGACATGCGATAGGTGTTTGAGAGATGGCCATTGACTTACTCTACCATGGGCTTCAACATAGAGGATGTGAACCCATTTTCGAAAGTTAGGGCCTACCCCCATTTTTTCCATGCTTTGTTGCAGGAAGTTCCAATTTACCTGGTCGTAATAAGGTGAAGGATAGATGGAGATCCCAATTAAATGTAGGGATTGAGGTGATCCGCCCTATTCCATGGTTCACTGCCACTAGATCTAGGCCAACAAAGATGGCCTCGCTGCAGTGGCAGATGGAACATTGTTACTTACCCACCAACGACTAGTTGATAGATCGTACCCATCTAGAACAGAGAGGGCAGGCGCTACCTTGGTGCAAATCGTGCCACACTGTCTTCCCCTCCCGCAGAATCCCAGAAACTATAGAGCACATATTCATGCAATGTCCGGAAGCAGTCCTCACATGGCAATGGTGGGATAGAATCTGGTCCCGGTTGGGCACTGGGTCAAAATGGCCTTGGGACTGGAGAGCCATACTATGTGAAACATGGACCTCCCCCACGGACAATACTGTTGAAAATAACATGTTTAAAATAGGGAGGAGAGGTGTCATATGGGCCCTCTGGAGGAAACGTTGTATACATGTCATAGAGGGAACCCGCATAGCGGAGGGAGAGGTGACAGATATGACAAAACAATATGTCCAACAAGAACTAACGGTACAGTGGCAAAAAATTAAGAATCAATTAGACTTGTTTCACTCGTTCCAAGATATAATACAAACAATTCAGCAATTCTCAAGGGACTGTTTGGGCAGCGAGAATGGGGGCTGAATTGCCTCTATCGGATGGGAAGGCAGGCCTACCCAGGGAGGACACCAGGAAGAGTTCAAAAAAGACTACTGTATTTGTTTCAAAGTCTGGATAGTGGTGAGTCAGGAGTTCCCGCTGTGACCATCTACAAAATTTCCTGACCCCTTCCCGCCCCACCATTTAGCAATGGACGGCAAGGAGCGCAACAATTTTAGCCTCACAGTGCATAGTTCAAACTTAATTCACCTCAGGTAGCCACATCAACAGTTCTAGCACAAAAAAGAAAATCTTTAAATCAGACAGTCGAGGAACTGAGAGGAATTGACTGGATGTAGCAAAAGGAGCCAAGCTTCAAAAAAAATGGTAAACGAAACTCTAGACTATACAGCCTAACTTAGGCAGGGGTGAAGGATGGTACATTCTTCCTAATGGAAGTAATCAATGTCGTCCTTTGGGCTTCCACACCAGAAGGGGGAGGAACGTGAGTGTGTTTTCAATGTATTTTCTGTGACTTGCCGGTGGAATACGAACCGGACTGATGCTCCCCAGAATGGACAAGGAGCCGGAACCCTGAGGTTTTGTAAAAAAAAAAAAAAAAAAAAAAAAAAGTTTTTTCGAAGCCAAAGAATAGGATGGCGGCATTTATTATTTTGTCCTGGATGTCATTACGTTGTCTAGTATAAATCTTCTGGGTATGAAGCCAATCTGATCAAGATGAAAACAATTCTTTGTTATTGTTCTTATCCTGTTTGCCAGGAGCTTTGCCAAGATTTTGTATGTGACTGACAATAGGGAGATTGGTCTGTAGTTTCTTATGTTAGTGGGATCTCCTTTCTTGTACAGGAGGGAGACCACGCCCGTGCTTAAGGATTTACCCAATGAGCCCCTAGTCCATGCCTTGTCTAAGAATGCGCAGTACTTTGTTCCCAATGTTGGCCAAAAGGTTACCTAGAATTCCTTACAGAGTCCGTCTAAGCCCGGAGATTTGTTTGGTTTCATGGATTGTAGTGCCTCGAGGACTTCTTGTTCCGAGATTTGTGCGTCTGGTTCTGTCGCTTGCTCTATTGTTATCGTTCCGTCAAGGTAGGGTAGGAACTTTTAAAACTCGTGGTTAAGTAAGGGGCGGTTTATGAACCCATTACATATAACAAAGGGGCGGTCTATGAACCGAGCACGATGGTAAACCCACTACATGACTCGCTCCATCGCAAGAGGAGAAGCGTTCTGTCGATCTGTCTACCGGTGCATCTGTACATCTGTCTGTCCATGTGACCATCTGTCCACACCATATAGCTCGTGTTGTTTCATATTGTGAATGATCTGGCTCCTTTCAGATCTACAGATTTTGGAAGAAGTTGGCAGCTGCCGCTAGCATTTGTTGAGGGCAAGACGATGGCCCATATTTTGTCTGGATTTTTTTTATGCTTGCGTTCCGGGCATTGGTTCTGATCTTGTTGAAGAAGTACTTGGTCATTTTCTCACCTTCTTCCCATTCTTTGACCCGAGCTCTCATCCTTAGTCCTTTACTTCTCCATTCTTCCCACTCCGCTAACTCCTGTCTGGTGCATTCAAAGATTCACTCACAGAGGTTGTTACCTGGGTCGTTCACAAGGTTTTTCTCTGCTACCTTCATTGCTTGTTGTAGCTCCAATTCCCTTTGCTTTCTTTTTGCGGCTAAAAACCTAGAGGCCCTTGTCATGGACTCTGTTAGGGCTTGGACCAGGTCTGGGAAGTCTTGGTTTACACTGTTGTAATCGATGCAAGCGAAAAGTACCACTTCCTTCATTTCGGCGATATTAAGTAACAAGTTGTTAATTTTTAAAAAACTACGTCCTCTGTTTGGAGCAATTCCTAATTTAAGTGATAAGCGGATTGGCTTGTGGTCAAGCCCTGCATAGTGATGAAGTTTTCCTATTTCTACATTATTGACTGCGCCTATGAGGGATTCCGACATTAGGAAGTAATCGATTCTTGATGTTGATATGTGTTGACTTCTGTTCCTTTTTAGGTACGCGAATTCTTTGTTGTGTGTGTGTATAACTCTAAACGGATCTATGAGACTCTTTTCTACCATCAGATCGTGTATGGGGAGAGCTTCGTTCCAGGCTGTTTGGTCTGATCCTAGTCCTCCTCCCGTGACTCGATCGCACGTTGGATCAAGAGTGGCATTCCAGTCTCCTACTAGGTTGAGTGGCTTGTCGGTCACGCATCTCGTGAGGAGGCTTTTGATTAGTCCAACTCCTTGGTTCCATGTGTTAGGGCAATAGATAGACATGATCCTGAATTGTTCCTCACCTATTAGGAAGTTAAGACAGGCCCATCTACCCTCCTCTGTGTCTATGTTTGAGTTCACTCTAGTGATTCTATTTGCTGACTTGGAGTTTGCGTGCGTCAGTATGGCTACCCCTGCAGAGTTGGCCTGAGGAGCCATTGCCCAGATTACTTCTTTCACCCATCTCAGTTTCTTGGTGAGTTGTGCTTGTGTTCTTTTGTGTTCCTCAAAATCAGTTAAATGAGTTTCTTGGATACATAGCAGGTCTGGAGGATTCTTCCCAAACCACTCCGTGTCTCTGGTTAAGTTGTCCCACTTCTTTGGATTGGATAGTGAGGAGGACATGCCATTAACATTCCATGACAAGATTCTGGGATCTGGTTCGGCCTGGTGGAGGCGAAATTTCCTCTGGGTCGGGTGGACTTGTCTCTCTTTTACTTGGTCCCCCATCGCTTGGGGTCAGCTTGTCGTCCATGAGCTAGGGAGAGTTTTAGTTTAGGAGCCGAAATGACTCTGCTTCATCTCGGTTGAAATGAATTCCCACATTTTCTGGTTAAGCTGGTTGGGGGCCAGTGCAAACAGCCCATATGAGGTCATTAGGGAGCTGCGCAAGGCTGCTCTTTCCGCTGCTATCTCTCCTTCCAGCAACCCGTAAGGCATTGCTTCTACCGCCAGCCATGGGACCCAAACCAAGTCTCCCTTTAGTGTTGTGGGATCTTCAAGTTTAATGAGCAACGGCCCGAGATCAGCCGTTTGTACCTCATTTTTGTTATTGTTCCATTCTTCCAAACCTTGCCATGTGGTCCCCAGAATGTGGCCCTTCGCTGGTACACTATCTGATATGCATTCCCGCAGGGTGCTTTGTGTGCACTCCTGGTCCAGTACTGAGATCAACTCGTTTGATCTATGTTATGCTATCTCCTAAGTCCCTAAGGTGGTACTCCAACGATACGGTATCACCGTTCGCTTCTTGGGGCTATTGTGAGCGTCCAGCTTGGCTGCCGCGACTATCTCCTTGTGTCCGCCTCCCGCCACATCTTTGAGGGTCAGGCAGTTCTCGTCCAATTCCCTGTTCTGATCTTTTAGAACGTTTACCTATGCCTCCAAGATTGCTGCTTGTCTTCTGAGTTCATCTATTGATTCCTCGGCTGCAGCGGACTATGCACTTTGTTCTCCATCTTCGGAAGATTTATGTGCTTCTTCTGCTTTCTGCTTCTTGGTTTCTTTCTTGTTCCCTGTACTTCGTAACTTTTGGGCCAGGTGAATCGTTGTCTGTAGCTGTTCTGGTCAATCCTGATTTCGTTCCTTTCTACGTTGGTTCTCATACTGTATTGGGCCACATAAAATCCATTCATCTCTTTCTCTTTCTCGAGTATTTCAAACCTGTTCTCCATACTAATGTCTTCCTCTGCTTTG
>BFEA01000331.1:561654-587166 GCA_003427395.1 Chara braunii | reverse complement strand
GTTCTCCATACTAATGTCTTCCTCTGCTTTGGTTGCTGATCTGAGGTTGCGAAGATGCTTGTGGTGAGCTAACCTTACTTCCAATTCGATTGTTCTTTCCAGCTCCGGGGATCTCACATAATCTTGAATGTAGTCCTGTGAGTCGAAGTCCTATTCTTGATAGTCCTCTTCCCCCCTCGTGCCTTCGTCTTCCTCGTCTGTTCCCACATCTTAGCCTTCCTTGTTCGTGTCCCCTTCCTCCGACTCCTGTCCTTCATTTTGAGAGTCTGTGGTTGTGTGGTTGATGCTCTTCCCCGACCTAACTCCCTTTTTACTACCTCCGGAGGCCGTGTTCGCGCTGCTTGCTCCTCTGGTGTCTGCGACAGCATCTTGTGAGGCGGTTTGTTTGCTGTCCGTTTCTATCTCTTGGGAAGCATGAGGGGGTTGGTAGTCTTCCATTTTGGTGGGGCCGGTCCCTCCTCCTGCGTAATGTGATGTCCCTTGCCTGCTAATTCTGTTGGCGTCTTCCTCCATATTTGTGGATAGAGCATTGGTCAAACCTACTGCTGTCAGCTTCCGCTTGGTTGATATGGACTTGGCAGATTTTTTGTTTGTTTCATCTGCTTTTCTTTTGGGTGGTGACCCATCAATCCGAGGGCTAACCTGGTGTTTCCTGCTGGAGGGGATGCATTTTCTCTGTCGCGGTTCTGGCTCTCAAGTTCTCCAGGTAAGCTCTTTCTGCATTCTGACCGATTGAGTGCGTTTCGTTCATCGTCTCCAATCTTTGCTTCTTGTCCAACAAATTTGTTTCATTAATTACTTGCTCTGTTATGTAACCCGTGGATTTGTCTTCCATCCTCTTTGCTCCCACGGCTCTCCATCTGTTGTCGTGTGGTGGATATATATCAGGTTTGAGTTTGGGCTCCCCTTGTAGCACCCAAATCCATTTTGGTTGTTCCAAGTTATCATCGAAGATCCAGCCCCTGTAGAGGGCGTTGTTGATGTACCACACTCCCGACTTTGTGTCACACTCAACCAGCATCGATTGTTTGAGTGAAACCTTTCTCCCCTTGTCTTCAGCGAGGGGGCAGTGCATTCCCAAATGCCCCTTGTTTCTGCATTTAAAACAAAAGGGGTTGCTTTTTGTGAAGATGAACACATTCAATCGTTGTCCATTTTTCCTGGAAAACCGGATATCCGGGAATTTGGGTGGCGTGCCGAATGACGCTTCGAGGCACGCCACTTTGGCGTCGTGATTTGGAGCCATAAAGTCTGGGTTAGCCGGCAACCAATCAATTATTAGGTTGTTCGGGTATTCTTCTTGCAGCCTTTTTTGTACGAAGTTGTGCAGACCTTCGGACAGGTTGTCGAATTCTACCCGGAAATGGTTCCTGAGCATTGTTTGGTGGTGTCTGGAAGCTTTCGCTTGTGGTTCTTTGGGCGGCTTCCAAGGTTGGATTGTGACAACCGATTCCTTGCACTTCAAGGAGCCTAATGAAATGAAAAACCAGGCAAACATAGGATCCACACACAGTACCATAACAGTGAACCTACCCCGTTTATGGTAAGACACATCAGGTTCCGTTTCGGGTATACTTTCCATTTCCCTTAAACGGTCCATTACCCATTTTCTCTTCTCGTTCAATGGTAGATCTCTGTTCTTGTTGGTAAAGTCGAATAGGACTGCGTGCTTTTCGTACAGTTCAACGGCTGTAGTTGTTGCTTGGGGTATTCCCAGATTTCAACTTCTTATTGTTCACCCGCTGCGTTTTTGATGACTTCCTTCGTTTTGATGATTTCTTCTTTAATTTTCGTTTTGTTCATCGGAAATTCAATTGCTCTTTGTCCCTGTGTCTTCACCGCTGGTGCTGGTTTCTGTGTTCCCTCTGAAGAGGCCTGGGAGGGAGAACTCGAATCTTGGGAAGTTGATGGTTTTGGTGAAGTTTCAGTATGTACTATGTCCTGGTCCCTGAGCGCTTTGCGAGCAGCTTGGCTGTAAGGTGCCGTCATTAGGGTGCGTTGGGTGGAAGAACCGGCGGGGATTGGGCTACCCAGGGTAGGCGTGAGTGACAAGGATTGTGAGATGCGAGGTCGGAGCGTCACGTGATCTGCCTTCCTGTATCTTCTTACCGGAGCACTGAGTATGTGATGAGGGCGGTGTGATACCCTGAAAGTAGATTGAGTGGGGTTGCTTACAATTACCCAAGGCCTATCGAATGGTTTTCCACCTTTTGGGGGCAATGTTTTGTGGCCTGAGGGTCAGCTTTCCTGGTCGGACAGAGGAGAGGGGGTCAGTCACGCATTGGGAGTTGCTATTATCTGAGGAGGTTTCCGTCGGAAGCAGTAGGATCGTTCTTGGTAGTTACAAGGAGTACGGAGGGCATTGGATTTTCAAGCTCGTCCTTTGGATGGAGGTATCTTCGTCGGGTTGGTTAAAACCCGAAGGACTCTTTGTTTTTGGTGGCCCTTGAAAAAACGGACAGAGATTCCTTTTCCCCTTTTAAGGGGGGGGATTCTTCTCGGGGAGGGAATTGCCCTCCTCAACGCCCAAAGAATAAAGAATTTAAATGAATCAAAGAATGTAATCAAAGTATTAACGACAATAATTGAAGGAATAAATGAACCGAATAATAATTATCTAATCTGCACAGCGCTTGCTTTATCTTGCTTGGTTCCCGTTTCAGGACGCTATAGGAATTCGCTGTGCGATGGCGGGGTCGAGGGGGGGTCGGGTTGAAGGGGTGGGGGCTATGTTAGGGGCTAGGGTAGTGTATTGGTGGTGAGCGTGGTGCTCGTTGTTGTGTGATGTGGGTTGGGTAGTGTTGGGCTTTCTGTGCTATCTTGGGGACTATAGCTTCGGGGAGGTTGGGCGAGTACATGGCGAGACGAGAGGGGTGGTGAGGGATAAACATGCTCTTAACATGTTCTTTTTGCGAGCGTCGATGAGCGGTGGGATGCGGGGGAAAGTTGAGTTCTTCCGGGGAGAATTGTGCTGGCTAGGTTGTTCTTTCTTATTTAGTACTGCCCGACTCCTACTATTTGGTCCAACAATTGAAACACAATGTCCACGTATGGGTGTGTGGTACTACCTATCTATCTCTTGACAAAATTGAGTCCTAGGTCTGTACTGGTTTGTCTCTCTCTCCCTTCTATTGTTGCCTTCCGTTGTCGCTGTTCATTTCTTTTTGAGAGCTTGACCCTTCGTCCTTCCGCTGTCCTCTGTGTACCAGCCGATGAGGTTGAATGGCGTTGTCTGATCTTACCTTGAACATCCACTCGAGGCTGTTCAAACATGGTGCGGCTTGATGATGGTGCAAGACTGTTTTGTCGTGTACTTTTTCAGCGAGCAATGATTCCTTGTTCATGTCGGCTCTGCCTGTTGTTCTTCCGTGTTTGGAAAAATTCCCTCTCGCCTTCCTTTCCCTTGCTCAATCCTTGCCCCTTTTTGTCCTTGCCTTCTCTTAGGGTTCCCCGCTTCCCTCACACTCGATCATTCCGATCTTCCTCCTCCTCCTTTCTCCTCCCTTCTCTCTCTTACGCTTGATGGCCCTATGCTTAGCTTGGGGCGGCCACACCCGACTGTTTTGTCGCGTATTGCTTCAGCGTGCAATGATTCCTTGTTCGTGCCGGTTCTGTCTGTTGCTCTTCCGTGTTTGGAAAAAATCCCTCTCGCCGTCCTTTCCCTTGTTCGATCCTTGCGCCATTTTGTCCTTTCCTTCTCTTAGGACTCCCAGCTTCCCTCACGCTCAATCATTCCGATCTTCCTCCTCCTCCTTTCTCCCCCCTTCTCTCTCTTACGTTTGACGGCCTTATGATAAGCTTGGGGCGGCCACACCCGAAGGCGTGGCGTGTTGTGGTGACACGTGCTCACCATTTGTCTCCCCCATCTCTCACCTCGAATTCGAAGGTCGAAGCGCACGAAGGTTCGCGCGCAACGATTTCCCGTTTCGCCTCGAAACCGCTACGGGCGCGAATTAGCGCGGTGTTAGCGCTTACCAGACCGGCGCACGCGAGAAAACTCTCTCCGTCAATACCTTGGGATTCTCGTGTCACCATGTGCATACATATTAGTATATTACGTAGTCTTTTTTTCTTCTTTTTTTGTTTGCAGCAAAACCGTGCTCCGATTCTGGGGGGCTTCGGTCCTGTTCCTTTTCCCTGTTGAGTAACCCCTCTGAAGAAACATGCATGAAATCAGATCGAAGTTTCCCTCTCAGCCTGACCGTGGGTGCCACCCGTGGGCGGCTGCTCGAGTAAACCCTAAACCCTAAATCCTAGGAATTGTCTGATCCCCGCTTTGTGCCCGTTCCTCCACTGTGTTGACTGTCTGCTGCCGCCCGCTGAGTGTCCCCTTGGTCCTACCGACTGCAACCGACTGCCCCCCGGGGGTCACCTACTCGCCCTTGTGTTCCTTTGTTGTCTCTGTAGTGTACTTGTTGACGTGGGCTGCTCTTGCCGTAGAAGTCTTCCCTCTTTTTGCCCCTAGCTCCTTACTACGCCTGGGTCAGGGGGCTCTTCATGCGTGATCGAGGCTGATGGCTGTGGAGGCCGGTATGCTGTGTATCGAGCTTTCCTGTTGTTGCTGCAGAGTGTGAGTACCCCTGTGTGCACTGTGTCCCAGTTGAATTTTGCTATTCAAGTCGGTTTTCTCTTATTTCCCCTATCTTGCCGTCACCCAGGGTTGAGTACACCAAAGCCGAACACGCACAAGCGCACATGAGATATTAACCAAAATGGTCGCAATTTGCGAGGCATAAGGCCTCAATAAGCCCTACTGGGCCCCTATTTGCAACAGGTCGGCCGCCCTAAGTGAAGGCAGGCTTGACAGATGACAAGAGGCCTATTTTGGACTACCTAGCAACTGGGGAAAATTCAGGCAGTTGCGCAGCGCCAGTTGGTTGAAGGCGCCCAGGCCCTGGCCTCCTTTACCGAATGCATCTAAGTCAGGCCCTGGGCGAGACACGCAGCATAGGCCCAACTCAGACAGCGGGCAGTTGGGCACGGGTAACTGTCGGTGGCCCCGGGCCTGATTCGTTTGGTCTGAGGCTCAGCCTCCCTGGGCCTACCGGAAGCTTCTGGACAGGGCCCCAACGCAGCCAGGCTACACGCAAGCAGGCTGGCCACTTCCATTTAGGAAAGGGCCAGCCCACACATTCGGCATTCGGGCACTGGCTGCATGCTGCGCTAACGCTGGCCAGGCTCACGCGCTCACGGGAGAGTTGGAAGGAGCAGGCAGCCATAGCCGAGCTGCGCTGCTGGATGGGGCGCATGGTGGTCCTTGGGTGCAAGTGGCATCTGTGAGTTGGGGAATGAGGTTGTGAGTGATACGAGAGACCTACCTGGTGCTTGAGGCGTGCGGCATTGGCCGAGATCTGCTCGTACTTGGGAAGTTGTTGACGTCATCAGCGGCATTGTAGTCTAGGCTAGATAGGATCTGCCATTCGTAGTCTGGGTGTCGAGCGCCATATAGGATATGAACATTGGTTCTTCATTGATAATGATGAGACTATTCCAGCATTGTCAATTATGAGCTTTTGGTGTGCTTTTATTTGGTGAAACTCGTGATGCAATTCTGCTATTGGTTCGAGGTCACGACTATCTGGTCTCATGTGTATGATGCTGTTTGATTTCTGGAGTTCGCTATTGCTCATCTTCCTTGCAATTTGGTATCGGAGTTGTGGTACGGTGCACTAATCTGGCACTTGTCTTCTGCCTAATGCGGTAGATGCACGCGGTGTGTGAGGTGAGCGACCGTGCCGTGGGACGCGTGTTGTGAGGAGGGCAAAGATAAGTAGGCGACCCAGGTGGAGAGGGGTTCGCCAGGAAGGCTAAGCGGTGATTATTGGGTGTTCGCAGTGTGATGAGAATTATCCGGTGTGTGATTGATGCTGAGGTGGAACGGTGGTACAATGCTGGTTGTGTCGAAGCAGCGATTGGTCATCACAATCAACATCGGGTCATCTGGTGAGAATACCTGTGGTTGGGGGCAGCTATTTTGAGGTACGTTGCACCTAACCTTTTCTACCCTCTTCGACACTTCTTACCGTGAGGATGTGTGTTCTGTCTTGAGAGTCCTCTCATGTGAGGAGTCGTGTGCGCTCAACCTTGAGAGTCGCCAGTCTTCACGTGGAGCATCTGGAAGGAGAGGGCGGTGCTATCTGAAGGGCCCTGGACAAAGCACTGGGTCACGGTCACCATGCCAACCCACCGGGAGTAGAGCACCGGGCGTCTATAAATAAGCACCGGCGGGGTACCCTCCATTGGCTGTGATCGTCGTCCAGTCTGCGACATTAAAGAATTCTTGAGGACTTTGGGGGCCATCCATAAAAACGCCTCCTGATCAGCCAATCGGTCGGTGTAAGGTTCGCTGCACACGAGGATAAAATTTGTGCAGGGCCGGCCAACTCAGCAGGACTCGGGCCGTGTGCACACATTTAGACACGCATGCTGTCCGGATTGCTTAGGGACTTTGACGACAAGAGACATTCAGGAAGAACTAAGGGAGAGGTAGATTCCAGGTGATAAGTTTGGGTAAGATTCCACTCTGCAAACAGACCCAACAAATGATTCTATTTTTATTTTGATTAGTTAGATGTACAGCCATTAACATCTGACAGACAACATAGTTTAGAACTGTTTTCTGTTCACTGTGCTTCTGTTTGCGAAACTAGTCAAAGTCAAAGTAGTTTCGTTTGTAGGAACCTGAACTTACCTGTTGGACCCAAATGTATATACTCTTTGACGCAGCCACCGATTAATTAGTTTAATTATAAGTCGGTTTGTGCACTACGCTGCGGTGAGCATCAAAGAGTGTCTTAGTGCAGATTGTGTACAGTTCTGTAGCCTATGAGCGATAGGGATACCACTAGTGAGGACGACCAGATCTTGCGATCGGCTAGATGCCCAATTGCCCACGTGGCATTAGGACCCGAGGGTGATAGGTTGCTGTTCCGCCAGCAAAGGGAGAGGCAGCAGCAGCAGCGAAGAGCTAGGGCAGCAGAGGCCAGCAGGGCATTCGCAAGCGAAACCGCAGTTTCAGCAGTCATGGCAACTGCTGCGCAGCAGAGTTCCCAGGCTAGCAGTTCAGGTACCGTAGGGTCAACGGTTGCGCAGACCTTGAGTCAGTCCACTGGCGTCATGGCAAGCCAGCCATTAGTGTTGACTTCTGATGGGTTCGCCATACAACAGGCAGCACTGCAGGAGGCACAAGTACATAAGGCCTTAGGAGTGATAAAAGTGGAGAAGGAAAAGATGATTAGAAGAAGAGCCAGGATGCAGCGGAGCCAAGTTAGAGGGAATAGGACCTGACGCACATGGATGACGATGTGAGGACGTTGCGGACAACCCTGCTGGGTGTTGTAGAGATGTAGGACCACCACACGACTCTCCTTCAGGACATCCAGCAGAGTCTGGCCTTGTTGGTCGGGCGAGCGCTGGCAGCACCATCGCCATCCGGGCCTGGTGCCTGGCCCGTTGTACAACCTCCTCCTTATGTCCCACCGGTGACTGGGGTATCCCCATATGTCTCCCCAACATCGGTCCAAACCGTTTCCCTGGGTATGTCGTTGGCAGGAGGGTTCTCAGCAAGTCCTAGTGTACAGGTTCCTATACAGACAGTGTTCTCCCAGCCTCCGTCACAGGTTGCCGTAAGCGGGCAGCCTGCTGTCTCGCAGCCTGCACAGCCGCAGGGTACACAGCCCCAGCAGCAGCTTGTGCAGCAGCCTGCACCCCAGGGTCCAGAGCCCGGATTGGTGTAGGTACCAGGACAAAGTCAGTGGGTTCCAAAGACGGCCATTGCCGCTCCTAAACCCTTTACAGGGGATAAGAGGGGCGAAGACCTCGACACATGGTTGAGGGCAGTGCCAGTCTATGTCAAGTGCAAACTTACCTTGCCGCACGAGGAAGTGCTTGTGGCTGCCTCCTATCTAGAGGGGAGTGCAGCAAGATGGTTGACTTGTTTAGTGTAGCTACAGGGGTACGGTCATGACTTTCGCGCTTGGGCGGTCACCCAGAAACTGGATGACTTCAAGATGATGGAAGACAGGTGGCATGATCCTCAAGAGGCCCAAAAGGCTACTGACGCGATCCTGACACTGCATACCAGGCAATTTAAGTCAGTAAGAGAGGCCATTGACGCAGTACAGTGTCTGATCTGTGTCCCTGGGGTGCGCTATGACCCCCAAGTCTTACTCACCTCCTACCTGAGATGCTTTCCCATGCCTCTCAGGAATCAGTTGGCAGGTGAGGCCAACATCAATATGCACAACTTTCCCTCGTTTAGCAAGAAGGCCCTAGACCTTGAAGCAAAGATAGGGCATGGTGATACACCCACGACGGATGGAAGGAAAAAGTCACTGCCTCCCAACTGGAAAGCGAAGAGACGCATCATGTTCGTCGACAACGATGGTTCCACCATCGATGGTTCCACCATCGAATTGGACTACGACTTCCAGTCGGGAGTGGGTTCAGAGGTCGGCAGCGTAGAAGCTTCAGGGGGTGGAGTAGTCGTTGTCGTAGCTCGAAAAGGTAAGGCCACCAGTAGACGTCGTGGAGGTTCCCGGTCTAGGAGTCAAGTTGACCCCAATGCTCCTCCATGGGAGAAAGCGGATCTAACAAAGGACGTGCGCAGAGACCGGTACACCCGGCAGGCTTGTATTCGTTGCGGCCAATATGGCCATAATCAATTCAAGTGCCATAACAAAAAGGTGACCGAGAAGATCCCGCCTACGATGGGGCAGGCGTTGGGATCCTCCGCTCCCGTTGGTAGCAATGTGGCCAGCAGTTTTGGCACTGCTCCGGGAAACGCGTCAGGCCAGTAGGAATAGTAGCTGTTCCTGCTAGGGTCGAGGTGGTGGACACACTGTCACCATCTCGGGAGATGGCCCAAGCTATTGACTCCATCGTCGTCCCGCAAACACATTCTGACCCATCGAGCCTCTGTTCAATGAATGTGTTTGAGTCCTTAGAGGAGCYAGAGGAGGAGTGGTCCAAATCAGACCCGCTAGCTTCTTGGACGACATTGGCTAAAGCCCCTAGGAGTGAGATATTCGTCGGGGAGGTAGTCATCGGCGGCCGTAAGGCCGGGCCTATTATGACACTTGCTCGACTAGGAGCTTTATTAGTCGCGCGTGTGTTGAGAGGCTGCACTTACAGGGGCAAGTGCGACGCCTGAGTCGACCTGTGGAGTCGACCTGTGGAGTCCATGACTACCTACAGAATGTTGAGTTTGTTTCCCGTACGCGGGAGGGGAACTGAGACATCGCGTCTCGTTCCTAGTGAGCAATGATCTCCCTATGGATATCTTGTTAGGTATGTACTACCTCTCCGTTGCACAGCCCCAGTTTGACTGGGACCAAAAAGTGGTCAAACATACTTTGCCAGGTGGGGGAACCGCCAAATTACGTAAGTTCAAAGCTAGTAGTCTGATTGAGTCTTACGGATGCATGTGTCCGGCCACGTTCTATAACTATTATAAGCAAAATCTGGAGGAGGGTATGTATCTAGTATATATCTCTGCCGCATGCGAGCCGGTGAAAATGTTGCCGGAGATAGAGGGAGTAGTTGCCAAGTGTCCTGATTTATTTGAAAAGCCTACAGGGGTTGTTGAGAGGGAGGTCGTCCATGCGATAGAGATTATCCTAGGGTCTACTATCCCAAAGGGTAGGATCTATCGGATGTCTCCAGGTGAGCTTGATGAGCTCCGCCGGCAACTCAAGGAACTCGCAGAGAAGGGTTGGATCCGACCAAGTGTCTCTCCTTATGGTTCTCCAGTCCTATTCGTACCAAAGAAGGGGGGCACTATGAGGATTTGCATTGACTATAGGGGCCTCAATGCCATCACTGTCAAGAACCGAGAGCCCCTACCGCGCATCGACGACTTGTTAGATCGAGTGCAAAGGTGTCGATACTTCAGTAAGATAGATCTGAAGTCCGGGTACCATCAGATTGCTATACGGCCCAAGGATCAGCACAAAACCGCATTTCAGACCAGGTACGGTCTGTACGAGTTTGTGGTGATGCCTTTCGGCCTTTGCAATGCTCCTGGCACCTTTCCTTTTTTTTTTTTTTTTTTTTTTTTTAATACCCAACACACACACAGCCCCTTCTATTCTGGGGGGCATCACTCCGGTTGCTAATCAGCACGCGATGAATCGGATCTTTTATGACTACTTGGACAAGTTTGTCATCATGTACCTCGATGACATACTTATCTTTAGTAGGACTGTCGAAGAGCACGTAGCTCATTTGGACAAAGTCCTTAGTCTCCTTCGACACCACACGTTCAAGATCAACGGTGAGAAGTGCGAGTTTGGCCGCACCCGTATCTTGTACTTGGGTCATGAGATTTCCGCGGAGGGATTAAAGCCCGATGACGCGAAGGTGGCCAGCATTCGTGACTGGCCGCGTCCTCAGTCTGTGACTGAGATGAGGTCTTTCTTAGGGATGACCGGCTACTACCGCAACTTTGTAAAGAACTATAGCATGGTGGCCTCCCCTTTGACTGACCTGACGCGCCTTGACACCCCATGGGAGTGGACAGACAAGTGCGAGGCTGCTTTCAGACATCTGAAGCATGCGTTGACGCACCATGAGGTCTTGAAACTTCCTGATCCCGACAAGCCGTTTATAGTAACTACGGATGCTAGCCAATATGGCATAGGTGTCGTGCTCGCGCAGCAGGAGGGGCCAAAGGTGAGGCCAGTTGAGTACATGTCCAAGAAGATGTCGTCTCAGAAGTTGGCTAAGTCCACTTATGAGAAAGAGCTCTACGCGATTTACAAGGCACTGACCCATTGGGGACATTACCTCCTTGGGAGGTTCTTCATCGTCAGGACTGATCATCAGACCCTGAAGTGGATGAGAACCCAACCAGTGGTCTTCGATGCATTGAAGCACCGGATCGAAGTCATTCAACAGTATGACTTTGAACCGCAGTATCTCAAAGGGGAGTACAACAAAGTTGTTGATGCCTTATCGCGCAGACCTGATTTCTCTGGTGCGCTGATTACTGAGTTCGAGCTCGCGGACAATGTCACTCGTTCTTTGGTGGAAGCCTATCGCAAGGACCAGTTTATGTCTGAGATCATACGCAGACTCGAGGCGAAGGACAACGTGACTTCTGTCGAGTTTGAGTTGGTCAACGGACTGCTGTTCTTTGAGAGGGCAGGGAATAAACGTCTGTGTGTGCCAGATAGAGAGTCTTTGCGTAGTTTATTTTTAGGAGAGTATCATGACGCCATCGGCTATTTTGGCTACAAAAAGACAACAGCTAATCTGCTGCAGCGGTTCTGGTGGCCCACGATGATGAGAGACGTGAAGCTGTACGTGGAAACTTGTCAAGTCTGTCAGAGGGACAAGCCACGTACACAAGCTCCTCTTGGGGTTTTGAAGCCCCTTCCGATTCCGGAAAGGTCTGGTGAAAGCCTGTCCATGGACTTCATGGATACGCTAGTCACCAGCAAGAGTGGATTGCGTTATATCTACGTCATTGTGGATAAATTTAGTAAGTACGCTAGGTTGGTCGCAACGCCAGCAACAGCTAAGACCGAGTACGTAATTAAGCTGTTCAAAGAAAACTGGGTCAAAGATCTTGGATTGCCAAAATCTATAGGTGAATGGGCAAGCAGAACAGTTGAACCGCGTTGTACAACACCTGCGGAGGCACTACATCAAGCCAAATCAGGCAGACTGGGATGAGAAACTTGCTCTCATGGCCAGCCTGTACAACAACGTTGTGCACAGCGCAACGGGCGTAAGCCCGAACAGTCTGCTATTGACCTTTAAGCCTAGACTGCCCTTGGATTTCTTACTACCTGAGAACCAGTCCTCTACTGCACCAGGGACCTTAGAGTTTGCTTATCGATATGAGTGACTGATGCAACAGGCTGTCGAACAGATGCACAAGGCACAGGCGGCGATGATAGAGTCTGAGAACAAACACCGCCACCCGTCCACATTTCAGGTAGGGGAGAGAGTCTGGGTTAAGTCCTCAGAATTGGGACAGGAGCACGGGATCTCCCGCAAGCTCATGCCACAGTACTTTGGACCATGGGAGGTCCTAGATGTTGTGGGGGATGAACCAGATGGACCGTCATATGTTATTCGCATCCCTGGTCACTTACACATTTACCCTGTGTTTCACGCTTCCAAACTCGCACCTTTCAAGGAAACAGATCAGTTTCCCTCTCGTCGCTCAATGCTGCCCCCAACCATGGATGGAGAGGTCGACATCGATGACATTGTAGATCACCGAGAAATGCCAGTTCCAAGACCTGCAGGCAGGGGACGTCCTCCAAAACCGAAGCTGCAGTATCGAGTTCGGTTCAGACATCATACTGATCGAAAGGAGGCTAGATGGTTCACAAGGGAGGAACTGATGCAGACCGCTCCACAGGTCGTCGTTCAATATGAGAAGTCTCTGCAGAAAGGAAAGCGCCAGATTATCGAAGATTGAACTTCTCAGAGGACTAGCGAAGTATGGAGGAAGGAATGCGAGGCAGAAGGCCTCAATAAGTCCTACTGGGCCCCTATTTGCAACAGGTCGGCCGCCCTACGTGAAGGCAGGCTCGACAGACAACAAGAGGCCCATTTTGGACTACTTCGCAACTGGGGAAAATTCAGGCAGTTGCGCAGCGCCAGTTGGTTGAAGGCGCCTAGGCCCTTGCCTCCTTTACCGAATGCATCTAATTCAGGCCCTGGGCGAGATACGCAGCATAGGCCCAACTCAGACAGCGGGCAGTTGGGCACGGATAACTGTCGGTGGCTCTGGGCCTGATTCGTTTGGTCTGAGGCTCAGCCTCCCTGGGCCTACCGGAAGCTTCTGGACAGGGGCCCAGCGCAGCCAGGCTGCATGCAAGCAGGCTGGCCACTTCCATTTAGGAAAGGGCCAGCCCACGCATTCGGCATTTGGGCACTGGCTGCATGCTGCGCTAACGCTGGCCAGGCTCACGCGCTCACGGGCGAGCTGGAAGGAGCAGGCAGCCATAGCCGAGCTGTGCTGCTGTATGCTGGATGGGGCGCATGGTGGTCCTTGGGTGCAAGTGGCGTCTGTGAGTTGGGGAACAAGGTTGTGAGTGATACGAGAGACCTACCTGGTGCTTGAGGCGTGCGGCATTTGCCGAGATCTGCTTGTACTTGGGAAGCTGTTGACGTCATCAGCGGCATTGTAGTTTAGGCTAGATAGGATCTGCCATTCGTAGTCTGGGTGCCGAGCGCCATATAGGATATGAACATTGGTTCTTCGTTGATAATGATGAGACTATTCCAGCATTGTCAATTATGAGCTTTTGGTGTGCTTTTATTTGGTGAAACTCGTGATGCAATTCTGCTATTGGTTCGAGGTCATGACTATCTGGTCTCATGTGTATGATGCTGTTTGATTTCTGGAGTTCGCTATTGCTCATCTTCCTTGCAAATTCATGTGTACAATTTTATTTTATTTTTCCAAAAAGGGATGCAACCTACGACCGACGCCCAAACACAAATTCAAACAGTCGCTGCAACCCAACCAAAATAGTCGCTGCAACCTGCGACTGCCTCCCCAACACACTCTCAAGTATGGTCACTCTCGTCCTGAACCTCACTCCTTACGTCTCTCTCCCTGTCCAAGGTTTCTTCTCTCTCTCTCTCTCTCTCTCTCTCTCTCTCTCTCTCTCTCTCTCTCTCTCTCTCTCTCTCTCTCNCTCTCTCTCTCTCTCTCTCTCTCTCTCTCTCTCTCTCTCTCTCTCTCTCTCTGTGCATGTCTCACACTCCACCTCACTGTGTGTGCTTGCTACCAACTCACAGAGCAGCACACTTTGCAACATCCCAACATAGCGCAGCATTGTTTCCGCACGACCCAGCAAGTGAATATGTTCCGATGGCTTCCCCAGCTGCACTTTTGTACTTGTCGTTTCACCTTCGCGACTGCAGCTATGGGTCCGGGCCGGTATCCCTTGCCATTGTTTGTCGCTCCCAGAAGTTTTGCAGACTTTCCTGGGACTTTTGCTTCTGATTCAGCCCCTGGCAGCTGGCCTAACGACTCGTACTAACTTTTTTTCAGTTTTTTTCCTATCCCATAACTGATATCTACCAGGAATTTCCTACCACAGCCTACTAAAGCTAACCTACGGGGGCTAAATTACCAGCCTGCAGACTCTGGGCTGGACCCTACCTGGGACGCAGAATATGGTACATGGAGCTGAGACTGGAACTGAGTGGGAACTTAGGACTCGGGGTGGGAACTGGGACTGCGTCAGGTGGCTGTGAAACCCTTTCAATAAACTAAAATACACTTTAATAAAGTTTAGTGAACCAAAAGTCAACCAAAGATCAAAGAAGTTTAATAAACCGAAGGCCAACCAAAGATAAACGCGAGAGACAGTGTAAGTTGAAAGTCAAAAGTCAAAAGGTTCAGTGCCTGTGTGAACGCAGATGATGCAATCAGACTCACTTTCTTCCACAACTCACATGCATGTAAACAGGTAGCGCAGCAACTGGCAACAAGCGCTCACTCAGAACTCAGAGATATGGTAAACAAGAACGCAGTTCAGATACAAGCTCACTTCAAATGGCTATCTGTTCGTCGCCAACACAACTCTGCTGTTCACACACACAGGATCACCCTGGATATCCCACACGCGTCACACTGTACACACTCGCACACACACACGCACATACACACACTACGCTCTCCTATCAGCTATGGCGGCTATGGCCGCTACTACACCTATCGCTATGGCTAAGCTCTCCTCTCGCCCACTTCGTCTTTGGGCTCACTGCAGACCACCTCGCACAAGTCGCTGTGGCAGCGCTTCCGCATGGCTTACACAGGAATGAATGAATGAATGGGCGCTGCATCTTGATTTATACTTCTGTTGCTCGTTGGTCTGCCCCTTTTCCATGCCCGTGGTGCACACAGTCCCTTACGGTACTTGCTTGCCTGGACCAGGACTGACTGGGACTGGGTACCGCTGACTCAGCACAGGTGGACTCCACCACTTGCCCACTTGCCTCTGGCCTTCTGTAAACAACGAGCGAAGGGCCACTTCCGGACCTTCCGGAAATCTGTGGAATTGGCCCTTCGACACTGTAGCAGCTACAGCCCTACGACCTTGACCTTTCAGGGCTGTAGCAGCTACGACCTTGACCTTTCAGGGCTGTAGCAGCTACGACCTTGACCTTTCAGAAGTCCTACAGCTATGACTTCTAGGACCTACGAAGACCTCCAAACAACAGGTCTACAGATTGAACCCCTACCACCTACAGACCCTACGACAGTCTACTAACGGTTACGAACACACAGGTCATGGGTTCAACTACGGGGTCGACATGGATACTGTACACAGGTAAGGTGAGGATTAGGGATCGAGCCCTGGGACCTGCATCCGCTACTGCGAACAGGTGAATACCGTTTCACAGAGATAAACCGAAGATAAAATGCAGTATTACACTGTGAACTTGCGTAAGATTGATTGCAGTATTACACTGAGACAGCTATAACAATTTATCAAATAGAGGACTATTTCCCAGGATTGAGGAAAATAGTGGGAGAGATAGAGAGAGAGAGTTGGCAATCATCATGACAAAAACAAAGCATTCTTGGGCGATTGTGGTAATCGCAATATGAGTATGTGACCCAAAAAAGGGAAAGCATGATGACAACAAGCATCACGGGAAAAACTTGCCCTGATTACGGAAGTGGGTGATTGCGACAAATCCGGTTGTGAACCCTGGACCTCGGCCTACAGGCCTACAGTAGTACTCAATTTTGCAGACAAATCCCTCGGTACGTGTATGGTTACACATTTGTCCTATAAAGATTTTGAACCCAAGCGGATCACGTGCATACTTAGAAAACACAGCAAAACACAGCTAAACAGACTCAGGTTCACATCCACATGGTGCACCCATTAGTGGCAGATCACATGCATACTTGGAAAACACAGCCAAACACAGCCAGTGGGAATCCACGTGGTACACCCATTAGCGGCATATCACATGCATACTTAGAAAACACAGCAAAACAGAGCCAGTTCGAATCCACGTGGTACACCCATTAGCGGCAGATCACAAGCGTACTTAGAAAACACAGCAAAACACAGCCATACAGACTCAGGTTCGAATCCACATGGTGCATCCATTAGCGGCAGATCACATGCATACTTAGAAAACACCGAAAAACACAGCCAGACAGACTCAGGTTCGAATCCGTGTGGTACACCCATGAGCGGCAGATCACATGCAAAACACAGCAAAACCACAGCCAAACAGTCCAACAGACCCAGGTTCGAATCCAGAATTAGAATCCTCAGCAATCAGATAAAAAGGGCATCATCAACAGGCCTAGCTTAGTTCGTATGCCCATGAACTGTTGAAATACAGACCCAGGTTCGAATTGCAAACGCAACCAGATGAACAAAAATCAAAATAATTCTGAAGTACTTGGGCCCAACAAGAAAAAGCGGTGGGGGGAAAGGAAACAGAATTTAAAAGATCGGCTGGGAGAGCGCATGCGCCGCTGGGGTAGCGCGCTGAGGCGACCGGCATAGCGGACCGGTGGCAACAGAGTTGCGCGTCGAATGTCAACACGTGAACGAGCGTCAAGCGCCAAAGACTGGTCACGCGTCAATACGTGGACGAGCGTCATCAATACGTGGACACGTGTCAATAAGAGACGACGCGTGGACACGTGTCAATAAGAGACGACGCGTGGACGCGTGTCAACGCGCGACGACACGATAGTCAAGTAGGCAGAGTGCAAACATCAACGCGTAGACACATCATCAGTAACGTAGGCAGTATGCAGACATCAAGCCCGACACGTCGGCCTTTCGAGGGAAGGCAATGTAGGCTGGTCGAAGGGAGAGGCGAGCCACACCATAAACGATCAAAGACAACGAACGAAAAGAGAGGAGTAAGTTGGAGAAAGGTAAGGGGCAACAAAAGTAACGTAGGCGGAGTGCAGACATCAAGCTTG
The DNA here is from genome assembly GCA_003427395.1 of Chara braunii. Classification (NCBI taxonomy): domain Eukaryota; kingdom Viridiplantae; phylum Streptophyta; class Charophyceae; order Charales; family Characeae; genus Chara; species Chara braunii. Next base: position 570,230 of record BFEA01000331.1, on the reverse strand, counting down.
ACACGTCAGCACGAGCCCTTCGAGGGTAGACAGTGTTGGATGGTCGAAGGGAGAGGTGAGCCACACCATAGGTGATCAAGGACAGCGAATGGAAAGTGAGGGGTAAGTCGGAGAAGGGCGAGGGGGGGTCGGCTCCATGATACGCGAAGGGGGCAAGTTGGCTTCACGAGGGGAGGTGCGTTGTCGAGCACATCGGTCCGGCACCGCACGAGGCAGCGCGGGACCCTCCCGGCCGCGTCACGCAGGAGTTGGACCAACCTCGTCACGAACACACAAATGGAGCTTCCTTAGGCCGCTCCGGCCGAGTGCGCCAGCCATACCTCTCGCGAGCCCCTACGACAGGATAGGGCCTACGCGAGGCACAACTTACCTCCACCTTACGGGAGTTGTCACCTCCCTTCGGTGGGCGTATCCCCGCTAGCTACCAGTCCACAATACGAAAGCTACTCAGTTGCAATCGCAGAGGTGGACCAGCCGAGGGCGTTTCTCGTTCGCTGTAGCATAGGGGGTACCCCTGTCTCTTATACACATCTAGATGTGTATAAGAGACAGGCGCGGGACCCTCCCGGCCGCGTCACACAGGAGTTGGTTTTCACAACCCTTCGTCGCAATATACATGGAGCTTCCGCAAGCCGCTCCGGCCGGGTGCGCCAGCCATACCTCTCGCGAGCCCCTACGACAGGATAGGGCCTACGCGAGGCACGACTTACCTACACCTTACGGGAGCTGTCACCTCCCTTCAGTGGGCGTATCCCCGCCGAGCTACCAGTCCACAGTACGAAAGCTAATCAGTTGCAATCGCAGAGGTGGACCAACCGAGGGCGTTTCTCATTCGCTGTAGCATAGGGGGTACGCGCGGTAATACGCCTCTATCAAACCCGCACGCGGACCGACATCTTGGGGGGCTGAGGTCCCAAGCGCGGCTCGTCGTCGGTCGACTAGGACGCATCCCACACACCACGCGCACACCACTTTACAAACACAAAAATAAAACCCACACACATACGCACAAAACGACACAGCACGAACAATGCGACACAAACAACGCGACAACGCTCTTAGCCCCTCGGTAGTCATCCCATAATTGTCCGACGCGGAAATCGGATAGGCGTCACGCGCGAGACTTAATATAAAATCGCGCGGTCGCAGGGCTAACTCATATCGACTCGCAATGCAAGTGTACGCAAGCAGTCACAATGATGGCGTACTATGTAGTACCCATACTTAGCGCGGTCCTCGCTAATCTCGAGGGCTGCATTCGACACTCAAGTGTCGGCTGACACACGCCTTGAGGGTTAATCTCTCGACGCAGGACAACCGCCATGCGCGGTTGAAGATCACACACCCTCTTCTGCACTCTGTGCACAGTGGGTGGTACACAGGTCCCTACCTGTGGTGGCAGTCGTTTCTTGTGGCCCTGGGGATGACTCCTATTCCAGGCCTGGGCGAAAGTCAAGGGGTTTGACTTTGACGGCTGCCACGGACTACAACGTCCAACCAGACAACTTTAAAAAGCAAGGGCAAGGGGAGATCCCCCTTTTATCTCGAGGCATAATCTGACTAACCCTTATGCACAATCACAGTAGGCCTCGCAAACATTCAGGGCACTCATAAATATATGAGGTTTAATTATATAGGACGATCACTTCTCACAGTCACAGCAGGGCTCCTCTCAACCACATATGTATGTAATCACAGGCAATCACATCCAAAGTTCGAACCACAAACGCACCTGCAATCACATCAAAGGTTCATCCAGGAGTCCACACACTACACGGAGTCAACTTCAATCATTCCTTGCAATCATACCCCTCGCTTTAGCCATACAAGCCTTACTCTTGTGCAACTCCCCAAAATAAGAACTCGGTACTTTAGTTAAATGACCATTCAATAAAGTCCGGGTAAAAACACAATGAAACAATTCAAACCACAGGGCTAAAGCCTTTAGGTTGAGTGACAGGAGTGGATTGGAGTTAAATCGCAAACCGACGAATCGGCAACCGACCTGTTATCAATGATAACAGAAGATGACCCTCAAGGGATCAAGCTGAATCTAGTCCGGATCTTGAATCAAAAGATCAAGAAGACCTGTAACACACGACAGACCAATCCCCAAGCTAAGATCGTAAGTGTATGGAGAATACAACTCCATGACACATCCTCACTAAAAATCTCTCTATAAGCTAAGTCTAAGTCTACCTCTAAGCTAGTGCCTAAGCAAAGGTAGACCAACTGCAGAATCTCTCATATTCAGGGTGGATTGCCAGAATCGCCACCTATCAAAATATAAACTATCTTCTTTAAGCTAAGAAAATTTCGACAGCGCTTCCCGTAGGGAAAGTGCCTTTCCAAAATTTATATAAGTCCAGATATGAAAACAAAAATAATTTTTAACTCTAGAAAGTCAAAACTATGTCCAACTTCCTGAAATAGCAGAAATTGGGCCAGCATTCCCTTTAGAAAGGGAGGCTTTCCAGATTTGGCTTTCCATATTTATACAAAGTCATATATAAAGGCAAAAATAATCTCTAACTCTGGAAAGTCAAAACTATGTCTAACTTCCTAAAATAGCGAAAATTTGGGCAGCATTCCCTTTAGAAATGGAGGCTTTCCAAATTTATACTAAGTCAAATATAAAGGCAAGAATAATCTCTTACTCTGGAAAATCAAATTATGTCTAACTCTCTGAAATAGTAGAAATTTGGGCAGCATTCCCTTTAAAAAGGGGGACTCCCCAGATTCATACTAAGTCAGATATGAACTCAAAAGGCAGTTCGAGCTCAACTTCAGACATAATTTAACTAACTCCTCAATTTTGTAAAAATTTCGGCAGCACTCCCTGAAGAAAAGTGTTATGCCAAAATTTATACAAGGCCAAGTCCAGAATTTGAAAGTAACTTTGACTTCCCGAAGCTCGATTTTGTCTAACTCCCTGAATTAGCAAAAATTTAGGCAGCACTCCCTTTAGAAAAGGAGAGTTCCCAGATTTTAACTAAGTCAGATAAGAGAAAAGACAAAGTTGAACTTCTGACAAGCCAAAATTCGACTAACTCGTTGGATTTGTAGAAATTTCGGCAGCGCTTCCCGTAGAGAAAATAGCTTGCCAAGATTTATACAAAGCCAAATATAAGAAAAAATCCCAGAAAATACGAGAATTGAACTAAGTAAAAAAAAGTTATTACAGAAATTGCAGGAATTGACACTAACTTCTATGACTCTAGCACATGGCGAGCAGCTAAAGCAACTACCTACCAACCTGAAATTCAGATTAAGTAGTGGCCTCACTCAGTCATGTGCAAATCAAACCACAAAGGTAAGTACTCTCACCAGCCCCAAGTTCATTCCATATAGATAGTTTATGAATCTTTTAAATCCTTAAACCCTTATTTCCCCTTTACATAAGACATAGAGTTGGACCATTCGCCATGGAAACAATGTCCAGCTTGCCTTTAAGATATACACGAACAGGTTCCACAACTACTTCTCTCTTCTTTTAGGCATATGACTAGGCCATTCGCCATGGAAACAATGCCTAGCCGCCCTGAGCCGTTTAATATCCAAAATTTAGTATTTCTCTGACTTTGTTTTCAAAAAGGAAAGCAAATATGGGCAGGGGACTGAACCATTCGCCATGGAAACAATGTTCAGCTTGCCCAGACTATTTCCATTGATACTTCGTATTTTTCTCTTTCTCTTCTTAATGATATGGCTTAACACTGGACCATTCACAGTAGAAACAATGCCCAGCTGCCAGTTCACATGCAAATATACATGAAGTACTTTCCTTTATACTCGGTTTAATTTATGTGCGCGGTTTTCAGGCCAAACCATTCACCATGGAAACAATGCTTAGCCTTAGACCAGAAATCCTCCCTCAGAATAAACAAGAACTTAAACCCCTTCAATCAGGTAAACCCCCAGAGTTAATTAGAGCAACCAGGTCATTCACCATGGAAACAATGCCTGGTTCCCCAGAAAACAACTAAACAAACACAGCAACCAGGCCATTCACCTTGGAAACAATGCCTGGTCCTTCAGAAAACAGTCAAATAAACACAGCCCCGAGCCATTCACCTTGGAAACAATGCTCAGGCTTTGGATGACCCAGTCAAACGCATGCAGTCTACCTTCCTCCCACCTTTCCCCGGTTTATCCCTTGTCTGCTTTCAATCAAAATAAAGAAGGAACTTGAACTTCACTCTCACACATTCCTTCCCTTTAGTCTGATTATGTCTTGAAGAGAAAGCAAAAACCATAGGGACAACACATGCATACGACAATCATACTACAGGGAGATAGGCAAACATGGGTAGTAGTGGGTTATACAGATGATGTGATTTTACCTGATGGTTCCCTGCCTCCAGAACTCCTTCTAAGTTTCGACAGAGCTCCCGCATTCGATGGGTAAGCTCCCCACAGAGCCTTGACGCGGACTTACGGGTTGCAATCCCGCCTGCCGCCTTCCTCTCGTAACCAAGGACTAGACTGAGAGTAAGAAGGACAGAGGGAGATGGTTTGAGACTCTCAGATACAAGAGGGGTGCTCTCAGGCTTACTGGAGAGGGCCTTGTAATCTTCAGCTCCTGAGGACCCCGCAATGATGGCCAACCTGCTGCAGCTTGGTCAAACCCTGAAGTCAAACTGTTGAGGTCAGCCTCCTGACGACGTCCTAGTTGGCAGCAATAACCCTCCTTACCCTTGTAACAACACCCTTCTCAAAGCTCAACCAGTCCTTTGAGCCTCAATACTCCTCCTTAAGTTGATCGCAATTACTCCGCAGTTTGCAACAGTTCTCAGTTACAGCAGTAATTCTCAGTGGTAAACAGCAACAACAGCAATCGATCAACACTAGCGGCAGTCACCCGATGTAGTATATAGTAGTGGTCAACAACAATCACAGCCCATCAGTAGCTCCAACGGCACACCGCGGCCCGTAGCCGACAGTCCGTGCCCAGCCTGTGGCCAACAGCAGTTCTCACATACAGCCCACGGGCACAGCCGCACATAGATGATGTGAATCAACAGCGACAACAACAACTGTAACAAGCGTAGCGACACACAGCAGTAACTAGCGGCGATAACAACAAATTGTAGCAACGCTGTAAATTTCGGGAGTTGGCTACTGTTTGCGCACGGTCAATAGAATAGTTTGTGCCTAACTCGCGTCGGTCTTGCAGGGCCAGGTAACCCAGCAACCAATGGCAATAGTAACCATCCGTAGCTCACTGTCTTTTGTCCATAGTCCAGGTCTGCTGTCGCCCAGCCAGACCGAATCGGCGGCCACACAGGCTGGCAAGCAGCCCTCTAGTCCACGTCCGGCTTCAGACCTTCTTACTTCCCTCTTCCGGACAACCTCTCTTCCGCGGGCAGGTCCCTCAATCCTCACGGCTTGTTCCTTGATCCCTCAGCTGGCTCGTGTGCAATCGCCTATGTCGCCGTGCCCGCCCGTTTGTCTCAACGCCAGGCTCTCCCCTGCTGGGCACCCGACTCCAGCTTCAATAACGAGCTTCCCAATAATATCGAACGGTCCCCCACATAATGAATATCCCCCGCAGCGACTCAGCTGGCTACATCCCAGTAAGGTTCTCTTCTCCTACGGTCTTCCCGTTGGCCTCCCGATTCCCCCCTTCGCTATTCCTATCAACAGAATGCACCAACCTGAATGAATCTGCCACTAAGGTACGGACGGGTACCCACTTCCTTCCGATTCTAATTTCGGAACCCAACTCGCCCATATCACTCCTCCTCCAACGTCATCTTCACGCATGCATCATGCGCCTTTCGCTGTCTAGATTCATCCTCATCCCAACTCCCGACATACTAACCTTCTTCCCCAACTAAGTGTGGGATCGGATTCAACACATCCAGTCGCCTTATTCTTTTCTTTTATCTCACTCGTTTTCACGCTCCATCGAGCGAAATATTGATCTATCAACCCCGGCCATGCCTGTTTCCCGATAGCCTTCGCGCAGCCTTCCTTCTCACTTAACTCCAAACCTACTAATCTTCCCGCTAATCTGACTTCACCATTACGTTCGCAATGACGGAAAACCCTTGTTTCGAGCTTTCTCATGCCCGATTCTATCGAGAATCGAGTATTATCTCGATTTCCTCTTTCTGCCTCATTCACCTCTCCTCCATAGCCCCGCGCAGCACTTTTCTCGTATACCCCCTATTCTACTGACCCTCCCCACGTTCTAACTTCACCGCTCGACTCGCTTTGTCGGAAAAAAACCCGTCTCGTCTCTTCCCCCGCTCGATTTCACCGAGAATCGAGCGAGCTCTTTGTCGTCCTGTCTCCTATAGTCGATCTTCTCCCTCTTCACTTCCGAATGCACCCGTCACAAGCGCCCGTCCGGGTTCGTTCCATACGATACCAATGTTGTGCATTATTCTAACTCCCTGCTTCAACTTGCCAATGAACCCGGTCGCGGATCACGTTCGGGTGCACTCACCCTTTCTGCACCCACGTCTTGGCTCAGCGACCCGTCACTCCGCTGCTTCACGGCTCGCTGCCCGCTGCCTGCCACCTCAGCGGTCGTCACACTCTCCTCGCCCGCAACTGCCCGGCGCTGCCCAGCACGTACTCGGCGCCTCGCCCGGCCCGACTTCACCACGCAGTGGTCCCCCCGTCAGCTCCTCCCCTCTCTCTCTGCGCATGCACTCGGCGCAGACGCCCGTCTGGGTTCATCCCCTCCTCATACTTCTCCGTCCAACTTCGCCCTGCTGCTGCCCGCTGTCCATCGCTCCTCTTTGCAGCAGCTTTTCACTTTGCCTTACTCCGCCCGCAGCTGCTAGCGCACTCCACCTGGCCAGCTCCGAGGAGGGACTTCGGGAAGATCCAGCTACTAACCGGTTCGATTAGTCTTCCGCCCCTATATCCAAGTCCGACGAGGTAGTCGGCACGGCAGCGTTGCTGTTGCCTGATCCCGCCGGGTTTTACCCATCCGCTTCGCATGTACCTGCGGCAGAACCCCGGACAGGTTCATTCGCCGCAGTGCCAAGGCCTTTCGGCCTATGTTTCGACAGTTCGCGCATACCCCCACTGCCCGTGGCTTTGCTCAATACAGCGCCTAGCGCCCGTAGCCACGCCAGTCTTCTCTGTATCAATCCAATTTTAACGAATGTCCCAAAGGACATAGCCTGGGCCGCGGGGTCAATCAGCCCCGGCCCTCAGGCAATTCAGAATTTTTTTTTATTTTTTTTTTTTACTCATCAAGGCCCATCATCTGGGTTTGAGCACGGTCTATATTTCAATAGTTCAATGGTGTACCCAGTGAGCTAGGCTTTTGGGTGCCTGCTACACCCACGGCACCGCGCTCCGGGCCAAAGCGGGGCCGCTCATGACAAATACAAAAAAAAATAAAAGAAATAAAATATCATAAATAAGAGCCCCTATGCACGGTGCGGGGACTGCTAAAGTCCCACCAGTCCCGTGGACCGGCCCTGCCGCCGCGCGTGTCAACAAAACCAGAGGGGGATAGCCCGTCGACCCTCAACCCCTCGGTTTTCTCCACAACGCTCCGATGCAGCTGCGGCGCCGACGCTCGCCGACCTCGATCCCAAAACCTCCGTCGCAGTAATCCGATGTCGTAACCTATAGGGCTATGCCCCAGCTTGGAACAAAACAGGCGCGATATCCTATATGAAGTAGAGCCGCGCCGTACCCAGGGCCGCAAAACGCCCTGGTCGTTCTCTCAGCCCGCATTTGCATGTGAGGTCACCAAGTGTCCGTGCCGGCCTACCGACCCCGCGCCGTGGCCATTCCGCGTGCTTACCTACGCACCAGTCCCGCCATCGGTCAAAAATACTTAGTTTAATCACCAGAAGAAAGATTCGGTCAACCCCGCCGGCTTCATGATCAAAGGGGGAAAATCACACGCGCGCCTTAAAGCTGCGCGCTCACTCTTATGCCAAGCAGCCCTTAGTCTAAACGACACACCTATCGTATGAACAGCGGATACTGTCGTGACTCGCACGGCATGCTCAAACTTTTTAGCTTACTTCCTGTCAAATGCAAAAGCCAGGGCGGATACCCTTGTAAGGGTATTCGCACCGACAGCGTCCCACGTCATCTAGAGGGACGGGGTGCGATAGTGAATAGTAGATCGTAACAAGTGCATTCACGAGTCACAAGGTTACGGTCATTACGAAGCATTCGCGCAATGTAAGGACAACGGATTTTGCGAGTAAGAGGTAAGACGGGCTATGGATATCAAAACCTACGCAGTATCTACGAGCAATGTCCAGAAAAGGGTGGAGAGGAAGTAAGGTAAGCAAGGGAGGAGAAGGGGCGACTCGGATTTAAGAAGGAGAAGCGAAGAACAAGGGAGATTAGAGGGAGGGCGGGGGTTGAAGAGGTGGAGAGGGGGAGTCGGGTGGCAAAAGTCGACTTGGCTCTAATAAGGAGAAGCAAAGAACAAGGAAGTCTAGAGGGAGGGAAGGGTAAGGAAAAGCGAAGAACAAGGAAGTCTAGAGGGAGGGAGGGTTAAAGAGGTGGAGAGGGGGAGTCGGGCGACCATAGACAAGTGCACATCAGTGTTGGATTAAGGGGGAAAAAAAAAAAAAAAAAAAAAA
>BFEA01000331.1:492446-514133 GCA_003427395.1 Chara braunii | reverse complement strand
GAGAAGAGGACAACAAACGAGGGGCTGTGACAAACTGTTTCGTCGGAGTTTCACCGACTCATCGAATAAAGAAAAAAAAAAAATATATATATATATATAGGTGCTTTATATGATCGATATAAAACCCGACTTGTTAAATATTATGGAGGTTTAGTCAGTACAATGCCTATCTTCTCTACTATTTTCCTGTTTTTTACTTTAGCCAATATTAGTCTGCCAGGCACTAGTAGCTTTATTGGTGAGTTATATGACAATATATATATATATATATATATACAGTTTGTCACAGCCCCGCGTTTGTTGTCCTCTTCTCCCTCTCTGCCTACGGTTTACCGGGCAGTTCTATTTGACGATATATATACAAGGGGACCCGCTGCGGCAGCGCCGCGACAATAAGAGGGGGCGTGTGCAGTTGATGGGCCGAATTGCGAAGCGAAACCAAAAAAATAAAAAGCAACAGCAGAACGATCTCTCTCTCTCTCTCTCTCTCTCTCTCTCTCTCTCTCTATATATATATATATATATATATATATTTGTGACGATATATATATATATATATATATATATATATATCTAACTCCAATTGCATGCCTCTCCACGTACGCAACGATTTCGTCGATAGCAATTGCGCGCGCAGCAGAGCCGCACTTGCGAGCAGAAAACGATACTTGCACACACAAACAATGGAGCTGGCGTTGTAAGCGCGCAGCAACGCACGTATATAGCCGCAGCGCGCAGTCCCCTCGACAATTCCAACCCGGTCCACGTCGAATGAACGTCTGCGCACTCTCTGTAGACAACGAACGAACAGCCAGATAAGAACACCCATCGGATCGCGCCGCCCCACGCGAAACAGCTCAGCCCACCGCACCTGCCCGAAAAATGGCCCGCCATACGCGACAACTTGCGTGGCCCGCGCGCAATACTTGTGTGGCCCCCACGCCGCTGACCCGGACCCAAACGCGCCAGCAGGCTGCTGCCGCGCCGCTGAAACGACGCAGACCCAACCCGGACGCGCCCGCCGGCCGCCTCGACTTGGTCCTCTTTTCGTTTCAGCTGGGCCCAGCCCGTGGCGTCACGCTGGGCCCGCTGCAGTTTTTATAAGTATAGAGATATATATGTATATATGTATATATATATATATATATATATCTAGTCAAACAGAGCTGCCCCGGTAAACCGTAGTCAGTGAGGGAGAAGAGGACAAGAAAAGAGGGGCTGTGGGAAACTGTTTCGTCGGAGTTTCATATATATATTCAGCCTCCTGATGAGTCGGTCATGCAGGCGATCCTGCTTGGCAGTTCTACCTGCTAACTTCCTTTCTTTGTAGACAGACCGTGCCGCTACCTGTCAGTATCACCACATTTCGGTTCATTCAAACAAACCACAATTCCCATATTCAGGGACACTGGACCCGCTTTCCGACAGGTGGTGGTCCCCACCAATAGATGGAGCCTCCCCGGGTAGTGCTAGTGGTGCCTGCTCTTATCAGCACCCTACTAGTAGCATTAGCATGGGTTGTTCTCGCCAAAAAAAAAAAAAGAAGTGTCGGCGAAACTCCGCCGAAACAGTTTGTCACAGCCCCTCATTTGTTGTCCTCTTCTCTCTCCCTCTCTCTCTGCCTACAGTTTATCGGGCATTTCTGTTTATATTGTATGTTCCAAAAGCTCTGTTACAAAAATATGAGATTCGAGCGACGACTGAATCACCACTGCACTGCAGCAAGATCCACCTTGTACGGATTACGAGATTCTGGCTGTTGATCTTCGTTACCTATGGCCCGTATCTCTTAATCCGTGCAAGTGGGACCTAACCTCTGGTCGCGTGGCTAGCAAGAATCAGGAAAAAAAAAAAAAAAGGAGGAGGATCAGCTGTTACTGATGTGCATGGAACATCATGCGCGTACATTCCATGTTCTCTAGCCGACAAGATGCACTGCTTCCATGTAACCTGGCCCTCAACCAGCAACTCAGGGGGGGGGGGGGGGGGGCCGCGATGGGTGCTGTGTTTTAGGTTCAAAAGCACCCTGTGAGATCTCAATGAATATTCTTTGGGAAAAGTTTGTGACCACAGAGTAGATATATTTTGACAGAAAGTGCTAAATCACACTCAACGCACATCGCGAGCGACGCGAGACAGGAAGATGAGGACACATGGCTGCTCACATGGCTAGCAAGATTCAGGGAGAAGAAAAAAAAAAAGAAAAAAAAAAAGGATCAGCTGTTACTCGTGTGCATCTAACATCATGCGTGGACGTTCCTATCCGTTGTCTAGCCAACTACATACACTGCTTCCGTGCAACCTGGCCCTTAACCAGCAACTCCAACTCATAGTGTCTGTGAGCCCTGGTCCGCACACTTGGACTCAGACACAGACCACATTGAATCCAGGAGATAAGAGGACTCGATCTCCCCTCCCCTCGGTGTGTGCACCTGCACATGTGGATCCAAAAGCCATACAAGTTTTCTTTTTTTTCCCGTTTTGGGAAACTACGCAACAATATCGAGGGTTGTCTGCAGTTTCCTTTTCTTTCATTCTATCAAAGTTTTATCAAGGGGGACAACTGTTAAAATTTTGAACGATACACTTTTTTTTTTTCTTTTGATTTTTCTTTCACCAAGTAATCATTGAGGCCCGGATCCTCAAAGTCTACCTGGAGTAAACCTTACTGGGAGCATTATATTGATAGGGAAACGCAGTCAAAACGACGCGTACATGCCAAAGGCAAAAAGCAGAGGAATATGGCACAGACGAGAGAGAAGGAAAAACATATCACTCGACAGGAGATGGAAAGGATGAGGGGAGAGAAAGCCATGGAGACGTTAGGTACGTGCTGAAAGTTGGCACTCAGTATATTCAAAAGATAACAGAATCTGTGCCAAAGACTGGCGAGGTCCCGACATGTTTCGATCGTCCGCCAAAACAATCTCATCAGGGGACAAAGGTGCATACCTAGATGGTGGAAAATGCTTGTTTAAATACTAACCCCACAAGCCTACGAAAAGGCTTCCAATCGTATAGTCCATGAGATCACCCAGACCGTTGTTCCCTCCGAAAACCCACCTAGCAGCATGATGCACCTAGTCCCGGCCCCACGTAGCCAAACACCCAAGTGAACCATTCACAAAGTTCAGATAAGGACAGAAGCTGGTGAGCAGGGGAAGAAGGAAGGGCAGGTAGAAGTGAAGAGAAGAGAGGAGAGAGGAGAGGAGAGGAGAGGAGGGGAGGGGAGTAAGAAAGGAGAGAAAGAAGGGGAAGACGGAAAGGAGGAAAGCCGAAGGAAGAGCAAAGAAGACAGGCCCCGAAAACCGTGAAGTTGCAGGGAGAGAGAAGGGACCTGTCGCCTGTAAACAGTTGAGTTTGGGGAGCAGATCATCAGAGGAGGATGGAAGAGTTCACCGTAACTTCAGACCGCAGAGATGGAAGATCCCAGCCATCCGTATATGTCGAGCTGCTAAACCGAAGAGAAAGTGCCGCAACCTTGCTAAAATCAGACATCGCGAGACTGCGCCCGGCGTTGAAGCTCTCGCTCTGCATTAATGGTGAAGGAACTGGCCTTCAGGGATCCGCCAAGGCCCAAAGGTACAACACGCGGCGCTGTCAGAACGCCTGTTCACTGAAGAGAGAGGAGAGCGTCCGCGTTCATCAGAAATAAATACCAGTCTTCGGTGTACGAAGTGTCAATCCCGCCGCCAAAATTTCTGAGGACAACTAAGCGTAGTTCGGCTGTCGGTGGCCAAGCGTTTCACCGCCAGAGTTTGAAAACAGTTGGGCCCGATAGAGCACCTATGCCCTCCAGAATTTGAAAGGGTACGCCTGACAGACCCTCAGCAAGACTCAAAGGCGGAGAAAATGGAGACCCATTGCTCCCAGTCTCTGTTGTGAGAGTCAGAGAAGCTCCTAAGGGTACGAAGAAACATATGAATAGGGAAACTTTTGAGACGAAACTCCCTTCGCAAAGCAAGTAAGCTAAGACCCGCTCCTCTGTTGTCGGAGGAGTGGGCCCTTGACTGGACCATATGAAGCGAAGTCCTGGGTAGAGAAAAAAACGATAGGCTTGGGACCAAAGATGCAGTCCTGGTTTTTCATGTTTGCCACACATCTTACAGAGGGTGCTGAGCAGGAGGTAACTACACTGCACCCCAGAAATTCCCATATACCACTCCTGTCCTCAGTCCTCATCAGAGACAGATTGGGCTTGTATGTCTTCGAAAACCTTCGAAAAATGGCACAAGCTATATCGACGAGCTTCAGGGATTGTGAGGGAAATAGCAGAAAGATTGCGACATCGTCAACTAGCCGTAGTCCATAAATGAACCTGCTGTCCATACCCAGGGAAGAGATGAAGACAAATTCGTTATAAGAACAGAGAAAGCATGCCAAGGAAGGACTTGAACATTTAACCATGGGGACACCCATTTCCTGTTTGAGGATGATACCTCCTGCCTTAATGAAAGTATGGTTAAGCTCATACGCAACCGTCTTCGTGATCTGGGAAAATTTGACGCACGACCAACCTTTCCCATGGGACCGAGTCGAGAAAGTGGTTCCTTTACTGAGTTTGTTGACCCTGACATAGGAAAACCCCTTACTTCTGAAAAACCCACAGATCCATTCTACGGCCTTAATCTAGTGAACATCTCTTTAATGTCAAAACATCCTGAAAGAAGAAAACCATTATGCATGCTATGGGCCTTGCCATTGATACCCGCCGCTCGCTTTTTAAGCAGAGACGTAGATTTCACATAGAAATTAAGTCCCTGTGGTAGGGCCCAAACAAGGGCATTCACAGCCTTACCAACCACACGACTGGCTCAAACTCCTGGTTCGGAGAAGGATAGGGAGATAGGTCTCCATCGAGTAATATCTTTATGTTTCGGAATTACATAACAGTTGCCTAATCTCCCCTTATCGTCCCAATCAGCAAGCAGATGGGACTCAGACTGAAAAAAACCCTCCTTACATTTTCTGACAATCTCCAACTCATTACTCGGAACTGGCTTGTAGCCTGGATTGTCCAAAAACAAGGATTGCATCGCCTCACTGTATAGTAGATAACAACAGACATAGGTATCCCCAACATTACGATCAATAGGCATAGATAAAAGACCTTTCAGCAAGTGGAACCAAAGGCTGGCATCCGCGGATAATTCAATTGGAGTCATCTTGGGACGTGACTTATGGAAGCATTCAAATATCACAGCTGACGACAGATAGCAGGCACAAGATTGGGGGACGCGCAGCAGACTAGCCTCAATAGCACCCTTGACCTGGCCAATGGTAGCCTCACGGTGGGGCTTGCAAATGTTATTGGCATTAGTCAAAACCAGAGGCAAAGTCGTGAGTTTAGAGAACCTGAAAGAAATGTGACCCTTGGAGTTTGTAAGAAAACCCTGCGTTGATGTGCAGGAGCATGAAACTGAGCTGCTACTTGCAAAAACCCAATGATTGTGAATCATTTTGGCAAGTGACTGGTTACTTGTCCATACGATCTGGAGTCTAGAGATCATGAATTCAGCCACACAATCGGGTTGAACACGCTAAAGGGAACAAACTCTAGGCCGGCAAAAATCACGTCATTGCAATGGCAGATTGCCCATCGTTGCCTGCCGACAAATGCTTGGCTGATTGACCATACCCATTTGGAACAAAAGGGGAAAGCACATTCGTCGTGCCACTGATGCTTGACTGCATTCCCATCACAAAAGAGGAACGAAACTATCGAGCACATCTTCATGCAATGCCCGGTGGCCGTGCTGCCGTGGCGATGGTGGGACCGCATTTGGAGGAAAGTGACATCAGATACCCCTGGCCATGGTCTTGGCAAGCCATACTGGTTGGACACTCTCCGGAAATGGAAAGTTCCCCCCTATGTGAGTAACCTGTATAGCTTGGGTGGACGGTCTATCCTATGAGCGCTTTGGTGGCAGCGCTACCTTCTGGTCCTAGAAGGTGTCAAGATTGAGGGTCCTAAATTGACAGGGCAGATCAAGGAACTAGTGCAATTGGAACTGACACGCGGATGGAATGACCTCAAGCCACAGTTAGACATTTTTTAGACAGACCGGGATACAAAGAGGGCAATTGCGGGGTTTAGTATGGAATGGTTGGGCAGGCAACGGGGCGGATGGATGGTCAGGATTGAGTGGGCAGGGGACCGGGCCACTGCGACAGGGAAAGAGATTTCGAGAGATTACAGACTCATCTTCAATGACTGGACTCACATTGACCCATCCTTCCCTATGAGGCCCCCGTCCGATTTCCCGGATCCATTTCCCCCCCATCCCTTGGCCCTGATGGAAGTTCTCATATGACTTGGCTGCACGAGTGTTACTTGAGCATGACAGGATCATGACAAGATCACACCAGGATCAAGACATGATCATGACAAGATTGCAATAAGATTGGACTGGACGAGCCTGAGATAAGCCTCCCCGGTGCCCCCCGGGCGTTGCTTGTCGAAGGCCCCTGCAAAATCATCAAGGTTCTCACAAGTTGCACAGGTGCACATGGGTGCGCCTCAATGGACGGGATGGCTTGTGTGTTCGTACTTTCATTTCTGGAGGGCAGCTGTGACGAACTATCTTTTGCAACCGCCCGACTTTCTACGCAAGGCTGCTTCGGGGGTTGATCGAGAGGGGCCCGTCGAATTGCATGGATGCCCTCGCCTTTTTTTTGGAATTGACTCTGGTGTGGTCCCACGACGGCTGGTAGTTGATAGCGCCTTAGCGAGCACGAAGGATAACTGTTGCCATAGCTTCTTTTTCTTGTTCTGCTGTGGAAAATGGGAATTTGGGCGCGATCATCGCGCGGGAAAATCTTTTTGAATTTTCAACTGATGTCAAGCCCCTGTGGGCTCTCGGAATTTTCTCTCGGAATTTCTTTTTTTTTGCAATTAGGATTTAGGCTAGGAATTTGGGTGCATCGCAATTTTGTTGCACGACGCTTCTTGCTTGCGCACGCTTTGCCGCGTCAGGATCTGTGCTTTTACTTTTCCACGCCTTAATCTTATGTGTAACTGTAATTCTTATCTTGGCGGGCGTGATTGTAACTGTAATCCTCTCTTTCTTGATATCTTTCTGGCGCCCCTGCGCACTCATACTTCCTTCCCTATCCTATTGGCCCGAACTATTGCATGACCGGATCGATGTTTGGAGTGTGGCTACATCCCCCACACCGCGGCCTGGCCATACAATCGTAGGCACTTCCTTCCTCCTTCTCCTCTCCCACTCAGGCACAATCTTGGGTATCTCGTGCAAATGCACATGCTATAAATTTTGCAAGTGCGATTAACTCGCTCTCTATGAATTTTGGAGTTAGCGCGGTCGAGAGGATCGGCTAACGAGCAAGAGTCGGAAGGTGAGTAGAGAGTTGGGCGATCCGACGAGCTGGTGTTGGATATGCGGGGTTGACGTGTGGTCGCGACGGACTGTGGCACACGGGCGAACCTGGCTTGCATGTTCAGGCTAAGCGGGGTGACAACTCTGTGTGGGTGCATGGCGACGGACTGCCCGCATCGGGATGGTGTGAAGAGAGAGAGAGAGCGAGAGAGAAGGAGAGATGGGGTGTGTTGTAATGGTGCTTCTCTTCTATTCTTCTGAGTAATTTTGATCTGGCGCAAGACGCCCTTGCTTTTTGGATCCACATCTCAAACTTTTCCTTTGTTTCTTCCCTTAGGATTGATGTGTGATTGTCTCCCCCGCTCCCTTCCTCCCTCTGTATGAATTGGTAACCGGATTGGCTGATCACCTACGATCGATTTTTTTATGACCCCTGACCAATGGTTGAAGAATTGATGCACGAATGATTGTCAACTCCCTTTTTGTCTGTGGGTGTGTGTTCGAAGCTGAATGCATGGATGTTTGGCGTTTTTCTGTCTGCGTATGAACTAGATGAGCATGCTAGATGATTAGATGTCTGTCTCACGATAGGATTGCCCACCTTCGGGTTAACGAGCCAATGCGCACAGGTTGTGAGTTGTTGGCCTTTATCCACGGGACCGACGGACAGGTCTTGTGCACGCACGTGTAAACCCGGCCGAAGAGGGTTGTTACTTACACGCGTGTCTGCAAGATCCGTACTCGGCCCAACTTCCCGAATGTCGGAATTCCCGCCCCACCTCACAGTATGAATATCGAAATCCCCTTCCACATCACCCACCGCGAGTGCCTGAGGGATCATGAATTCCGGGAATATTGGGAACACGTGTGTCTGTCTACACGATCGAGAGCGGAACCTCCAGAATTCCCCTACTCCACAGGGAACGAACGTGTTTGCGTGTGGGATATCGATGGGGCCTTGGAACGTATCGCCCACCTCCCCGGCTGCCTTAGCTCATACACGTGTCACATCGTTGTGGAACCTAGAATCATTATCCTGGGGACCGAATTCCCTCCCTATCACCACATCCTGCCCTTTCACTCCCTAACCATCGTCCCCTGGCGTGCAATCGCTTTCTACTGGCCCCAACCCTCGTGCTCGGAGTGCCTGCAAGACCACGATTACCGAGCATCCGGCTTCATCCGGCGAACTCGCTCGGAAGAAGAACGGCGGGAACACAGCCTTCGACTGAGGCCGGCCGCGTTGGATTCCGAGACCTATGGCGTGCGACGTCGGCAGGTGGTCAGCCAGCAAGATAGCCATAGCGTCCCAGAGGTACACCAGATACGAGTCCGACCCAGACGACGGGACCAACGGAGGCGGTAGCTCGGCTCTCCGAAACTTGAAACAAGACTCCGACCCACAACTACCCTCTTGCATTCATACCCCCGAAACTTGTCACAGGAGATCTCAGTTCCGACCTGGGACTCCACCCCCACTTTCCTAAAATCCTTGGCACACCCCCTTTTTCGCACTTCTAGGCCCCCTCTCACTCCGATCAGGAAGCCGCGTCGGGCGTGAGGTTGGGCGTCACACAGTAGCCTTTGTGTTTTTAGTCAGAAGTAGTCCACTCAGTTAATCCCCGGGATTTCCCCTGGGCAATCAATGTTGGTGGAAGTCAAAGTCTCTCAGACTTTCGCTCCATTTAAAAAAAAAGAGTCTGGGGCTGATAGGGGGAGGGAGGAGCTAGTGTGTAGCCGCAAGCATCTGGTGCCGAGTTCTGGGTGAAGAGGTTCCCCCCCCTTATTTTTTCCTTTCAATGCCCTACTCAGTCAATCCCCTGGGTTTCCAGGGCAATCAATGCTGGCAGGAACCTCCCACAATTGCTTCTCTATTGTACTCCAAATTCAGTCTGTAAATGGGACGCTGGACCCGCTTTCCAGCAGGTGATGCTCCCCACCAATAGATGGAGCATCTCCCCAGGTGCTAATGACGTCTGCTCTTATCAGCACCACTAGCACTGGTGGGGACGTAAAAAAAAATAAATAGAAGAAGAAAAGAAAAGAAAAGAAAAATCACGCTTCCGTATAAGGTTCTTAGTAGTCTTCGCAACAACGGTCTTATTAACCGATTCATGATATCCGACTCTCACTATTAGTGGAGAAACACATCGAAAACCGGTCTTTCTATTAATAGCCGGGCCAACAATCCTCTTCAACCGGCTCGTGGTTTGGCTAGCGCACGATACGTCAGCAGTGTTGTACAGTTTGATAAGATTAGACAAAGAGAAGTTTGAGAGTCGAGACCTGGTCCAAGGAACATGCAGGAGAGAGATAAGAGCGCTTCTGCGAATACCCATGGAGTTGGAAGTGTCTTCGGATGCAAGTAAAAAAGAAAACACCCCCTTCCATGAACTCAAGGCGGAGGAACTTGAGAAGCGTAGTCTGTCCATTGCACACAACAGAACTCCATCCAAACAATCTGCAAATCTGACTCCATGCATCGAGAAACACATCCCCTCCTGAGCTTACGATAGTTGCGACCGAGATCTCTAGGTCGTTACAGTTCTCCAGAATAGAGATCAAAGATAGGGAACAGGAGTCAGGGGAGGTTGGGTAAGGGAGGAGGGCGCTGCCTCGAGAAGAGGAGAACCTAATCAGGCGCTCGTGACTGACAAGGACGTACATGACCAAATTTTCTCGAAAAATACATACGTTCCCTTCTCCCTTTATGCCCGCATCCCTGCTTTCTGGCTGATGATCTAGAATTCAAAACTGGAGACCATCGAGAAATGAGAGACAACTCAACGGATCTGATCTCCTCCGTACAAAAAACAACAACAGGAATTGCAACGTATGAAGCCGCTCTCTTCTTTCAAAACCACTGCCTCAGGCTTTTTTTTTTTTTTTTTTTTGTGTGTGTGTGTGTGTGTGTGTGTGTGTGTGTGTGACTCTAGCGAACACTTCTGTACGTACTTGTGAAACCTCTCGGCCTGAATGACTGCCAGATTCGAGAATAGACCTGGATCCAGCTGGAAGTCTATCTCAAATTCTCAATCCGTACAGGCTACTTGGAGAACACATTACGGGCAGCACCACACAGCTTCACGTTGATAAACACTGGAGTGCTTAATTAATTGTGAAAGCTGGATTTTTTTTTTCTTTTTTCGACTTTGTGAAAGCTGGATATTTTGATCCTCTCAGCCTGGACGACTGCCAGATTCAAGTGTAGACCTCGACCCAGCTGAAGGTCTCTCTCTCTTTTATTTTTTTTTAATGGGAAAGCCGGCTGAAGCCTACTAGTGGGGGTGATAACAGCACCTTGGGACCCATTCAAAGAGATTGTAAATATGGGAATTATAGTAAAATATATTACCGACTCTGGTTCGGAACAGAAGAACTCAAAAAGTTTCTTCGAATTATCTTGCCATATATTCCTTTGGATTCACAGTTACAAAAAACCCGTTCGGGTTTACTATGATCTTGGAGGTTTTATGCGAAACGTCGGAATCTGGATAATCGCATATAAATTGAATTTCAATGTTGTTATTTGTTTCTTTGATGGCTGGAAGTTCTTCAAAGGTATGAAAAGCTGGAGGACTTTGTACCATCCATTCAAGTGTAGTTGAATTTGGCTCAACTGCCCAAGGCGCTTGCAGAGCGCGCACTTCACTGGTTAAAGTGAGATAAACAACCAAGGCTCTGCAGCGCCCATATAAGCAATCTGAAATAACCATTCGTTTTTCATTTTGTGTTGTATGTACTCGTTTTGTTGATGGGCCCGTAAGAGGTCGCGGGCCCCTAGTAAGCCTACTGGGAGGGTGAGAGAAGTTTGGTTCATGATAGCTTCCTGTCATGAAGTCCATCCCAGGAAGCTCCTTTTTTTTTTATTGGGACCATGCTCCGATCTTTTCGTGGGGAGCAACACGTGCTGCTGGGAATTGGGCCCAGTGTCCCTTACAAGGTTCCAAAGGACAATTTACAGTACCGGGCCCAGGAAGAGCTATCCTCCTTGGGTCCCGCTTTAGATTTGTCATTGGTTTCCCATTTGCATGTATACTTGTATTATGACCTGGCTTCCTTCTCACTTGTCCCATACTCTCACTTCCTCCACTTCCCAGTCTAGCGGCAAATTGATCTTGTCGAAAGGGGCCTTCATCTATCATTTCTGCTATCCTCCATTCTTGAATTTGTTTGTAATCTTTGGATCCATCGCCCATGGAGGGCAACTATGGTAGCTTACATTTCAGCATTCTCGCCACAAGTTCACCTGTAGGGGTTTCACCACAGTCCCGGAGGCTCACAGCTCCTTTTTTTTCTTCTTTTTCCAGACACTATTATAGTATCACCTATTATAGCTCTTTGTTTTTTGAAAGGATGCAGGATTTTGATACACTGTACAGTTTTGCACCTGAATTATCAGACACCTGTAAATATGTTCCTCCTTTTTTTTTTTGTTAAACACGCTCCGAGGGGTTTATCTCACACAGACTGATCTGCCGTGGGACCCGAAGGTGCTGCTGCTAGACCAACCATCTCACGTGAAGGCTACATGGTCCATTTTTCAGCTAAACCTGTTTAGAACCACAAGGCTGGAAGTGTTGATGACCATATGGAGGGCTCGCTGTTCTCATGAGAGGAGAGAACACAACTTCGGCTCCCTCCAAGCTAAACACCAAATAACAGAAACGGTAAGAATCAACGTTCAGAAAGCATCATACCTTCCCCACCCAAGAGCACAGACCCAACTAACCCTTCACTTCCTGACATGCCACCCCCACTCAACCCGCCGCCCCCCCTGACATCCCCTGCCGCCCTCCCTCATTCTGGCCCATTTCCTGTGGAATTCCCTCGGCCTACGTCAACACAGGACCCCAGTACCCCCCTATCCGTCCCACCACTCCCAATGGAATCTCCACCACAGACTCCTGCTCCCCCACCAGAGTCACCACACACCCAGCCAACCCCCCCGACACCCCCTCTGTGGTCGGAAGCAACACGGCCGCGACCTCCTCCCTCGCATCCACTTCACACACTGTCGCAAGCTGCGCCTTCCTCTGCCCTCACCTCCCCAACCACCCCTCCCCTACCGGTGGAGCCCCTACCCCCGACACCTCAACCCCCTTCTCCTTCCCTGTCCCATTCCCAACCCCCAAACAACTGCCAATACATAAGTCCTGGCCAGGTGAGCACACCAAGGGAGCGACAACAGAGGTAGTCCTGGCCAGGTGAGCACACCAAGGGAGCGACAACAGAGGTACACGGATCAGACGGGGCAATGAAGGCGGATGTGCCCAACGACAACAACAGTGGAAACAGACCACAGACCCGGTATCTTCGACAGAGAAGAAAGACCAGACTAATTATTGTAGAACCGTCTACCAATACAAACCGCAAGTCAGAATAGGAGTCAGAAAGGACATCTGCTATTCACTGCGGCAGACATAGTCAGGGAATGGCCATGTAACACGCCAATGCTCAGGGACGGGCTGCACTAGGGTTGGGCTATGGTAGTGGAAAACAGGAGCCACAAGATTGGTAGGGTAACTCAGCAGCCCAAGGGTAAAGTAATCACAGCTCTGCGGTACGAAAAGCTGAAAGCCCCAGCCCCGGACAGAAGGTACATGCGATCGATGCTGTGTAACGAGTGTATTCAATGGGACGCTGGACCCGATTTCCAGCAGGTGAAGCTCCCCACCAATAGATGGAGCAACCCCACAGGCAAGGCCTCGATCCTAGTGGTTCTCATACCACCACCAGGATAGTGGGCTTGCAATGCGGTTTTCTGGGGAAAAAAAAAAAAAGGTCACAACTTTTTGAATAGAGCAGATGGAGCCAGTTTGTGGTGATGCCATTGATGGGTTTCCCGAGGTTTTCTTCTGAGCTGAGCTTCTGATTTCCAGTCATTTTCTTCGTCATTCCAAAGGTCCTCAATTGTCAATACACCCCGTTCAATTCATTTCTTCCTAGCGAAGTTCCCGTAATTACCACTTGCCGAGAAGAATATTACCATGCCACCATGCCATTGGAACTTGCGCAAGGATGACACACATAAAAAAATAAAAAAAATAAAAAAGGAAGTTAAAGAGAAGTGACACCAAGCTGCTGGCAGCAGGTAGTTCAGAGTAAGGGCCGAGGCCCACTGTCCGTTGTTTGGCCGGGGGCAATGCACTAACAAACTGACGGATTACGGAATGCGCTCCCATAGCTCCTCCTGTGACCATATATATAGAATGTCAAGAGTGTACGGTGAATTTCACCAACTGACGTTGCGTCGCAGCTGGCTATGGAAGCAACCCCCCATTCACTTCGTCCCTGTTTTTCACACACAGCGATGGAGGACACAGGCATGGCATTGGTATGTCTGCTACTGGTACCTGGGAGTTTGGCCAGTCACGGTTATCGGCCCACCTGTGTACTCAGAGCCATCCAAGATGCTACTTTTGACGGAAATCTTGTACACACCGTGTGCGGGCAGACACCCCTCAGCCTCTGGTGCTGCTCCCAACGGGCATTCCACAACCGAACATGTCTGCATGGAGAGTACAATGCAATATGAAATGGGCGCTAAAATGTCCACTACCAATCATCGAAAGCACATAAAGTGGGGCAGACCTCAGTATGATGTTAACAGCACCAGTACTAAACATTGGGCCTCGCTCCACTACTCTTGAAATGCACAAAAGACAAAAATCATGGCCGTGTATCTTTCCATATTCTAGTGGAAGATTCACTCTCGTTTTGCACATTTCGAGAGTAGTGCAGTGAGGCCCATTACCACTGCAGTGATACCGTGGTCACTGTTTTTCGGGCAATGACTTTTGGTATTGCGGCCATCACGTTTATCTGTGGTATTCTTTTTCTTCTTCTTCTTCTTCTTCTTCTTCTTTGTTTCTTTTTTAATTTGGACAATTTCTCGATTGGTGTGTGTCATCCTTGAAAGCGCAGGGGCCGTGCTAATCTTCTCTTTCTCTGTATCGTTCCAATTTTAACGGATGTCCCGACAGACTTATGCCGTTTTATTTTGGGACGCTCTTACACTGTAAATGTTTACACCGTATTCACGCCGGTACTGTTTCGGGTCTTTCAACTGAATCTAGCTTAGAATTGAACCATCCAGGCATCCAAAGCAAAACTGACAGCCAAAAAATGCGTTCTGCCGCGCCTAAAAGTGACAGGTGCCACCTTTGAGAAAATGAAGATGGTACAGGTGTACTCGCCCATGCCGGAATGAAAGGTCTGGACCTTCAGCCAGGATGTGAAAAGAAACAGGCAGACGTTGAACTGCTTTCCTTTTTGTTAATATTGTGTCATAATTGTGATATATTTTTGCATTGTTCACATTTCTTTTTTGTGTGTTACTACTACTACTACTACTACCACTACCACCACCACTACACCGCCGCCAACGACGACAGTGAAAACAACTACTACTACTACTACTACTACTACTACTACTACTACTACTACTACCACTACTAATGTTCCCAATAGAACGCCCTGTCACTATAACTGCCTCTCGACTGAAACTCGCCCTAAATAGAGCTATAAGAGTGTGTGTGTGTGTGTCTTGTGAAGGGGGTGCTTTTGTGTGGGTGTGTTGCATTGAGTGGGCTCACACGTGCCCCTGTGTGTGTGTGTGTGTTGTGTTTGTGTGTTGCATTGAGTGGGCGCAAATGTGCCCCTGTGTGTGTGCATGTTGTGTGGGTGCGCATGTCTGCTGTGTGCATGTGTGTGTGTGCGTGTCTATGTTGTCATGATCACTCTACACAACTCCACAGAAAAAAAGCATCCGTTCTACTGTTTCATCGGGCTTTCACCAACTCATTAGGAGGTTGAACCCCGACATTCATCCAAGGATGCATTTGACTGGTTGATAAGGACTCACTACGTCGCCTGGAGTTAGGGCCTCCAACCTGGGCGAAAGATGGCACCCTTTTTTTTTTTTTTTTTTTTGTTGAAAAACAGCTCCATCTATTGGTGGGGAGCAACACCTGTGTACATGTCGCCTCTGTGTGTGTCTGTGTGTGTGTGAGAGAGAGAGGACAACGACGAAGAAGAAGGTCGCTATCTTTGTTGTCCTCTTATCACCTTGTCGCCGAGGTCGTTGTTGTCGTTGTTGTTATGTATGTGTTTGTTTGATGGGAAACAAAAACCCCGGCGATTGAATCATGGCGAGTTGCGTCAAAGAGCGCAACAAGAAAGTACACCCAGAAAATCAATGGATGGGGAGAGAGATGGAGAGAGAGAGAGAGAGAGAGAGAGAGAGAGAGAGAGAGAGAGAGAGAGAGAGAGGGGGGGGGGGCAGAGAGATACTAGGCTGGGGGACAAGTACATGGGATGCCAACCTAGCACCAACTGATTGTGCGCAGGGGAGGCTGAGGGCCGACAGCATCAAAACGGCAACCTCCCTGTGCAATGCCAGAGCTCTAACCAACTGGCTACTGAAGGGTCAAGTATTGTTTTTGTTGTTGGCTGCCATGCATATTTCTTTCTTTCTTTCTTTCTTTCTTTTTTCAGACCTAAATGGCTTGTTAGCTTCAGAACTCCTCCAAGCCAGCCAATCCTTCCGCTCAGAGAAGCAATCAATGCTCTCTCGCTTCCAGCGGTTCTCTGTGTATTTTTGTGTTTATATATCGCCATAGAGAACTGCCCCGTGAACTGTAGGCAGAGAGAGAGAGAGGGACAACAAACAAGGGGCTGTTGACAGGCTTTCATCAAAGTTTCACCGCCTCATCAGAAGGCTGAACCCTCTACAGTCTGCAGAGTCCTCTAACCGATGATACTGTAAGTGATAATCCACATTAGCCCCGGTTGCGGTTAAACCACACCAGTCCATCGGACCCTAAATTGACGAAACTTTTTTTTTTTTTTTTTTTTTGAAACTTCATGTGTGGGTTGTTTTTTTGTTTTAAGGGCCCAGTGCCCAAGGCTGATATTTCATGATGCATGCCATTACATGGCTGTTCATCTGCGAGGGGCATCTGAGTCACTGTTCTGTCTTACCCTGCCTTTCGTTTCTCACCCCATCCCTTAAACCCCATATCCCCAAACCCTCAAGAGTCCCGGAGGCCCGCACTCTGTTGATTTGGGTGTCCCGTTGTCCTGTCCCAACTGCTGTGACATCTGTCCCCTGCCATTTTCCTTTTTCTACCCGTTCCCCTTAACCCCCTCAAACCCTTTACCCCCCTCAAACCCTTTACCCTTTATATTAACGCCCATGTCCCCCTGGTCTTCTACCGGCTTCACCCGAAGAGAACGGCTGGTCATTATTGCTGCACCTGGACTGAAAAGTGCCCCAAGTACAGCTATAATGACAGGGCTTTATATTCGGGCGAAGACGGGAGTCGTTTCCTCTGCTCCTCCCAGGTTCCCGTGATGTCCTGCTGCGTCTCCTCTTGGGTCTGCTGGAGATCCATAGAGATAAACCCCTGGCCGGCTGAGCGGTGTGAGGGGAGGGGACCTGGGCGGGTTGAGGGATGGGTTGGGAGTGAGAGTGGGGCCTTCATGAGCGGGGAGGGTCGGGTGAGACGAGGACGAAGTTGGTGGCCTGGTAGTCTATGTAGAAGCTAACCTATCTGTCGGTTGGTGGTCCCACTGGTGGTGGTCCCACTGGTGGTGGTCCCACTGGTTCTTGGTTGAGAGCCAGGGTTGCCATTGAAGAGCGTTATTTCTGATCCGGTGTACACAGTCTATGGTTATGGTCTACCCATGATGCACATAAGTTTTGGGTGCGTCATCTCCGCTTCGGCTCCTCGTCCTCTTGCCGCAGCCTGTCATGCAGATTCTTCCAGGCGTCTTGGGTTTTCGCTGTTATGGTGTCTGCAACAGATGCCTTGGCTTGTAGGAATTTCTGCCGAGTCTGCAATCCTTTTTTTTTTTTTTTTTTTTTTTTTTTTGTGTGTGTGTGTGTGTGTCCATCTATTGGTGGGGAGCAGCAGACGGATGGCAGTCACCCACAGTACTCGGCCACGCGGTTGTCTAGATGAACCCCTCTGCACGTTTTTTTTTTGTTTTCTTTGAGGGAGGTAACCGGTACCAGCCTACCTTGAAACTGAAGTGCTGTACCTCATCCCAGCAGATGGTACCACAAAAGTCAAGGGGAAAAAAAAATGAAGAAATGATTGAATTGAGAATCTTGAACAGCTGTTCTGGGTTGTTGTCAAAAAAAAAAAAAAGGAGAATCTCGAGATCAATGATGTAGGGGAAGGCCCTCACTGAGGGAATACTGACACCAGTCTTTTTTTTTTTTTTTTTGAATACAAACACACTTGCACTTTGCAGAATGTATCTGACAACTATTACGAGGATTTACGACCAAGTCTTCGCCGTTTTTTGTTTTCTCCCTTCTTCTTTTCTTTCTTCCTTTCTTTCTTTCTTTCTTTCTTTCTTTCTTCGTGCCCTGCCAGCGAGGCAGGTGTATTCCAGGTTCTCAGGAAAGGCCCTCACTGAGGGCATACTGACACTCGTACTTTCCAGAATATATCTGACCGCTATCACGGTCAAATCTTTGTTTCTTTTTTCCCCTTCTTTGTAGCCGCCCAGTTTCTTGTCCTTTGAATATATCGTTTTGGGCCCACCAGCCTTTTCCCTCCGAACGTAAGCCTTGCCCAATTGCTGTAGATTTTGCTAAAAAATCTAGAGTATAGGGTCCCATGGACTGGTGGTTTAAGGCTTTAAGCATGAACCACTGCCTGACAAACTTTTTTTTTTTTTTTTTTTTTTTTTAAGAATCAGCTCCATCTATTGGTGGGGAGCTTGACCTGCTTGAAAACAGGTCCAGCATCCCTTGAGAACAGCAATGAGGTATGGGAACGTAGTTGATATGATTGAACCACTAATGCCTCTTCAGTGTCTTCACCCTATTAAGGGCGCCAACGCCGCCAAATATTCGTACCACCCTAGCATTGAGTCTTTCTCACTTATGGCTGACAGACTTACCTACCACCTGCATTACCAAAGGGTTTTTTTTTTTTTTTTTNTTTTTTTTTTTTTTTTTTTTTTTTGCAGTACCAAAGTACATCAAACTGTAAATTGTATCCATGATAACAAACTCCTATCATTCATATCCATACCACATGGCACATACCCTGCATGACCTGGGGACCATGCATAGACTTGAAGGAGGAAAAGAATATGGAAAGTCCCCAAGCGGTCTTAGGGGTATTACCAGGTCAATCTCAGTGCAGTTGTCGAAAACCAAACGATATTTCCGTCGGAGGAGTTCCTCTTGTTCTCTTTCTTCACCACCTCCTTTTTTTTTTTTTTTTTACCACCTCCCCAATGTCCCCATCTCACTTGTCCCAATTCCCCCCCGCCCCCCCCCCGGTCTCCCCCAAGCCAGCTTCGATTGAATTGTTCAATGTGATTCAAAAAAAATCTCACTTTTCAATGAAAAAAAGATGCTAATTAAAATTTAAAAAAAAAGATGCTGACTTTTTTCTTTGACCTTCTCCCATTTGGTAGTGATTTCTGTTCAAAAGACTTTGAAGATGGGTTTTTTTTTTGTTTTTGTTTTTTTTTTAACGAATAGCCCTTATGTAAACCCTTTATCCCAGCGGTGGTAAGAGAACCGTCAGGATTGAGGGTTTATCTGTCAGGCTGCTCCATCTATTGGTGGGGAGCGGCACCTGCTGGAAACCGGGTCCAGCATCCCATTGATACATCTTTTTTTTTTTTTTTTTTGTTGTTGTTGTTGTTGGGACAAAGAGCTCCAATCTATTTGTGAGGAGCAACACGTGCTGGGAACCGGGCCCAGCGTCCCATATAGAATTACGCAGATGATTCGAGAAATGATTTGAGTTACCAGGGCCATTACCTGGCATTCGGCTAAGAACAATCTGAGAACTATGAAAAAGTTTAAGAAAAGCTTGGATAGCAACTAACCTACCGACCTAGTACAAGGTTTTTGATTTGATGAACCTAAAAAACAAGAAGACAGGAAAAGGAAAACCACCCCTGATCCAACTCCTTCCCCGCACCGCAGAGGGAAGACTAATGCCCAGGCCTTCAGTCCTCGTACCAGAACTCGCTAGATCTCATACCCCCCTTACTAGGGTGACATGACAACCTCAACAGTCCCAGTACCTGACCAAACTAGTTCTGACGGACAGGAAGTGTCTTCCTCCGTTGACGCCTTCCTTAGCTGCACAGCCCCAAGTTACAGGGTCACTACCCCAGCATCAGCTACGTTGAACAAGATGGTTATGCCTTCCACCCTCGGCATAGCTCCAATGGTCTCATGCCCCCCTTGGTTACAGAGCACATGCTCCAGCACTGTTTAATAGTTTCTGTAAATTCTGGGCCACCCAAGATTCCAAACATGCACCTTCTATTTCATACGTGCATCTTCTCACCCAAATTGGCCAGAGGACTGCTCCTCTTCCTACTTTTTTTT
This sequence comes from Chara braunii, assembly GCA_003427395.1. Lineage (NCBI taxonomy): Eukaryota > Viridiplantae > Streptophyta > Charophyceae > Charales > Characeae > Chara > Chara braunii. The sequence goes on along the minus strand of BFEA01000331.1, from coordinate 494,417 downwards.
TTATATAATGCAAAGTCGTGTGCAGCGACCGAATTCCATGTTTCCAAGAGAAGTGATTTCCAATCCCAGGGCCACCAGGGGAGAGCGCTAACCATCGGACTCCAAATTCTATCCCACCATCGCCACAACCAAACTGCTGCCGGACATTGGAGAAAATAAAAAAAGATATGATCTTATTGTTTCTGGAATGAGTCTGGAGGGGAAGGGAAATGCAGATTTGCAGAACCGACACCAGGCCAGGGCAAATACCTCTCTGTTCGAGAGAAGTTCTATCAATAATCCAGTCATTTGTGGGCAGGCAGCGATGGGCAATCTGCCATTAAGGGATGCCACTTTGGCTGGCCTGGATTTAATGGACTAAAACGGTAAAACCACTTAATGGACCTCAATTCTTCTTTATTTTTTTATTCAGATGTTTCATCCAGCGCATCTCTATTTTATCCTTGATATTGATCTTTGGACGAAGCATCCTATAAGTTGATTTAACAGGCAGCCTGTGCAGTGAACCAGAGAACGACCCCCCCTCCCCCTCGAGGTAGTCCATTTCAATGACTGCCTGACAACTGATACCCTAAACAGGGAGCTTACTTGCCCACCAGCCTCTCTCTCTCTCTCTCTCTCTCTCTCTCTCTCTCTCTCTCTCTCTCTCTCTCTCTCACACACACACACACACACACACACACACACAGACACACGTAGCGAATATGACAGCACACACACACAGACACACAGACACACACAGAGTGGATTTCTCTGTTGAGGGAGGGAGTTATATTCCCCGGGCCTCCGGCGCCATGAACACTGATTCTCTTGGACCCTTTTCTTGTGGCCTTTCTTTTTGCCCGTTCTGGTTTTGTTGCTGGTGCTTGCAGATGGTACCTCCACAGGTAAAGCAGTTCAGCGACCTCTGCATCAAAGACAGATCGAAGGGCCCAACGACGCGCACAGAATCTCCAAGGATTGCCCAAGATCACTCCTATTGGGATGATGTATTCTAGGAACCCTAGAGAAAAGGAGAGGGCGAGGCCCAACAGGCACTGCGTTCATGCATCGGAAGTGTGACCCTGGGTCTAATAATAGCCAGGTTCATGCCCCTTTAGCACGTGGGAACCCCCCCCCCAAGGACTATTTCCCCGGACTAAAGGAGAGCGAAGAGTCAGGCACCACTGCTACGGTGTTCGTGCTTGGAAAGTATGAACCTGCCTTTAGTATGGTCAGGCTCCTGCTTTCTTTTTCTTTTTTTTTTTTTCTTTTTTTTTTCTTTTTTTTTGCCTCCTGCTTTCTCGGTACCATGAACGTAGCACCAGTGCCCTAAGAAGGAAAAGTTTATCCGCAACCATGTGAGCAAGACAGTGCCTATTGCCTTCCCCGAACAGAATGCACGCCCGTTATTATTCCTGTATCTGGACCGACTGTTGTGCCAAGCACGCGGGCAGGCTGGCCGCTATAATGACTGTGCGTCCACATAAGAGTGAAGAGGGTATTAGAAAGAAGAAAAAAAAAAAGGAGTGGTGAAAGAAAGGCGGCACCGGAACTTTCTGTGCCTCGCTCGACTGCGCAATCTTCTTATCGTATCTGGACACTTAAAATGTTCGGGCTGCACATGGACGCTTATAGTGTCCAGGACCATTCAGAATGTTGTGCACTGCACGGAGAGGGGCCTCTTGTGAAGTGAAGCACTTGGGAAAGTGAAGTTGACAACATGCAGACTGTCAGTGCATATACTTGAACTGAAGCTTTTCTGTACTGAATTTGGTCATGATTGCGGTCAGATGCATCGGGGTTGCTCTACTGCGGTGATAAACATTTGCCTCCCTCTGGACCCCCTCTCTCTCCCCACATCGCCAAATGCCCCAAATCAGCCATAAGACCTTTTTTTGTGTGTTCTTTCGGGATTCGGGGAATGGATTTGGTGAGATACTTTTGTGGTCATTGCCTTTCTTCGCCCCTCCACCCCCCCCCCCCCCCCCC
>BFEA01000331.1:390059-406882 GCA_003427395.1 Chara braunii | reverse complement strand
TCCACCGGCGCATTGGCCTCAGGGTGATACGGCTCGATGAGTTTGATCGGTACGCAAAGTCTCTTAAGCATCCCCAATACTTCTTGGTTCACAAATTTCGTCCCATTGTCTGCTATAAACCTCCTGACGAACGGATGCCTTAAGTAGAAGTCTTCTATCCAGTCCGCCACACTCTTCCCTGTTTTTTTCTTGAGGGCGACTGCCTCCACGAACCCACTCAAGTTGTCTCGCGCATCTAGGATATACCTGTATCCATCCGTTGATACAGGCATGACCGCAAGGTCGAGGTGGACCATATGTCCCGGCCCTAGCACCCGCGTTGGTCTAAGCGGCTCGAAGACTCGTACCGAGCTTCGTTCTTGGCAAATAAGGCAAGTCTGGTAGTATATGGCGACCATGTCTGCCATGCCTGGCCAATAATAGAGCGTCGTTATCTTTGCAAGTGTTCCTTTGGAAGATCGATGTCCTCCCGCTAACCCGCCGTGCATTGCCTGGATAACGTCTACTTGCCTCGACCTTCCGCACACAACCCTTCTGGGCATAGCACCTTCCTCCCTCTGGAACAAATGCCCGCCCCTTAGGACGTACCTTTCGACTTCTTCTCTTGCCTTAATACTGACTTTCGTAGGTTGTTTGTTTCCTACCAACAACAAGTCGATCTCCCGAAAGAGCCCTTCGTATGATTGGACATAGAAAAACTTATCTCCTTCCTTGCCCCCATCCTTTCCTTCCTGCATCTGATTTACCACCCATTGCAACTTTTTCCTTTCCCAAGATTCCACTAAGCTCATCACTGCTTCCCGACCCCCTTCAACCGCCATTGCTATCAGCTCCTCCTTCGGTCCTACTATCGCTCCCCATGAGTCATTTTCTTCTCTGCGTCCTCGAGTGGTAACTGGACCTTCCCTAAGTTCAGCTACTACGGCAGGTGCCCCCTTTTGCAAAGTCTGGATCAATAGTTCTCCCGATGTGTATCCCTCGCTCATCATTTCGTTATCCACCACAAGAGTTCCTCCTTCGTATTCAAGGAAGACGTCTATGGGCTCTGCATCCTCCATCCCTTCGGGAGTGGTGCAAACCCGACTCAACCCATCTGCCTTGTTGCGGATTCCAGCAATCCGTTCGATCTTGTAATCGAACTGCCAGATGAATCCTACCCATCTCCCTACCGTCGGATCTATAGGCCTGTAATTCTTTAGGGCCCCTGCGACATTCGTCGGATCGATCCTTAAGATGAACCGCCTCCCAAATAGGTAGGCCTGGAAGGTCTTAAGGCAATGCAGGATGGCTAGGACTTCCTTCTTGAATTGTGAGTACCGCCGTTTTGCGGAGTTCAGGGTTCTACTTTCGAACCTAATCGGCCTCTCTTTTCCTCCCTCATCCCTTTGAATCAACACACCTCCTACGGCCAAAGGTCCTCCATATGTCTCTAGGATGAAGGGTCGTCCCACTTCGTCATTAAAACAAGGCGCAGACAGGGCGACTGTCTCAGATGTCAGTACGTCCTTGAGCCTTTAGACAGCCCCTTCTCGCTCCTCCATCCAATCCATGGTTCCTTCTTTCCTGATCATAGCCCGGATAGGCTCAGCAATCTTGGCAAAATTCTTAATAAAGATCCTACAAAAGCCGACCATGCCTAGGAATGCCCTTACTTCCGTCGTCGTGCGCAGTGGCGTCGGCCACTGTGATATCTTGTCGGTATTTGCTGGATCCGGCTTCCTGCCGTAAGCACCGCAACGAAATCCTAGTATAGTCACCTCCGGTACTGCTAGGATACTATTCGGTCCACTAGTCGTAATGTTGTATACTAGGAACCGGCAGAGTAAGTCCTTGATGTCCTGCAGGTGGTCCCACACAAAACATCGGATCCCTGGCTGGACTTCCGTCTCGTCCTTTTCCAACGCGCCTTTGATTGGATTGTCATCGATGTAAGGTTCACATTTTTCTGGGAACATGTCCCCGGCCACGACGAGCATCCTGCGTTGCGCTTCGGTCACCGCGTTTGTGAATCCCATAGGTGTCACCTGCATCTGTAGCTGGCCTACAGGGGTGTGCATAGCGGTGTATGGCCTGTCCCGAACATCCAATGGAAGCTGGTCGTACCCTGAGTACAGATCTATCAGGGAGTAAATGGTCCGACCGACGTGCGATTCTGCTAATAAGTCAGCCTGAGGTAGCGAGTCAGCATCCCGGATGGTTACCGCATTCAACTTCTGCAGGTCCTGAATCCACCTTAGTGTCTTGTTAGGCTTCCGAAAGACGAACCACCGATTTGCGTATGGCGCTGCCGTAGGCTCCGCAACGAAGGAGTCCATCTTTGCTCGGAGGAGGTCTGTTACCTTTCCCGCTGTCCCAAATTCATAGGATGGTCCCTTGTCATTCCAGCACTCATGCTCTACCGTGTGGATCCTGACCGGAGGGATCCACTCCGCATCCAGTCGTCCCTTCTGGTGATCACTAAAGGCAAACGCCAGATGAAATTCCTGGCAGGTCCTTTTGATCAGGTGGTTTTCTTCTTTCGTTAAGAACCCGTCTATCCCTATCTTCATTGTCTCCACTACCTCATCTGGTATCCGATGTCCCTCCGTCGCCCTCCTTTCTCGGATCACTCGAAGGACCTCTTCCTCCTTCTCCATAACCTCTTCCTTAGATGTCTCTAGCAGGATCAAGACCGGTTTTGCTTTCTTCCCTACCGGCTTGTACTTTCGAACACTTCCTTCCAGGATCTTTCTCCTAAAAAATGAACAGCCGGAATTGCCCCCGTCGCCTCTATGACTCGTGGTTGAATACTAACTAATTTCCCATTCAGGCAATATCCCTTTTGCACCTCTCTTTCGAACTTGGCCAAGGCTGCCGAATCCACTCCTACCTTGTGGTATCCGAGGGCCTTGATGAGTTGCAATAGATCGGGGATCTCGAGTGCAATTTCCGACACGTCTATGCGTACTTCTTTCCGTTTGGGCAGGCTAGCACCAAGTTCAACCTCTGACTCCCTTTCCGCTACCATAACACCTAGGACTTCGTCCTCCTGCCTCCTCTTCTTCTGGGGCAGGCCCATCTTGATCCACTCCTTTTTGTTGAATGCTTCCTCAATCATGATTTTTACCCTTTCTCTCATACCCTCCATCCGTGCGAAAACCCCTTTCCGCGTGCTATCCTCGAACGACGGCGACCATGTTGCCAATTTCCCCCTCGGGGGGTCTCCTCCCGTTCCAAGGAGTCGAAGGAGTTCTCCCTGGCCGATCACAGGATCCTCTATGTCTACCATGTACGCGATGGCAAGTGTATGCCTATCATCTCTACGTTCGCGCACCATGGTCGCCCGAGGATTATGCCATGGTCCATTTTCTCCATTACGGTCATCCGCTGAAACGACCAGATCGATTCCCTGACCCCTGCCTTCACAGCACACTTCGTGACGTACCCAGCGAACGGGATTTCCCCGCCAGCTCCCCAGATGCTCCCTATTACTTCCTTGTTTACCGTACATCCCGTTATCGTTGCGAAATCTCTCCTTATGAGAGTGATTTCTGCTCCCCCGTCTACTAATGCGTTAGTGTGATGACTCCCGATCTGGATTTTCAATTTCCCTACGAGTAGCGCATGAAAGCTAAGCTTCGTCCCAGGTGGCGATCTCATGACTTCGCCGCCCTCTCGGTCGGGCAAGCTCAAACGAATGTCTGCAAAGGCCTTCTCGAGATCCTCCAAGTCCCCACGACTCCTCTGCAGGTTAGCCACTTCTTGCGGAACTTCCTCCTCCCTCTCCCCTTCTGATAATTCGGGGTTGTCGCCTATTTCTACTCGCCGCCGGGTCAACAATTGTCTAAGCCCTTTGAGCAACCTAGGGCTAGCCTGCAGCATAGTCTGAAAAGACACCGACACCATGGTTCCTAGTAACTTGCTAATGTTGTCGTCGATTTCTGGCAAGGATAAGATCGGGATTTGGTACCTAAACTTCTTCTTGGCAGCCGTAACTTTGTCGGCAGGCTCCTCTTCCCTAGGTTTCCCATAGACCTTTTCCGGTTCCTCGGCCGCAGGCTCTGCCTGGGGTTCCGAACTTCCAGCAACCTCCTCCATCACGGTGTCGCAGTTAATCCTTCTCTCAGCCGTCCCTAGCCGAGTAGTCGCGTTCACCCTATCACGTCCGTCGTTTTCCAAGATAAAATTGACCTGCGGCCCGCGCCCCTGGCGTTGATCCCAGATGATCTCGCCCAGCGGTTTGGCTTCTACGACTGTTATTTCTAGCCCGTTGAGCATGATAATGGCTCGCCGCATCCCTCCTGGTGAGTTCCATTTCACCCGTTCCCTTTGAGGTCCAAATATCTCCCCCCTTAATGACCTGGTACACCTTCTTTTTAGAATATCATGGTTGAGCTTTGGGCATGCGCGGACATAATGTCCTTTCGCGGTACAGTACTTGCATTGCTCGTTAGCGGGATCTCTCCGTCCGAATCCACGATTGGCCACCCCTGGCGGAACTACTGCTTCCTGGGGCGGGAGGGGGGGACGGGATACTTGCGCCTGCATAACTAGTAGCGCGCTCTCCATCCTTTCAATCTTGTTGTCGACTCCGTGCACCCGTTCGTGTAGGCTTTCAATCCCCTTTTTCACCTTGTCGCCCGTCCTACTGGTCAAGTCTATAATCTCCCCTTTCTTAAGCAAGGCCAATGTCTCGGTCACTACCGTCTTTTTGGCCAGATCCGTTACCGAACTGAAATCAACGTCCCTGGTGTTTACAAATTTGCTCGTCTGTTGGTAAGCCGACAGGATCTTGTCCTTGTCGAACTCGGAGAACTGTCTGAGGAAATACTTACTCATTATTCGATCCGTAACCCCGGGGATTCTTAGTGCTACCAAGGTAAACTGCCGTAGGAAGTCATTGTACGTTGCGAAGTTCTTTCTCTGGACTGCCGCTAAATCGGCCTCCGTTGCCATCTTTTCTGCTGCCAGATACTTTCTCATCATCACATCCCGGGTTTCTTTCCAAGACCGGCTCGCGGCTACGATGGCCATTATGTATCGTCCTAGGCTCAAAGACACATGCTGTCCCAGGTGGTCCATCTTCTTCTCTTCGGTCCATTTCAACAGCGCAGCCAGGTTCTCGTAATCTATCAGAAATTGCGTGATGTTCGCCCCATCAAACGTCCACTTTTTCTTGGCATCCGCTAGGTCGCCTTGATTTTTGTTTAGTGCTCACGCGAGGGACGACGGTATCTTCTTAAGGCCGCCCTCGGAGCTGCTGGCCTCACCTGTCACACTGTTATCTGGACCTTCCTTGCCGGCCTTCTGTCCCTCCCTGGTTTTCGTAGTTCCTTCTGGGTCAAACCATCCCAACACTCTTTCCCTAAGGCTCCAGAGTCCTTCGCACCCTTGCGTCACTGCTGGCGTGGTCGGCAGGCGGCTAGCCCTACTATCTACGGTTGGCGGGGTCGTAGCCTTTTCCGTGTCCATCCCCAGAGAGTTCTCCCCTTCTTTCCTTCTTTTGCTCGGCGTTCCCCCACGGTCACTACCTTTACCCCCTTGTCCAGTCCCACCTCGGCCGGTTCTCCGTTCGTCCCGGGGTTCCTCCTGCAGAGAACCTTCTTCGTTCTCAGTCATCATTTCCTCAATCAATCTCGCCTTGTATTCCGCGGTCCTTTTGTCTATCTCAGCTAGTCTGCGCCTCGTATCCGTGACTCTTACTTTCTTAGACACGGCTCCCTTCGAGTTCCCGGGGTTTGTCCTATCCTTATTCCTGCCTTCCTTGGTCCCCTGAGTCCCCTGCCTACTTCCCCCAACTTTCCCCGAGCTTTCCCCTGTGGAGATCTCCTTCCGGTTCCCTTTGGTACCATCCGGGTTTATCAATTCTCTGTCCTTCTGCCCCCCTTCGCTTTGTGCGGCACTGCCTCCTAAGCCCGGTTCTTCTTCACTCTTATGATTATCTGTCTCCTCCTCCGTTGCCATTTTGCCTAGTTTTGCATAAGCCAAATAATTCCCAGGACACACGTAATACGAGGTATTTTAGGTTTCCTAGGTTCCCAGCCCTGTTGGCTTATCTGTATAGCCTCCTTTCCCATCCTCGTTTCCTGATTGCCCTTCCTTAAGGAGGGGCCACGACTGGGCGGCAGCCGAGCTATGAACGTGACCGGCTTCCTTTATCACAAGCCCGTTTGTAGTGCCCTTGTCCCGTCGGCCGATGCGAGGGAGTCCGGGCTAGGCATCCTGCTAGGGGAAGCCTTCCCGAGCAGCGTTTCCCATTTTTTTTCCCTACGGGTTATGGTCACTCATTAGGAGTCTACCCCCTTCTTTGTTTTTCTAGTGGGTTTTAGCCATCCGGGTCCGAGGCCCCTTTCTTATTCCCATCGACGGATTTCCGTACGCAACGAACTATACTGGACCTGCCCTATTGGCCTGCCTGCGGATCCTAGTCCCGCTCGCGCCCTCGTGGTTCTTCCGGTTCGGTTGGCTCCTCGAATAGCTCAGCCACCCCCGTTAGATAATTCTCCCCTATCTCGATTTCCCTTTGGATTATGCATTCGTGCCCTGCCTGGTCTAGCCAAGGTGCACGAAATATCAGGATATGGATGACTTCCAGTAACTCGTGGGCCCTGTTTCCCCAGAACGGCCCATGTCTCACGGCGACATCATAGAACATCCCGATGGTTAGAGAGGGAAAGTGGTCTGCCCACATTATTGCCGAGTCTGCCAGCTCTCGCGCCCTTGCGAGGCTCCTGAAGACGAGATCTATCATAAAACGGGGGACCCGGCACCTCAGCGGCGTGGTTGGTGCTTTGAATTCACGCCATCCCCCCATTTCCACCCGGGTAAGTAAGCCCACATTCCTTCTACCCCTGACTGATTGTCCTATCCGGGTCAACGTCCGGGCGGCCCTTTGAAAAACCGGCGCCAGCTCGTGACCTTGTGCTATCTTTACCCTCAACGAGGGCCAGCCGATCTCAGGCAGATACATGGTCCCGGTAACTTCCAGACTGGAAAACAGATCGTCCCCGGGCCCTCGATCGAGTCTCATCCCTGTCCACCGACATTCTACCAACATGAAGGCGGCGTCCCTCCCCAAAGTCACAACCCGCCATTCTGTATCGAACCCCCGATAAGTTGAACTCGACGGGAGGGATACTTCCCAGCGCCCACCGTTATTCCACGGCGGTCTGGGGTACCGGGGTTGGCGCGTCATTCGCACGCGGGCCTGAAGTTCCATATGCTCGCGTCTTGCTGCCATGGTTACCTTGGTGATTTCCTGCATGATCCACATATAAAGTGTTACAGCCAATCCTTAAAAACCGTCCACCTACTGCCCCCTTGCCCTTCGTGTTTTTCAACTTTCTTTTCTGGTTCCAACTATCCCTCCACACCTCCGGGAGCAGTAGCCTCTTTTGGCTGTTCGTACAATCGGTACAGGTCGTCTATGTAGGTCGCGCCCCGGCCTACCTCCCGCCGGATGACTCCCCACAAGGCCTCGTTATTTATTTGTGGGACTCCCGGCCTAGTATCTATTGCCGCTTGTAGAATGCAAAGCACTTTGCGGCCCTGTTTGTCCCCGAAAGGCCCGATAGTATTCTCGGTACATTAATGCTTCGTCAAAATTTAGCCTCGTTACGGCAGTCACCGCCTGCTCCACTCGTTCTATGCCCCCCATTTGTCTTAGCAGGAAGGGCGGTAGACTCATCCGTACGACCTCATTTGGTAGCTCAAAGACCCCTACCGCGGCGACTTTTACCTCCGCCGTTACATCATCTCGTCTCGGGTCTGCAAACTCAAACCCCTCCCGCTAGTTTATTTGCCATGTCCCTTCGAACATTCGCACGGGGTTATCCCCGGAAGCCAAATCAATCCCAAAGGTCCACCATCCTTCTTCCGACAGGTGTAAGGATCCCGTCGCATGTACACGCCCCGGGCGATTCAAGTCTACGCCCCCGAACTTCCTCTCGCACGCCATTCCAGCTCCACTACTAGGTACACCGTATCTTCCACCAACTCTACCCCCACCCAGTCCATTACCGGATTGCCTACCGTACTTCTTGCCGACAGGCTTATTTCGACCCTGCCTTCTAATATTCTTGGTGGCAGGATCCCACGAGGTCTATCCTCCCAGAACGTCATTCGCCGGGCCATCTCGCAATGTCTCCTTCCCCGCTTTCTTAGTCTGTTTGTTGCACCCACCAAGATTTCACGCCTTTCGTGTTTTAGTCTTTCAACCCCCCTCCCTACTTATCGTACACTGGTTCTTGTTGCTATCCCGTTTCCATGCCTGCCTTTACTTTGGCCTCCTCGCACCCTTGCTGACTAATGTACATGCCCCTTTCTTATGTTTTATCCTAAATCACATGCATCCTCCATACTCCGTCCTTCCCGTGACGCTCGAACTTTGAACCCCTTTAATCAAGCCACCGCACCTCAAACAGCAAAAAGACATCGTCCACATAGGATGACGCGGCCGCCGCCTCCCGGCTAACTATGGCGTCCCAAGCTTTCGCGCTTACTTCTAGGCGGTCGTACTTGCCTATTCTTAGGACGATGACGACTTTTTCGGCTTTATCTCCGTAGAAGGGTCCATATTTCAATGAGAGCCTATAGAACTCCTCTGTCAACCAGGCACACTCTATATGCACCGTTCTCATGGAGTCGACTACTTCTAAAATGTGCTAAAACCCCCCAAACCACTCGGCTATGAATTCTGGTACCCAAGCTGTTATCCGTAGACTTGGAGGTTTGAGTTCCTTCCATCCTCCCATCACAACCCTGCTACTAACTTCGTCCCATCCCTCGTTGGCGAACAACTTGCCTTCCTTTCGGGTTCAGACCTCTGCATCCCCTAGAAGCCACATCGGGTCCTGTCCCATTGCTAACATGGTGCAAAACAGGTGCCATCCATCATCGGAAAGGACAATCGTTCCAACTGAATCTACCTTGCCTTCTACTATATCATCCCATCCTTCCTCTTCCCTTATCGGGTTCCAAATCCGCTCTATCCATACATATGACAAGTCCCGGGCAACCTCAAACCCAATCCAATCGCACGTGGTCCCTCTCCATCCGTTCCCTGTTGGTATAGGCATTTCTATTCCTCCTCTGAGTCGTCGTGGTTCCCAGCCTTTGAAGGGGTATTCCATCATCCTTTCTTCTCTAGTCATCTCCCCCTTTCCTGCACAATACCAGGCCACCCGTCCTCCCTAAGTTAAGTTTCCCCACTCTTCTCAGAAGTCTCAATCCTCTTTCTCCTCATCCTCGTCCTCATCACCGAAATCATCCTCTCCGTCGTAGAACAACTCTTTCACCCCCTCCAGAAATGTCTCCCCTATTGCCACATTTCTATACACTATCCCCCAATGTACAGGGCTAGAGACATAGATATTGTCTAAGCTAAGACAACTTAGTATCTCGGCYARTTCGTCYGCCCAGTTCCCCTCAAACGGCCCCATTTCTACTGACAACCGAAAGAAATCCTGCCTAGCGCATTGGTATAGCCCGAGGTTCGTCATGGACTGGCATATCCGTACTAGCTTGCTCTGAGTTTCGAAAACCGCATCCACTAGGAAGGGAGGCAGCACACATCGCATGGTTCTTACGGGTCGCCTCATGCTTCCTCTATCCCCAAGTTCCACCCGCACATCTACCCTCTTCATTTCCATCTCCCTTCGCTAACACGCAACCCACACAATCTCCGCTTCCGCCTTCTTAAACAATTCGTCCGGCGTATTCCCGAGTGTCAATTCTATGACCATAGCATTCTCCCCATCTTGCGACAAGTAGACCCACCCCCGAGCTTCCACTGTTTCCCGGAACTCCAAATCCATTAAACTTGGTGACAACCTTGTCAAGCTAACATTAGCCCATACCGTCTCTATCCATAGGAACCCGTCTTTCCCATTCAGTATCACGGTTTGATATGCTGGTTCAAGGTCCGTCCACGCCCCATCTTCCGGGAGGACGACCGACACCCCATCCTTTACGTCTACTGGCATCTCTGGACCGCTGGTATAAGTCGGGGGAGACAACCATCACGCCATCTTGTTTCCAGCACCCGGCCCCTGCTTTTCATGAAAGAGTACCAACCGGTTCTTCTGGTCAGGGAAACCCCTTTTCTTAAATGAGGATTATGTCAGACCCCCCATTAAGGTCTCCCTAATTTACCTTCCCATTCCTAAGTACCTCTTTTTCCATAATTCCCTCGGTCGGCCACCCACTTGTCCATATTTTTTCTCTTGGCTCCATTCCAATTGACCTCTATCCTTCTTCCTTCCGGTCATCTCTCACTCGTGTGGACTTAGAAGGGAGGGGGAATAGACTTAGAAGAGTGCCCGTCCAACAGTCCAATCTCAATCAATTTTTACAGAGGGGGAACACATAAAAGAAAATCAGGCAGCCTCTCATACGGGCCGGTCATCTCCTCACCGGCCATCCCAATATGGTATCTCCGCTCGTGCTATCGGTAGGGTTTTATCCCATACCTCAAGCACAGCTCAACCGTCACGAGCGCGGTACCCAGGTCTCAGCAAGGCTTTCGCCATTTCCTCCTTACCCAGAATACCCCATCCCGACTTGCCGCTCGTGTACCCACCGTTAATCTCGGGTATCACCCTGCACATCTTGGTAGGGCCATTGGAGCCAGCCGTCCAGACATTCACTTCCATCGGTCCGATAAGGAACAGTTTTTCCCAAGCCATGCTACGAGAAGCTCTCAATCGCCTCCGAGGCTCCTTCCTTGCCCCATATGTAGTGGTCCCCCTACCGTCTGCCGCCAAGCAGCCGCCCCGCCTGAAGAGGTTTCACATCCCACCTGGGCAAGATCATCGAGCCATGCTCAGACCGCTCTGGTGAAAATGCTACTAGTCAGTCGATGAGACCAACCCTTGCCTGACAGTCCGATGGCCCGATCCCCACACACAGAGTCCGGTGAACTTCAAAGAGGATGACCAGCTCGCATCCCGCACCGGCCGGTGCAAACCAATCCTTTCCTTCCAAATGGCAGGACGCTCGAAATCCCAATCATGCAATCACAAGTCCCAAGTGGGACACACATAGTACAAGTGTCTTTCCCTTGGTGCACCCAGCGCTTCCTACCCATAACTCACAATTTTTTTCTCAGGACAATGAGTGTCACTCCCCCTACTTTCATACATAGTGGTTGGTTCATTCTCGTGAGAGTCTTCCAGGGTGAGCTAGTTTTCCTTGGAGTCTAGCAACTCTCTTCATTCCCTTCTCTTCACTTGTCTGTCCTTTCATATGGTAGGATTGTTCCTTTTTGATAACCCGTTGTGTTCATATTGGTTCCTTCAAGCATTTCAAAAAAAGGTGCAAAGTGCATGAGCCCACTGGGCTCAACGAAGGAGATAGAAGGGCACCCGTCCGGTCGGATCACTCCGCCGCGGGATTTTCATTGGAGCCTGGCCTAGGCCAAGCACCAACCGCCTGCCAGGTAATCGGAGCCCTTCTTTCATACGAAGAGGAAGGGTCGACCTGCGACTTGCCCAAGGCTTCCCCGGACTGGCGAACACCAACACCGGACAAAGGAGGGTTAGAACCATTCCTCAAGGAAATGGCTGATGAAGTGCATAGCATGCATGTTACACCTCCAGGCCTGGCCATGCCATGCGCCCACCCACCCTCAAATCCGATTTCTCACAAGGGAAAGAGCAAACACAGATCCATTTTCCTTATCTTGGGTTGTGTACATGTCAATGCGTCGGGCACCCCCATCGGAATCGCAAGGGTCAATTTAACCCCATGCCCGTCACCTCCACCATTTTTGTAGGGCCAACCCCCGGTAGACTTTCGAGCCTTAGTCGACCCCACTGTGGGTCCCAGTTGGCTCGGCCCGCTCACACTCATGCTCAGGGCGCGGGCCATTCGTCCCAAGGTCACCCCCACCTAGTGCTTTGAGATGGATGGGGGTGGGTCATCGCGCGAGAAAGGTTTGACATTGGGGATGTAACTCAGCCCTCACGCCGGGTGGTAGTCTCGCTGGTCGTTCCGCAACGCTGATTTTTTTTTTTGATTCTTTATTGTGTTATCAAACAACTGCTCCTTCCAATACGCAGGCAGTCCAGGGGTTCTTTGAGCCTTTCTCTTCTTTTGTGCGTAGGCTATGCGTCATCCTTAGGCCACACACCATTTCCCTAAGCATTTTGGCTATATGGCGTCATCGGGGTGTGGTGGGGTCGTCCTTCCCCTCCCCTCTACGCATCCATCGGATCTCTCAATTTGCTTTCCACCTTATTGTAGTAGGTCCCTTAGTCTTTTCGGGGTCCTCATATGCATGCACACACAACATCACTTTTTCCTTGGCATGACAGCACTCCCATTTGCACCCCAAGTCTTCAAACGCACAAGTCATATCCATGGGGTAGTTCTATGTCAAGGGTCCCATAGCCCCTACGCCCTCTTCCCTTTCCCTCTTGATGCCCGGTTCCACTTGCCCCTATCCCGCTCAAGGCATCTTTATCCATCACTTACCTGCACAATCCCACACGAACAAAAAGATCCATACGATCCCCCATCGGGCGTCAACACATAGCCTTTCCCACATGCCTATTCTTTCAAGTCCTTTGGCTGCTCATTGTTCCCTCTTGTTGTTCAATCAGCCCATTCTCTTCTCATAGTCATGCAGTCAGGGAGATGGTTGAGTCAAACTGACCTCACTTTCAACATATGCTTTCTTCCGGATTCCGCCTCCCCCACTTCATTTTTTTTGACGTCCTCTCTCTTGCCTTCTTGGTGGCACAAAGGACCGGCTACCCCCCCCTTGTCCTCTTTCTCCACCAAGTGAGGTCTGATTTCGTTCTCCGCTCGTGCCCTGGCAATGTTTTCCAAGTGAGGGGGAAGAAAGGTTAGTTATATGCTAAGTGAGGGGAAGGGAGAGAGAGGGCCAGATAATGATGCGAGAGAGAGAGAGGGGAAGAGAGAGAGAGAAAAAAAAAAGGCAAGGAGGGAAAGGAGAGAGGGAGAAAGAGGGGGGAGAGAGAGAGAAGGGAAAGGGATAGGGGGAGAGCGAGAGAAGGAAGGACAGATAGAGAGAGAGAGAGAGAGAGAGAGAGAGAAGGCAAGAGTCCTCTAGTCCTAATCAAGTCATCACCCCGTAATAGCAGCCCAATCTCGGTCACCCATCCCTCAGAGAAAGAGCAACTAAAGTAAGAACCGGAACATCCACTCATGCTTGAATTTTGACAAAAAAGTAAAAGTGAACTAGTGGAACACATGCATATGAAGGAAAGATTGACTAAGTAAGAACCGGAACATAAACACATGTTTGAACTCGACAAAAGGAAGAAGTGAACTAGTGGAACATATGCATGTGAAGGAGAGGTAGACTAAGTAAGAACCGGAACATTAACACATACTTGATCTTGACAAAAAGGAAGAAGTGAGCTTAGTGGAACATATGCATACGAAGGAGAGGTTGGCCAAGTAAGATCCGGAACATCAACACATGCCTGTACTTGACAAAAGGAAGAACTGAACTAGTGTTACACATGCACATGAAGGAAAGATTGACTAAGTAAGAACCGGAGCATCAACACATGATTGAACTTGACAAACGAAAGAAGTGAACTAACGGAGCACATGCACATGAAGGAAAGATTGACTGAGTAAGAACCAGAACATCAACATATGCTTGAACTTGACAAAAACAAGAAGTGTTACACATACATATGAAGGAAAGATTGACTAAGTAAGAACCGGAACATCAACACATGATTGAACTTGTCAAACAGAAGAAGTGAACACATGCACATGAAGGAAAGGTTGACTAAGTAAGAACCGGAACATCAACATATGTTTGAACGCGACAAACGGAAGAAGTGAACTAACGGAGAACATGCACATGAAGGAAAGATTGACTAAGTAAGACCCGGAACATCAACACATGCTTGAACTTGACAAAAGGAAGAAGTGAACTAGTGTTACACATGCACATGAAGGAAAGATTGACTAAGTAATAACCGGAACATCAACACATGATTGAACTTGACAAACGGAAAAAGTGAACTAATGGAACACATGCACACGTAGGAAAGGTTGACTAAGTAAGAACCGGAACATCAACATATGTTTGAACTCGACAAAAAGAAGAAGTGAACTTGTGGAACACATGCACATGAAGGAAAGATTGAGTAAGTCAGAACCGGAACATCAACACGTGTTTGAACATGACAAAAGGAAAAAGTGAACTAGTGTTACACATGCATATGAAGGAAAGATTGACCAAGTAAGAACCGGAATATCAACACATGATTGAACTTGACAAACGGAAGAAGTGAACTGTGTTACACATGCACATGAAGGAAAGATTGACCAAGTAAGAACCGGAACATCAACACATGATTGAACTTGACAAACGGAAGAAGTGAACTAACGAAGCATATGCACATGGAGGAAAGGTTGACTAAGTAAGAACCGGAACATCAACATATGTTTGAACTCGACAAACGAAAGAAGTGAACTAACGGAGCACATGCACATGAAGGAGAGATTCACTAAGTAAGAACCGGAACATCAACACATTCTTGAACTTGACAAAAGGAAGAAGTAAACTAGTGTTACACATGCACATGAAGGAAAGATTGACTAAGTAATACCAGAACATCAACATATGATTGAACTTGACAAATGGAAGAAGTGAACTAATGGAACACATGCTCATGAAGGAAAGGTTGACTAAGTGAGAACCGGAACATCAACATATGTTTGAACTCGACAAAAGAAAGAAGTGAACTTGTGGAACACATGCACATGAAGGAAAAATTGACTAAGTAAGAATCGGAACATCAACACATGCTTGAACTTGACAAAAGGAAGAAGTGAACTAGCGTTACACATGCACATGAAGGAAAGATTGACCAAGTAAGAACCGGAACATCAACACATGATTGAACTTGACAAACGGAAGAAGTGAACTAGTGGAACACATGCACATGAAGGAAAGATTGATTAAGTAAGAACCGGAACATCAACACATGATTGAACTTGACAAACGGAAGAAGTGAACTAGTGTTACACATGCACATGAAGGAAAGATTAACCAAGTAAGAACCGGAACCTCAACACATGATTGAACTTGACAAACAGAACAAGTGAACTAGTGTTACACATGCACATGTAGGAAAGATTGACTAAGTAAGAACCGGAGCATCAACACACCATTGAACTTGACAAACGGAAGAAGTGAACTAACGGAGCAAATGCACATGAAGGAAAGGTTGACTAAGTAAGAACCGGAACATCAACATATGTTTGAACTCGACAAACGGAAGAAGTGAATTAACGGAGCACATGCACATGAAAGAAAGATTGACTAAGTAAGAACCGGAACATCAAGACATGCTTGAACTTGACAAAAGGAAGAAGTGAACTAGTGTTGCACATGCACATGAAGGAAAGATTGACTAAGTAAGAACCGGAACATCAACACATGCTTGAACTTGACAAAAGGAAGAAGTGAACTAGTGTTACACATGCACATGAAGGAAAGATTGACTAAGTAAGAAYCGKAAYATCAACACATGCTTGAACTTGACAAAAGGAAGAAGTGAACTAGTGTTACACATGCACATGAAGGAAAGATTGACTAAGTAAGAACCGGAACATCAACACATGANTGAACTTGACAAAAGGAAGAAGTGAACTAGTGTTACACATGCACATGAAGGAAAGATTGACTAAGTAAGAACCGGAACATCAACACATGATTGAACTTGACAAAAGGAAGAAGTGAACTAGTGTTACACATGCGCATGACGGATAGGTTGACCAAGTAAGTACCGGTATGTTCCCATGTGAGAGTTGAGCCATGTACGTGAGTGCGACTTGCTCAAACACTTGCTCATGGCTCATGCATGCAACCAAGTTTGAAACGAAATGTCGCCATGTGAGAATTAAGCCATGTATGTGAGTGAGACTTTCTCAAACACATGCACATGGCTCATGATTGCAACCAAGCTTGAAACGGAATGTCATCATGTGAGAGTTAAGTCATGCATGTGAGTGACACTTGCTCAAACACAGGCACATGGCTCAGGATTGCAACCAAACTTGAAACGGAACATCATCATGTGAGAGTTAAGCCATGCATGTGAGTGAAACTTGGTCAAACACATGCACATGGCTCATGATTGCAACCAAACTTGAAACGAGATATCATTTTGTACCATGTGAGTGGAAAGCCCAAGTTTGGCAAGTCTTAAGCACAAGTTTTGAACATGATATCATTCATAGGAGAATCGGAACTCTACCTACTACCATGTAGATGACAAACAAGAGATTGAGTAGCCTATATCACAAGTAATGAACTTGATAACACTCGTAGAAGAATCGGAACTCTACCTACTAATATGTTGATGACAAACAAGAGATTGAGTAGCCCACATCACAAGTAATGAACTTGACAACACTCATAGAAGAATCGGAATTCTACCTACTAGTATGTAGATGACAAACAAGAGATTGAGTAGCCCATATTACAAGTAAAGAACTTGACAACACTCATAGAAGAATCGGAACTCTACCTACTAGTATGTAGATGACAAACAAGAGATTGAGTACCCCACATCACAAGTATTGAACTTGACAACAATCATAGAAGAATCGGAACTCTTCCTACTAGTATGTAGATGACAAACAACAGATTGAGTAGCCCACATCACAAGTAATGAACTTGACAACACCCGTAGAAGAATCGGAACTCTTCCTACTAGTATGTAGATGACAAACAAGAGATTGAGTAGCCCACATCACAAGTAGTGAACTTGACAACACTCATAGAAGAATCGGAACTCTACCTACTAGTATGTAGATGACAAACAAGAGATTGAGTAGCCCACATCACA
>BFEA01000331.1:377055-389425 GCA_003427395.1 Chara braunii | reverse complement strand
TGTAGATGACAAACAAGAGATTGAGTAGCCCGCATCACAAGTAATGAACTTGACAACACTCATAGAAGAATCGGAACTCTGTAGATGACAAACAAGAGATTGAGTAGCCCATATCACAAGTAATGAACTTGACAATGAACTTGACAACACTCCTAGAAGAATCGGAACTCTACCTACTAGTATGTAGATGACAAACAAGAGATTGAGTAGCCCAACTCTAAGAGGTAGCAGAGAAGAAGAAGGGGAGGAGGAGGAAGGAGGAGATGGAGAGGGAGATGGAGAGGGAGAAGATGGAGGGAGAGACGAAGGAAAAGAAGAAGAAGAAGAAGAAGAAGAAGAAAAAGAAGAAGAAGGAGAAGGAAGAGGATGTAGTAGATGAGGTAGGGAAGATGAAGAAGAGAAGGGAGAAGAGGAAGAAGAAGAAGGTGAAGAAGAAGGGGGAGAAGAAGAGGGAGAGCGGGAGGAAGAAGAAGAGGAAGAAGAAGAAGAAGGAGAAGAAGAAGAAGAGAAGAGATCTTCTTCATTCCACTCACCTTGCTAGTGTTTTGTAGATGAAGGCTTCAATCTTGATGAGGCCTTGCTCAATTCCTCCTTGGCTATAGCTCCCTCCTTCTCCAAGCCCTTCTTCCTTCTTCCTTACTCTTCCCCAAGCTATGGCAAGCTCCCTCATTTATAGCTATGGAGTCCTCTCCTCCAGGAGGGCTTAATGGGGCTCCTCTAGCCTCTCCTTCTCTCCTACACCCAGGGGGGATATGGCGGATCACCTCCCAAGTGTCTCTCCCACTCTCACTATCCTCTAGAGTCTTCCCCACTACCTCCTAGTCTCCTCTAAGCTCTCCCACTAACATGGGTTCCTCCCTCTTCACTCCAAGTGCAAAGGTGCTCATGTGAGCTCACTTGGGCAGCATGGGCACTCCTCATGCAAATGTGAGAGTGGCGGACCGCATCTTCAGCTTATGTAGGCTGAAACCAGCAGTCCGGCCAGCCCATGAGCCTCCCGATGAGCCTTGGAGTGAACCGAGGTACCCCCAAGGCAAAATTCACTTACTAGGCCCTTCTGGAGGTACCTGAGCTTCATTTTGGCCAAGCACATGCAGTCCAAGTGGTTGGTACCAACTCGGACTGCCTCTTGGCCTACTCCGGCCTCTTTTTCATTGCTCAAATGCTGCCCCCTAGGTTCCTAATGCCCAAGGGGCAGAAATACTTGAAAGAAAAAGGCTTTGTGGGCCTTTTTCTCGATTTTTTCAAGTTTCGGCCTCTTTTGAGTAGGCCGGAGCATTTTTCCATATGGCGGCACATTTTCAGCCTTGAATCTGGCTGAGATCCAAGGCCAGCAATAATCGGAGGTACCCTCTAGTAGCCCTTGCTTCAATTTTGAGCCCCCAAGTCCAGTTTTTCAATTTTTGGTGCATCTGACTCTCTTTTTGGGCCAAATGCACTGTTTTGTCTTTTTCCCTCTTTTGTTTCTTTCCATTTTGGGCTGCCACCTCATTTCGGAGCTAGCCGTTTTGAGCTGGCCCACAAAAACGGCTAGTTCCTCTCTACCATGAAAAGTGATCTCGGATCCATGGTCCAAAAGAAAACCGGTCACTTCCTTTTTGCTTTTACTCTCATTTTCAGCTTTTTAATTCAGATTTTATTGAGATATGGCCCTTAGGGTCATATCTCTGCAATCCGGACTGCCCTCCCTAATTCTAGGAGGGATGAGGTCACTGTTGGGACCTGCCAGTCCCTACTGTGCAGGTCCCAATAGGTCGGCACATTCTCCTCCACTCTTTTCTCCCTCTCTGTCTCATTCTCCCTCCTTTTTCTCTCATTTTTCTTTCTTTTTCTTTTATTTTTGTTTTGACAAGTGTCAAACTGCTGTGTACCCTCTTTCTAGGCCCTAGGGCCTCATTCAAGGACAGTTTCATGGCTGTTACATGACCGTTACATCTCGGATTCCAATAATGGCACCCTCATGCTCCTAGGGGGCTCCATTTTGCTCCCGTTTGCGCAATTTTGAGCCCCTTTTGCTCCGATTTTCTAAGGGCAGCCTTTTTCTTATGTTGGGTCTCTCAAGGTTCTATTTTCTTATGCCTTGCTAGTCCGAGATATCCGGGCTGCTGGCCAGCCTTCCCAACACCCTTATTTCATTTTTCTTTCTCTCATGGCTTTCCCACTTGCTCCCACTAGTGCTTGCACTAGTGGTGCTGATATTTTCCACCGTCTAGATCCTCGATCTCGACGGCGCCGCTTGCTTGCACAATTATTCCTTGTGGTTGCTCATGGTTACCTTGGGACATCCCAAGTCCCCGCCATTCTCCTCCATACTAGTTCCATGTTCTTGTCCCGTCGGTGGTCCCGCCGGCGCATGTCCCATTTTTCGATTTTTATTATTTTAACCCACTAGGTCCCCGACAACATTCTGCACGACGTCCCTTTTTTTTTTTTTTTTTTTTTTTGGCGCCCCTTGCCCTTGGTGGTCCCATCATTTCTATATGTGTGCCGATTTTTCTAGGCCGCGGGATCCCATCTTACGGTCGCCGTTTACCATCTTTACTTGCCCCCTTGCCGAAATTGCTCCTTTCTAGCCTTTCCGGGCTTGCCGTAGCCCATTTCCCCTTGGCCTTGGCATCCTCATGCAGTCCGTAATTTCTCGGACTGCAGTCATGGTTGTTTTCCATAACCACAGCCCCACAACTTGCCCCATGTTGAAAAAAAATGAAGCGTTAAATTTTCTAGTGCATCCGGGCTCAATATTGGCTCCAGATGCACCTAGAACATGTGTTTTTCTTCCCCCATGCAGTCCGTTGTATAACTCGGACTGCAATGGGGGTCAATTCCTTAGCCCCAATGCCCCACAACTAGCCCTCACTCAAAAGAAAAAAAAAACGGCCAACTCCCAAGTGCATCCGGACTTGATTTTGGCTCCGGATGCACCTAAGACTTGTGTTTCTCCTTATGTATGCATTCCGTTTTATTCCGGTTGCAAGAGGCCTTGATTTTCTTTGATTTTCTCTGCAAAAATCAAAGAAAATCAAAGTCCTTTGTAACCGCCATATTCCAGAATGAATCTGGTCACGGATGAATTTCCCCAAGTGACGGTTTTTTTCCGTTAGGGCCTTTTTTTTCTTTTCTTTTCTTTTCTCTTTCTCCTCCTTTCTTGGACAGTAGGGACCTGCCAGTCCCTACCTATGGTAGTCCCTACTGACGGCCAACTCACTCACTCCCTCTCACTCTTTTTGTCTTATTCTCCCGCATTTTTTTTTCTTTTCTCTCTTTTTTCTGGCATGTCAAGTGTCAAGTGGCCGTTAAGGCCCTTTTCTAGCCTCTTCCTCTTAGTTTTGGCCCTCCCTATGCCCAAGGTGCAGTCCGTTATTTCTCGGACTGCAATAATGCTCTTCCCATGCCCATGGGAGCCTCCTTTTACTCCTACGCTTCTCCCACAATGGTCCCTCCTACTCCGATTTTCTCCCGGAGGACTATTTTTCATATGGGGTCTCATTTGACTCTATTTTCTTGAGGGAGGCTGATCCGAGATTTTTCGGATTGCTCCCATGCCTCCCATTTCAGTTTTCTTTACTTTTCCTTTTCCTTTTGGCCTTCCCGTTTGTCACCACTAGTATTTGCACTAGTGGTGCTAATATTCTTGGTCGTCAAGATGTCGATCTTGACGGTGCACCTTGCATTTATTATTTTCCCCTCATGCGGTGCCTCCGTTTCTTCTTGGGACTTTCACATGTCCCCGCTACTTGTCCCGTTGGTGGTCCCTGACACTTAGTCCCGTCGGCGGTCCCCGACACTTAGTCCCGTCGGCGGTCGCCGACACTTAGTCCCGTCGGCGGTCCCCGACACATTAGTCCCGTCGGCGGTCCCCGACACATTTCGCCCCGTACGCCATTATTTTTACTTAGTCCCACGTGGCCCCGGGTGCTTTTATCCGAGGTGTCCCATGCTCCTTGGGCGTCTTGTCGCCCCATATCCACCCCTCTCCTTAGTCTTTCCTCGCGCCTTGTGCGTGCCGATCTCTTTGGTCGTGGGCCTCCGCTCCGAGGTTCTCGTAGGTGGCCTCCGTGTTGGCCCTCATTTCCTGGCTTCCCGCGGCTTCTGGCCGCCCATTCCTCGACTTCCTCATTCCCTTATTACTGTCGCGCTGCAATTGTTAGTTCAAAGGGTCCTTTGGCCTTAGTCTTATTGCATTCCGATGACCCTCCCGGCGTCCTGCTACGTTCTATATGCCCCTATTCTTGCGCTCGCTTGCTTGCCGCCGCTAGTTCTTTCCTCCTGTGGTTCTCTCCTCAGGGCATCACTCCCTTCTGCGGCCTTATCCTTTGTCTTTTCTCTCTCCTGCTTCCTCACTCCAGATTTCTCTGTTGTGCACAAATTGTCCGTATTCAATCTCTCGAGTGCTGGAAAGTTATTCGGGACCCACCAGTCCTACACCGGTTCCTGTTTGTCTCCGGTGTCTGTCGCCGTGTCCTCGGGTCCTGTCCCTGTGCTTTCTTTGTCGCTTTCTTTACTACAGTTTTGCCCTGCACCCTCCCCAATTTTCTGTTCCTCCTCTGTCATCCCCGAGATGCTCCTTGCCTTTTCCTTGACTCGGTGTCCCTCTTCGGTCCACCTCACTCCTGCTCGCTGCACAATCTTCTAGATTTTGGCCTTTATATCGCCCTGAAGTCTTTTTTTTTTTTTTTTTTTTTTTTTTGAACAACAAAACCGTCTCTTCCATTATCAACGTCACGAATGCACCGACGCCGGGGACCTCACAATTCAACCTGGAGTTATCCCGGCAGCAGCACCAACCGGTTTAGCTTATCTGTTCCTGCCGTCTGGACCTGCACTTGCGCGGAGTAGTAGCCGGGAGCAAGCGTGAGGTTGTATAATTTGTAAGGGACACCGGGCCCATTTCCCCAGCAATTGTAAATAGAAAGACACTTTCTTGAAAAAAAAAAAAAAAAAAAAAAATGTTGATCCTCAACAAGGAAGAATCCACGATCTGTATCTTCCCGGACGCATTTGGACGTGATTGTGAGGTCAGATAGGGGGCATTTTAGTTGCGCTTGATTGTGAGAAACAAGGCGGGATTGAAACGTAGGACCTATCTGTTCTTATTTCTTTCTTCGTCTCTTTTTTCTTCCATATCGGACCGTGGTTTCGAATTGGGTAGCCTCGTTTCGACCTCTCTTTTTCTTTTCCGAGTCCCAATTCGGGCCCGGTACCAGATTTATTTTTTCAGTAGTATTTTTTACTGGTCTACTTTTGCTTCATGCCACTTTACCGGGTTGAATATGTTTAGTTCTACTCTTCTTAGGATTACTGTTGTCCTGCGATACCGCCTTATATAAGCCTTGGTAAACGTCAACTGTATTCGTGAGCGTGACTAGCCCCTGACGATTCCGGAACCGTCTCTGGATGAAACATGTTGGGCGATGCCGGACAACTCAGTTATGGTTTCATGTCATGGGCGCAATGCCTACTTTCGTGCTGAGCTTTGCGGACGATGCTTTATAATTATTTTTAAAGTCCGCGTTCGCATGTTCGGGAGACTTTTGACGTGTCGTCTCTTTTCCTCATACTTTTCTTCTTTTCTTCTCTCCTCCTGTTCGCTTCGTCACTTTTCTGTATTGGTTGATTGAGATGACGTGTTTTTTTGTCTTGGCTTTCATGCTTACTTTCATGCTTATTTTAGGCTGAATGCCGCCACTGCGTTTGCAATTGATAGTTTCTGGCAATTGATGTTTTGTGTGTGTTATTGCTCACCATCATCTTGACGTTGTAACCGTCGTAGCAATTACACTACGTGTGGGTGGCTCGTTTGCTTATTGTCATGAGTGTTCGATTGCGCTAATTTGTGGTATCTTCTAGTGTTTTTGATGTCTTCGGTGCTTTTGGCGGGTTTTTGATGTTGCTACTGTCCTTCTTTTTGCTGTTTCTACCGTCCTTCTCCTTGCTTAATCGGTCTGATTAGGAGTAGGCGACTATGGCTGGGGCAATGCCCGCTCGTGGCTGTTACTATTGCGGTGCGATGAACCATTGGATCTGTGAGTGTCCGAACCATCCGACCGGTTATAGGCCTCCGGCTACGGGTGCTAATGCAGTTCCTACTGGTGGAGCGCTTTTAGCTCTTCCGGCTCCTAATTCGTCTTCAGCCTCGGGTGTCTCTACCTCGCATGCTCCTTCTACGTCCAACTTAACTACTTCGGCTCAAAACAATTCGAGCTACGATCAGCAGAATAGACCTAATTGGTGGACCAGGAATCAGGAGAGACTGGACCTGATGTATAACAAGTATGTGCATGACAAGGAGAAGGAAACCAAACTGAAGGAGGAACAAGAAAATGAGAGATTCAAGAAGGAGGAAGAAGAAAACAGCTTCGTTGGAAAAAGGAACGAGAGCAACTTGAAGTTGATATGGATGCCAGATTTGGGAAACGATTTGAGGCGCTTGGTCTGCCTCGAAATCGGAAAGCTGAAGAGGCATCATCTAGTGGGGAAGTGACTCACGAAGTGACTCGACTTCGGAAGGAGAATGAGGAACTCAAACGGCGGATGGATGTTTTGACGGGACAATCGAGTGATGATTAGGTGTTGCATCTTGAAAAGGAGATTGGAGTACTCCGGAAACAGACGTTGGGCAAGCAGACGGACGACGATGCTATCTTTGCCTTGCGACAAGAGATCAGGGAGTTGAAGCAATCAGCTTACGTCAAAACGAATTTTGAGCATGAGATTGCGGGACTACGAAAGAAAATCGGCGTTCTACGCGAGCCGAATGAATGCATCGTCTTTGAACGAACAAGTGGAAGATTGAGGCTATAAGACCTGGGAACAAGAGAGGGTGTGTAGCTATGGAAACGCCGGTCTCGGCTGATCGTGGTACACCGAAACCACGATGCTCTGACAGTGTGAGAGAGGCCGATAAGTGGAAAGGGGAATACAATAATCTTCGAAACCTTCATCAATTAGCTAACATTGAGGCAGAGGCGTTGAAGAAGAGAAGGGCGGAGGCTGAAATAAAACGGCAGGAAGCGGAGAAACAGGTCAAGGAATTGGAGGTGCAAATGAGTAAGTTGACGGCAAGTACAGCTAAGGAGAAGGAGGGTACAAATCTTAAGGAGCATCTCGAGGAGGTGGTTGTCAGATCGGCCAGAAAACGACTCAAGGTAACTCCGGGAAGAAAAGGAACCTCGCTGGGAGAGAAGGGAGTAGAGGGAATCAACAATCAAGCGGAATTTGTCGAAGAACAGAAAAAACAGCTAAGGTTGTTGAGGAAAGCGGGATTGGAAGTCTACTGCAAAGAAGAAGGCGTTCAACTTGGTCAGGTGGAAGAAACTATCTGTGAATTGGCTGAAGCAAGGGCAAAAAAAGCTTTCGGGGAGACCTCTGCACGCTTGAACAAGCAAAAGGAACCGACGCTGGAGATTAGTGAAGACTTGTCCAAGGACGTCGGCAACTCTGAGGCGGATGACCAGCAATCCGTCGAGCTCTAGAAAGTTTTCCCGAGCGTGTGTGAGTTATGGTCTATTGTTCATGAATGCAGGATTAAGCGGTGTGGTCGTTCCCCTCTCCTCTGTCTCGGATCTATCTCGTTCCACTTCTGAGGTGCATGAGCTCGAGGGTACTTCTTTTTATCTTCGAGATCGTGCCTTTAATGTTTTTTTTCGATTGGTTGTTCT
Source organism: Chara braunii (assembly GCA_003427395.1). Taxonomy (NCBI): domain Eukaryota; kingdom Viridiplantae; phylum Streptophyta; class Charophyceae; order Charales; family Characeae; genus Chara; species Chara braunii. The sequence continues at coordinate 381,767 of BFEA01000331.1, read as the reverse complement.
TGGACTTATTCTTTGTAATCAGATCCCTTGGGCGATTAAGATTAAAGAGTACCTATTAAAATTAATTATTGATGGTTACGATTTCGAGGAATGCAAAGGACCGTTGGTATATCTACTGATCTCTCCGTGGTCGCATCATGTTTACGTAGGATCCACTGGTCGGACTCTCCCTGTTCGCTGGAATGAGCATGTGTACAGAGCTTCTAGTCTTGAGGTCATTGAGAACGGTAAAAGAAACCACAAGTTATATTTCTGGCTTAGGAGAAGTCAGGTGAGACAATATGTTACAATTCCACTTTTTTGCTTTGAGAGTGGTGATCTTCTGAGTTTGGAGATATTTGTTATTGGTAGAATTTTCCCTTACCTGAATTGTTGTGATAAGAAAAATAAATCGAAAAGAAGGAGGCCAGGTAGGAGGGAGAGGTTCAAAAAGAAACTGAGAATTGAAGGGACTGGTTCTGAATCTGACGTAGGACGTAGGGGGTTGTTTCGGCTCGACTCTCTGTTATTCTTGACTACTATGTTTGCAATCATATTTCTTCGGTAGGAATCGCCAATACGGGAGGGGACACTATTGCAGAGAACTGGAAGGTAATTAAATGAAAGTTTGGGTCTTTGCTGATCCGTACATCTGACTATGTTGAGCTACTAAAGAAAACTAAGGGTGTGTTTCATCTGGGAGTCTTTATTCTGGTCACGGCTATCGTTCCTTTCCTAGGCAAAACATTGATTCTTAAACCTACCCTCGCTCGCTTCCTTTCCCATTCTCCGACTCGGAAAGATTTGTTGTCTTGGGAATTCCCGGTTCTAATTCAGGTGTATTCGGCTATTCGTAGTTTTTCAGAAAAACGCAGTCGGTACCTGCTTAGGGTGATTGTTTCGGGAGTTATTCGGAAGAGGTTCGGAGTCAATGTTCGCAAACGGTTGATTGTTAAGGTTACGTACGATGAGGGGCTTAGTAAGTCGGGCATACGTGCTGTTTGCTCTAAGTCTGTAAGAGAAGCATGTGTGGAGGAGGAATGGAAGGAGATGGTTATCAGAAGAATGCGTGTAATCTGGCTACGGAACAAGAGCGTTGGTGATTTGATCTTTAACTACAGGCAGGCGGCCCAGGCTGTGGCATCCTATTGTGACTGTGCAACATCCTCTTTGAGTTTTCCGCGTGCTGAGGAGCATGTTTGTTTTCGGTTGAATGAATGGGAGGAGGCTCCTGATTGGCTAAAGAATAACAGGAATATCGTTCGACCAAGCAGGGTAAATATCTTGAGTAGACTGAGATCGCAGATTGGTGCCTCTATGTGGACCCTGGAGTTTGATGTTCCAAAGATCTCTCAAAGGAGTTTGATTAACTGTTTGGTCAACACGGCGAGCACGGTTGGATCATGTGTGGAAGAGGATGTGGAGGAGTGGGTGAGAAAATTTGAAGGTATGGTACGAGTAACTATTGATCATAATTCAGGTGATACCCTGGTTTGTTGTCCGGTACTGTACCAGGAAGGGATGAACAAACTGTTCTGTCGTAATGAAGGACTGACTATGGTTAACACTGATGAAAAGAGGCTTTTGATCGATGTTAGAAAACACTATGTTGCTAGTGGGCTACAGCGTTTGGCCAAATGGGATCTGAAAGGCACTATTGGTAAGGCGTACGTAATTCTGAAACATAAAGATATCGGCAAGTGGCGACCGATATGCCCTTCTTTTTCGGAGTGTGGAGTGCGTGCATGCCGGAAGATCTCGCGTGCCGTCAATACACTGATCTGGGAGCTACCAAAGAGATCTAACTTCAATCTGAAAAGCACTGATTTGCTAGTTGACTCTCTTAATGTAATCAACCGAGATTTGAAGAAAAACGATGCATTGTTGACTCGGGCCTTTGACATCAAAGAGATGTTTTGTAATTTGCCCCATGATTCCATCATGAGGGCTCTGGATTGGGTGTGCTACTTTTGGATGTTGAAGGGTATCCATGGAGTTTTATTGAAGAGTAGGGGTAAGGAGGCGAAGCTGTTGAGAGGAAAGAAGCAAGAAGGGTGGGTGTTGGTTGATTTTGAGACTATATCAAAGTATGTGTTCTTTTTTATCTTTCTCATACCTACACGAGTGCTTGTAGCACGATCTACAAACAGGAAGTCGAAATTCTAATGGGAAAATCTTCGAGCCCCGCTATTGCCTGTCTATTATGTGCATTTTCGGAATTTTCTTTTTTGACGTCTCTGGGGTCGGACAGTGGGTTGGTGCATGGGATCAGACTCATTGATGATGAGTCTGTGTTCATAAAATACAAGAAGGAGAATTTGCAGTCATTGAATAAGGCCGTGGAGATTTTGGAAACTTTTGAGAAGTGTTATGATAGGAATCTAACACTTGAGTGTACCAGTAAGTCTGACCGATGGGATTTTCTGCGATGCTCGGTTCGGGATTTTGGTTGGCCTATTGGTGTCAGATGTGCGGCAGTACATAAAAATCAGAGGACGGTGCTGGACTTGGGTTTGAAGTTCCAGAGCTTGCAGAGTTTTTGTTCATATGTGAGCAAGAGACAAAAATTGGCAGTGGTGGGCTCTTTCTTACACAGGGCTCAAAGGTTCACTAGTGCTCCGTTGGGGGAAGTTGATTTCCTGTTTTCCCTCAAAGTAGAACTAAGACTGAGGGGATTTCCTGATTCTTTCTTTGATGACCCTTTGAGGAACTTCTCTCTGAAATTTGGTGGAATTTGGGACGATTGGGTTTACATTCTTACGGGGTGGGATAAATTACTTCCCAGACGCATTTGGACCTGATTGTGAGGTCAGGTAGGGGGCATTTCAGTTGCGCTTGATAGTAAGAAACAAGGCGGGATTCGAACGCAGGACCTATTTGTTCTTATTTCTTTCTTCGTCTCTTTTTTCTTCCATATCGGGCCGTGGTTTCGAACTTGGTAGTCTGGTTTCGACCTCTCTTTTTCTGCTCCGGGTCCTAATTCGGGCCCGGTACCGGATTTATTTTTTCAGTAGTGTTTTTTCCTGGTCTACTTTTGCTTCTGGCCGCTTTACCGGGTTGAATACGTTTAGTTCTACTCTTCTTAGGATTACTGTTGTCCTACGATACCGCCTTATATAAGTCTTGGTAAACGTCAACTATATTCGTGAGCATGACTAGCCCCTGACGATTCTGGAACCGGATCCGGATGAAACATGTTGGGCGATGCCGGACAGCTCAGCTATGGTTTCATGTCATGGGCGCGATGCCTACTTTCGTGTTGAGCTTTGCGGACGGTGCTTTATAATTATTTTTAAAGTCCGCGTTCGCGCGTTCGGAAGATTTTTGACGTGTCGTCTCTTTTCCTCATACTCTTCTTCTTTTCTTCTCTCCTCCTGTTCGCTTCGTCACTTTTCTGTATTGGTTGATTGAGATGACGTGTTTTTTTGTCTTCGCTTTCATGCTTACTTTCATGCTTATTTTAGGCTGAATGCCGCCACTGCGTGTGCAATTGATAGCTTCTGGCAATTAATGTTTTGTATGTGTTATTGCTCAACACTGCTTAGTATGGGGTTCATGCAAGCAGCCTCGACAGGCAGGGGCCTATCTTGAAGACTCCACTCTACAGGCGTTGGACCCTTCGTAGCTATAGGAGAGGTCGTTCTGGGTAACTCCCAAACAAAAAAGAAAAAGAAACAAACAGCCACACCTTCCTCTCGTGTGATACCCACTTCTTGTCCGCCCACGACTGCGGATCACCTGCTTGGACCACTGCAAGTCCGCCCGCCAACGCCGCCCCTGACCCTCCGTCGGCATCGGCGGAGATGCCCCGCCCCTTACCCTTCTGTCGCCACCGGGACGTCCTATCTCCAGGGAGTACCATGGGCCCACGGCCAGAGTGGAAACACTCCTCCCAAGTTTCCAAACATCGAATCCGCTCTGTGTGGGGTTCCGCCAACTTGGTTTTGGAAACCAAAATTCTTTATGTGCGGCTGTGGGGTCCAACCCTAATACAGTTAGCCCACACGCGTGGAATACACCCTGCCTGGCTGGCAGGGCACTACAACGGCATGAAAACGAGAGAAAAGGAAAAAAAAAAAAAAAAAAACAGCAATCACTTTCCTCACTTAGGGCATACTGATACAGCGGTGGTATTGCAGCAAAATCCGTCAATTTGGCTTAAAATGCCACCCTGCCCGGTCACATAACGGACTTTCTGGCAATTGCCACAATGGTGCCTCGCACGCGGTCACACAGCACGAGGCCCAAATCCTTCAACTTTTTTTTCACCCCTAAAGGTCCAACAAACTTCGTTTCGAATTTCCTTTCATAAAGAATTGAAAAAAGAAATTTGCTACCACCTCCCGAAGTGGTAGCAAAATGCCCTTTCCCGTGGCCAGCCAGGCCGCTGACAATTGATACCCCTGTTGCTACTTTTGCTACTTTTTGTGCCTCGTGTGACTGGCCCAACCAGTGCCTCGTGTGACATAAGAGGCTCTAGTGTGAGTGGCCAGATACATTCCTCAAGGCACTGGTGTAACTTCCACTTAGTGAGGGCCTTCCCCGATGTCCCTGGATTCGAAACTCTTAGAGGGGGACCCCACTGTGACAGTGGCGCGGTAACATTTTGGAATTCCAAAATGTGGTCCGTAGAATCCTACAGACGTGTGCGGCAGTTTCTGAAAACCGAGGGGAAGTGTTTCCACTCCCCCCGCGGCCCGTTCGTACCCCCGACCAACCAGGAATTTCGTCGG
>BFEA01000331.1:354965-366841 GCA_003427395.1 Chara braunii | reverse complement strand
TTTTTTTTTTGAAAAGATCCATGTGGTAGTAGCGGCTGGGCTCTATGCCTCGGGAAGTGTCTGATTTGCATGTTCAACCGATGGGGGGATGACCTAGAGGATCCACATTTTCGGGGACACCTAACCACAGAGACTATACTTTCAACTGTGTTACTTTCAACAGTCGTGAGTCGAGCCTCTACAGCTGGTGACCTAGACCTAGCCTAACTAGACCGAAGCCCCCACCCGCAATGTGCCAAGGATCTAACTACAGACCCCTGACTGCTACCATAGAGGACACCCTGATTACTCAGAGACGGCTAGTAGCAGATTTGGGCTATCCCCAATCTGCATCCACCGCAAAGACTCTGGTTTCTGTGAACGGTACGACAACCACCCTACCCCTCCCGGATGAGTCTACTACCTGGCGGAATCCCCTTGGTGTGTACCCCCCTAAGTAATCTCTCCAACGGGTATGACAGACCAGACCCTATCCCGGATGAAGTCCATCCCACAGGCCTCGTAAGATTTTAACGGGGGCCCGCCTGCAGGCATCGTAAGTACGTAGAACCCGTCCTACCACGACCACTCGAGAGGATGCATGAGAGGCGGAAATCGCAGTTTCAAATGCAATTACAAACTGCTTTCGTGACTGCGCTATAGTTTTTTTTGGGACAATGACCCTTGGCAATGCCTGCTCTGCTCTTCTCTTCTCTTCTCTTCATGAGAATGCTGACCGGTTTCTTCCGGCAATGAGACTGCAATAATCCTCTCGTGTCAGACTCTGACATCAAAATATTCATGACCTGCGGCAGCGTCTGAATGACACAGTAGGGCAGTTCGTGCCAAATAGATCCCCTTTCACGCAGTACAGTCCATCCTGCCTGGGCACGCCCGCACTATGATTTTTTCTACTAAGCTCAAACTGCTAGTGTGAGCATGCCCTAATTGGGCCTATGGGCCTTGGCACACGGCTTGCCAAAAGGCGACATTTTGAGCATACCATGACCTGGTATTCACCCCATACATTCAAAATGTTTGCATTTGGCCAGTGGTGCTGCAAGTCCCTATATAGAGCACATGTATCCTTTTAGTTTTATCTGTTTTCCTTCCCCTATCGAGCATGTATCCCGCTCTTTTTTTTTTTTTTTTTTTTTTTTTTTTTTTAAGAAACAACCCCTTCCAGTTTTGTATGTTTTCTTGTTGTGAAGCATGTCCTGCAGCCCCCCCAGCGCATTCACCCATGGCACAGCTGATAAGTCAGCGGTCTAATTCAGTTGGTAAGCCACACAAGTGGCATTTCGGAGGTCATGGGTTCAATACCCACTGACCTACCGATCTCGACATACTTGGTGCCTGCCATCTAGAGCTAGCCCGTTGGCCCCCCGGATCAGCATTAAGCAGATGCTGGTGACATTCGTAGGGGGAGGGGAATGGAGGGGAGGTGCAGTGACTGGTCCTGTTGGCATGATCCCTGACACTACAGACTTACCCCTGGCCGGTATCGCCCACCTGCAGGTCGGGTCTAAGGCCTGTATGTTCCCCCATTGGAGGCATGAACACAGATGTGGCTGCTGAGCTTCCCCTGAATACTATAATCATCATAATTGGGGAAACTTCTCCTGGGTCACCTTCTTAGTTTGAAGAATAGGCAAGAAAGGACAAAGTGGCACCCATGTAGTTATTGAACAACGTGTATTTTAGGGCATCAGGCCCCGCCGTGCACGCACGGCCTCGAACCGGTACCCTCAGCCTCACGAACGAAGTCTCGTAGCCACTACAACCCTTGGAGGTGTTATAAAAACTGGATCCATTCCGATCATGATATCCAGCCCACCTCCAGGGCTGTAGCATCCTTGAACTCACACCACACACACACAACACCACACTACGGACATGGCAATCAACACACTCCGCTCGGACAACACGCAGCCCCACCACCGCTAGGTCACTCCAGGGCGGGCCAACTGCCCGCGGGTTCCACAGGCGCCTTCACAGTGGTTACTGAACAACGTGTATTTTAGGGCACCAGGCCCCGCCATGCACGCATGGCCTCGAACCGGCACCCTCAGCCTCACATGTCATCGTTTGAGTTTCAGAATGTGCAAGTTTGTTTAGCGGGGGGTTGAAACTGTGGCCGTTTTCTTGAAGTGGCGTGAATGCAGATTTAGCAGTGGCTTTTTCTGCTCTGTGTTTCGAGAACTGCTGAAGTTGCCTATTCCAAACCGCGCTATTCGTTGCCCCTTTTTTTTTTTTCAACTGCCCTGGTGCGGGGTCCGTGCTACCGGGGTTGGTAGGAGCAAGCCCCATGAGCAGACCCCACTGCCCCTGATGGCCCCGGTTCTATCGGTGGGGAGCCGCACCTGCTGGAAAACGGGTCCAGCATCCCTTTCATTACATATTCTGAGAAGTTTATAAGCAGAGAAACAGACAAAACAGCAATATGTTTTGGTCTGGCCGTGGTGACTGAAACCGGAGCAGCGGGAGACTCTGCCAGGCGGGTTCCTTTGCCACCCACCTCTTCCACTGTATGTTGTCTTGGTTGTCCAGGTTGAAGACAACACGTGCGAGTCTCCCGCTGGATGGATTTTATGTTTGTCCACCCATGTAGTGTGGAAGAGGGACAGAGTTTGTTTCTTTGCAGTTTCGTCCTCTAGACTGTATAGCTGATGTTTCATCGCCATCCAGGCTGCTTGGGTGCGAGTTGTTATGGTCGAGGTGATCTCCTCCCGCGCCTGTGGGAAGGCAAACGCATAGCCACTTCGCTCGTGGGAGCATCTCACTCTGGGGGCTGGAGGGGTAGGCAAGACCTTTCAGAATCTTTATAAGCACAACATGTGCACAGGGAACTCAATCAGTAAATAAATGACACTTCACCATACACACTCAAGCACGAGCAATGGCCACACCAACCACCAATTTGAAAGACAGACACCCCTTTTTACTTCCCCCCCCCCCTGATTTATGTGTCATCCTTTCCATGCCAATCTTTCCATTTTCAACCCATGTCCTGAAGGAGTTTTACTTTCGTTTCTCAATTTCTCTTGCGCTTTCTTTTTTCTTTCTTTCAGAGGAAACTTCAGGCTTGGGTGACCTGCTTAGCGAGTTGGTATTGATCGCAATTGGCTCCGAGAACGTCTGTATTCAAAATACTCCGACCACCAACCAACCACCAGGTTTTCTCTATTTTTTGGGGGGACAAACATAACTGGCGGGCCTACCTGTTGAAGTTGATAAGAGCATCCTTCAGCAGCTTGGCTCCACCCATTTTTGATGGCTGCACTGCATTGGAGGGGGGCTGCACCTGCTGGAAATTGGGTCCAGAGTCCCATCAATACACTGTCAGTAGAAGTAAGATGTTCATACCACTCCCCATAGTAGCCCTGGCCCCTTTTTTCTGGTGTTTTTTGGTACAAAAAAAGAAGAGCAATGATTGCCCTAATGTGAGGGGATTTACTGATGTCCTGATCAAAAGCAACCACATGTTTTTTTTGTTTTTGTTTTTCACAAGTGTGTCTTAATTGTTGTTTTATAATTCCGACTTGCCGGTAGAATAGGAACCGGACGCTCCCCAGAATAGAAGGAGCCAGGACCATGATTTAAAAAAAAAAAAAAAAAAAAAAAGAGAAAAAAAAAGAAAAAAAAAAGAAAGAAAAGGAGTCCACTTTAATACTCACACAGACAGATCAGGCCCGAATTCCTGAACAAGCAACAAACCACACGGGTTTCGCCCCTCCCTATGTGGCCAGGTTTTTATTTTTCCGAGAAAGAAAAAACAATCCACTTGATGTAGCTCAGTGGTTAGAGCACCGGTTGGAAATGCGCATTGTGGTATGAAATTGCAGGTTCAAAACTCCGCAGCCTTGCGCATGGACACCGGCAGGGCATTAGAATGATGCACGGCTGGACACACACTCCCCTGGGCTGACGCATTGTGCTATTGCAGACGCTGCCTGCACACCACCCAGGGGGTCAGTCCATGGGTGTTGTACGCTGGTCTAGACTTCACGTTGGTTGCTTGCTGTTGTTGGCTTTGTTCGCTCTAATGATCTCCCCCAGCCTAGATATTTCACAGATTATATCCACTTCCTACGGTCGTGCATGTGGCAGAACCCTCCAGTCTCATACTGTAGGTCACGGGTTCGAGTCCGGTTGCGGACTTTGGGGGGGTCCTGTCCAGATAGGGCTGTCTCTACCACATATTACACACACACACGAAACACTACCCCAGATACTGACTACAGGCACAACCACGATACTCAGTCTTTTGCATGGCAACCGTCTGGCCGTCCGGATCGAGTTCCAGACAGTCCGGCATCCAGTGTCCGGTGTCTGGTCCTGATGTCTGGATGGAGGTCCCTGGGGAGAAAATAAAAAAAAAGGGGGCGGCCCAGGACGTTTATCGGGTCCTGGCCGCCCCTCAAAAAATAACGGGGTGATTTTTCAGTGTCATTCCACCCCACCGGACAGGGCCTAGAGGTCTGGACACAAGACACTGCAGGTTTCTGGGGTGGCGGTTTTCACACAGGCCCGATCAATTTCAAGGCGCCCGCCGCTGCTGCCCGTTGAAAAGAGAGAGAGAGAGAGAGAGAGAGAGAGAGAGAGAGAGAGAGAGCACTGACAGTGCTGCCAGTCTGAAGACTCTGACATTCTGAATTGAACTGCAAAGTTTGAACTTTTAAGTTGTGTATGAAGTTATGAACTTTTTTTTTATTTTTTAACACAGATCCCTCTAGTGCTAGCGATGCTGATAAGAGCAGCCACCGCTAGCACCTGGGGGTAGGCTCCATCTATTGGTGGGGAGCATCACCTGCTGGAAAACGGGTCCAGCGTCCCTTACAAGTATGAGACAAATGGAACTCATCAGAACACTTCTGGAACCTAGGAGGAGCCTGCCAGCATTGATTACCCTGGAGACCAGGGGATTGACTGAGCAGGATTGACTGGTTGAGCAGGTAAGGCTGATGTGTCTCGGTTTTTGCAACAAAAGCTGGAGTGCATACTACTGTTGGACCACCACGAAAGCCAAGGGCAGGAGCCTCTTCACCTTGTGCCCGGCGCCCGATCTCTGCTATTGTTTACAAGCTCCGCTGCCCCTCTGTCCAACAGTAATTGCCTGTGCCGCCGCTTTTCCCATCCTCCACGGGTCAAGAAGGCCCAATCCCCCTTTGGTTTTAGGCTGGACCAGAGAGTGCCATGCCACACGGTTGATCACATTTACTTTCTCGTCGTCACTCCTCCATAGAAAGGTTGTTATCTGCCGCTTTAATGGGCGCAAAGCGTTCTTGTCCAGGGCCCAGATTGCCGACTTGTACCAGAGCGAGGCCAGCACCACATTGTTGATGATTAAGGAGCGTCCGAACAACGAGGTGTATTTATTCTGCCAGAGCGCCATTTTTGCCAGGGGGGGGCCAGTCAGCCATTCATTATTGCTCGATGGTCTTCCTTCCGCCGTCATCGATACTCCTAGCACTCTAATGGGCGCATCTTCCGGAAGCCATTTAAGCCTGGGTTGTTCTGGAGGCCTCACTCCCCGGTGGTGGATCCACCATCCCTGGGTTTTATTTCCCCAGTTTACGCACATGTCTGAGAGTTTACAAAATCGATCCATCATACGTTGGATTTCTTCCAATGATTCCCAGGAGGCGTCCACCATCAGGGTCGAGTCATCCGCAAACAATGAACAAACTGGAATTGCCTCCTTGGGTATTGCAGACACTTGGATTCTCGTGATGTCCTTATGGGTTCTGACGTTAGTGGCTAGCGCTTCCATGATTATTACAAATAGATACGGGGCTATGGGGTCCCCTTGTCTGACTGATCTTTGCAGATTAATGGGGGGGGGCAGGTTGCCATTAACCATGACTCTGGTAGTTGCAGTGGACTGGAGGATCCTAATCCATCTTCTAAAATTTAGCCCAAAGTTGAGCTTTTGTAAGCACAGGTCTAGGAAGACCCATTCCACGTGATCGTACGCTTTTTCGAAGTCGATGAAGATGATGTCCGCATTAGTTTTGGATTGTCTGGCCAATTTGATCGTCTCATTAACCAGGAGAATGTTATCCTGAATGTTCCTGCTCTGGATGAAACCTGTTTGGTCTGGGTGGATGATGTCCGGCATTATCGGTGTCATGCGATTGGCTAGTGCTTTAGCCAACATCTTGTAAACCACTGTGAGCAGGGTAATGGGCCTGTAGTTTCTTATATTAGTTCTTTCCCCTTTCTTATAGAGGAGCGTCAGCACACCTTGCCCGACCAGCTCCCCAGTCTGTCCCGTGTCCCAGACCTCATGGAAAAATTTCATGAGGTCTTGCGATATCTCTGGCCACATAGTCACCCAGAACTCCTTGGGGAGCCCATCTATGCTTGGTGTTTTCTCGTCCTCCATTTGCGTCAATGCAGTCCATATCTCTTCTTTCGCTAGGGGCTTGTCTAGATTTTCTCTCTGCTGTTCTGTGAGAGTTCTGGAAAGCGGCCGCAAGAAGTCTTCGATTTCACCATGCGACGGTGGATGGGGAGCTTCCCGCACTCCGAGGTGAACAGGGTTTGGTAGAAGTCTCTTGCTATCTTTGTGCAAGCGGCTGTAGACGTGTGCAGGGGGCCTTGCTGGGCTTTGGGATCCTCCAAGGCCTCGATTACCGTCCTCCCTGATTTAGCCTTGGCCATGGCAAAAAACCTGGCATCCATGACCCCCTCCATGTTATGTTTGGAGAGTCTCCCTCGGATCCGCACGCCTTGCCATCTGTACTCCATACACTCGACAAGGCGGGCTTCTAGAGTCTGTACGGTTCTAGCTAGCTCCTCTTGCTCCTCGTCTGTCACGTTTTTCTGTCATTGTATATGCTGCAGTTGTCGAGGCAGGTCCAGTTCTTCAGCGTGGCGGCGCGCCGCGAGAAGTTTAGAGTATTCATTGCACTTGCGGCCTATAAAAGCCAGACCGTTGTTGAACCATACGGTTTTGTCATGGATCTGATGTTTTTGTTCCTGTCAAAAGGACCATACCTCTGTGAGGTAGGTCTTGAACCGATCGATGCTCAGGAGAGAAGTGTTCAACTTATAAAAGTCTCTACCCTAATCCGGCTTTCTGCTGAAGGAGAGAATTGCCACACACATCGCATGATCCAAACCCGGGTAGGGGCTGCGAGGGAATATCTCTGCTATCTGAAGTGCCCCCTGTATCTCGTTTGAGATAAGTATGAGATCTATCCTTGACTTGGACGCTTTTTACGTGGGATTCTTGCGAAAGCAGGTGAAACGACGGTCTGTGGGGAAGAGGTTGAGTGATTGTGATAGTTCCGCAATTATCTTCTCGTCATTTTCCATGTAGAATGGGCAGGGAGCCGGGATCTTCCACCTGTCCAACCAGCGGTCCGGTGCCGCATTGAAGTCTCCCACCAGGATCACCGGGATGCCCACCGGTAGCTTGGGTTTGAGAGATTCGAAAAAAGTTTGATGAGCCGACGGCTCGTTGGGGGCGTATACGTTCAGGATACTTACCACCTCGATTTCCAACATTGCCAGTAGGTAGACCCATCTACCCTCTTCTCGGTCTGCGTCCCAGTTAAGCATTTCGACTTTGGAGTCCGGCGGGAGCTATATGGTCACTCCCCCGCTGCCAGGGCGTGGGGCGTGCGCCCGAAAGGCTTGGTGGGCCCATAATTCTTTGTGCTTGTGGTTGTGGTCGGGGCTGTCCATGAGGTGGGTTTCTTGCAGACATATAACGTCTGGCCACGCCTTCCCGTTGACCCCTTTTAATTGGTCCATTATTGCTTGTTTCTTAGGTCCTTTTGCGGATGCAAGTCCGTTCACATTTAGCGAACACAGGTTGAGGTCCGCTTGCCTTTTGCTGAGTTTCCAAGTTATGTCCCTACCGTACAAGGCATCCTCCACGTCCATCCCTGGAGATTGACGTTCTGACTACCTGGTTGTTGATCACAAAGTAAGCCAGTTTTCTGTATCCAACAGACCGCCTTGCTGCAGTATGCCACGTCTAAGGATTTTGACCAGGAGGTCCCCAATTTCATTTGCGGACTAGAGGTCTCCTGCTTTTATTTTCAGCAATTGCAGGTCCTTGAGCCCTTCCTGGTCTAGCCACCGCAGCTCGTCGGATTTCAGGTGGTCGTAGCGCATGTAGATGTCTTTGAGTCCTAGTCTCTCTAGCCCTTGGGTGAGCACCAGGGCCGCTGAGGCCCCTGCCGGGAGCCGGTTGTGCACCAAGTGGCGGATATCCAACCTTCCAAACACCGATTTCCCGGCCCAGGATGTCAGCGAGAGGAACACCGAGGAGCATCCCTGGAGGGAGACTTCTCCATGCGTGGTCCCCGGGGGGGATGAAAGCCCCAACTCCCATGCCCCATCCCTCTGTCGGACTGGTAGTAGGACTATACCTTTCTGCGTGGGGATCTCGCTGGAGGGTGCAGTCTCCAATAGGTGTTTGATTTTTTGTCTTCGACTAGTGAGTTCCGTGTCCGGGGGTTTGGGGGGGGCGGCTTGTGCGGGGCGGGCTGGTGTGCTGGGTTGGCCGCGTCCCAGGATGGCAGCGCAAGGCACAGTCTTTGTGCAGCATCTGGGCCCGCCTTTGGACCCACCGAGCCTGTCCCCGTCTCCTCTGGCCTCTTTTTTGAGTTTTCGCCTTCCCCCTTTCCCTGTTCTGCCCTTGTTGTCTCCCCGTTGCCCCCCTCCTTGTCCTCTCCCCACTGTCCCCCCCTCCTATTCTGCCCCTCACTCCCCCCTTCTCTCTGTGCTTCCTTTGTCCCCCCCTCCCCCTCCTTGTCCTTRTCTTCCTTGTCCTCTCCCCACTGTCCCCCCTTTTGCTGTCTTTCGGCGTGCTGTCTGTTTTCCCGCAGCGCTGTTGCGCCTGGGCCATGAGTGGCCATTGTTGTACATGAGCCGCAGGTGGCCGGGGTCCTTTCTGGGTTCTCCACTTTATCTTCCCCCGTGTCTACTATCCTCGTCTTTGTACCTGCTTTGTTCTCCACTTTTTCTTCCCCCGTGTCTACTATCCTCACCTCTGTACCTTCTTTATTGCTGTTCTGTGCGGCTCCTCCCCCCTTTTCCTGCTCTTCCCCCGCCTTCCACCCGTCGCACCCCCCCTGTCTCTCTCCCTGCTGTTCCTCACCTTGCTGTCCCGGGGCCGGTCGCATCCCCTCTTCCCGCAGCCCCTGTTGTTGCTGTTCTTCCCCCTGTCCTGCTCCTTCGTTGACGGTCTGTACGTTTTCGGGGTCCGTTGGGGCCTGTATTTTGTCAGCAGGGGTACCATTTCCGGTACCATTTGCTGTGTCCTGCCCGGGGGGCGGAGGGGGGCGGGCGGAGGGTGGAAGCAGGCAACCACTATACCTAAGAGTCTGTGACAGACTTCTGACCAGTCCGCCCCCACAGGCAGCCCTTGGGTCAGGGCCTTTTGGAGGCTGGCACTACATTCCAGAAGGGGGATGAGCGCCCGATAAGTGTCGTCCCAGAATTGGTCGCTCCCTGCCCCATATCTCAGGTGAAAATTATCCATCAGCCAGTCGGCCACCTCCTGCAGCCCAACTCTTTGCGTTCCCCTCCCCCCTTCGCCTTGCTGTGTGTGGCCTCCTTCGGAGGAGGAGGACTGGTCTGTGCCCTGTTCCTCTGCCTCGGTCATCTCCACCTCCGGGTGGGGAGGGGGAGGGGGGGAGGATCCCAGAACTGTTTCTATGTCCATGGGTTCTGATCTGAAGGCATCTTCAAACAGGTCGTCTGGGGCCTGTTGCAATGCATATTTGCGTTTTGCACACTCAGGGTTGTAGGGGGCGGGTGCGGGTCCGGGTGCCTTTTATTGCAATGCCCCTTTTGTCACCGAGACTGTTTGTTTGGCCACTCGCATATACTCCATCGCTGTCGGTCCCCAGCCCCGACCCTTTTGTCCCCTTGGAGGTTGTCTGTTTTGCTGAGTGAGCTGGCCGTCTGTCCCTCCCGGGGGTGGTGCTTTGAGAATGGGTAGTTTAACACCAGGGTTTTTGGGGGGCTGTGTGGTCCGCGCAGTCTTCTCCGCCTTAGGAGGCTGTGTGGTCGGCGCGGTCTTTTCCGCCGTCGTGGGTTCCTTCCTCAAGGGGGGTACCCACTCAGCAGGCGGTCGCGTCGCTCTGCAGTGGTCCCCCCGCCCTTCCCAGGTCCAGCCTTTTGGTCGTCCCTCGGGATCGATGTCCTCCAGATATACCCACCCTTCGTGGGCCCGGTCCGTTGTGGTTCATATGTTGGGCCTGCGTGGGTCTTGTTGGAGCCGTCCCGCCTTCAGGCCCCGCATATTGGGATGTTGGGGGCACGCGGACTCCGTGCTGAGGTGGCCGTACGCTCTGCACTTGTGGCACCATGGCCGGAATTTGTGCGCGGTGTGGATTTGATATATCTTTCCTCCCATTCTATAGGGGATTATGTCATCCATGGAAAACGGTTGGTCCTTGGGGAGGTCGAGGGCCAGCATCATGTAGTCATCCTGCCTTGCCACGAAGGACGGGAGTGGGTCAATGAAATCGACTATGTTATACTGTTGGCCCAGATCATGGACGAATGCAGCCTGCACCTCCATCGGGATGTGCCTCATTTCTACCCAAAAGAAGTCTTTCATGAGTTATTCCCTCTTCTCCGTCGGGGACAACTTTTTTGGTTGCCATGGGAATATCCGTTCCTCCGATCCCTCCCATCTTATTCTTCGCTATTCGTCAATTCGCTGTTTGTCTTATGTGAACAGACTGAGGACGGTGAAGACAGTTGATGAGAGGGGGTGGATGAGGAAAAATTCCTGCACCACCTCGGGACTGCCTTTCATTTCTTCCAGGCGTTTGCTTATCCAGCGAATTTTGTCATTAACTGACTTTTGCGCGATATCCCCATGAAACAGCCAGTTATTCGCGTGCTTGATGTAGGCTTCGTCTCTCGCAGCCAGTTTGTTTACCGGGTACGTCTTCATCACCATCTTCCTCCCCCCCTGTTCCACCACTTGGTTTTCAGAGTAGAGGAGGAACAGAGTGAGGAAGTAGGCCCGCGCTGATGAGAGATTACGGAGGGGTACTTTTAGTGTCTCTTCCTCCCCCTGCTGTGATGTATGGCCGTCCCTTTTGATGGTGAGGGTTTTTTCCTAGATCGTACACCTAACTCGCTGCGCTCATGAGGCTTTTGGTTCTTTTGTTTTTGCCTTTTGGTTGTGAGTGATTGCTTCATTTGGTTCACGTTTTTCTGTTCTCTTTTCCGTGTTTGTTTCCTCTTCTGTCAGCATCTCCTCGTCTTCCTCGTCTTCCACACCTCCCTCCCCTTTTTCCTTCTCTTCTTCTTCCTTGTTTTGTTCTCCCACCGTAAGCATCTCCAGGTCGCTGTCCCGGGATGTTGCATGGGAGAGCAGGGTCAGTGTTGGTTTTGGCCCTTCTGACCAGGGGGTCAAGGCTTCTTTCGGGGTCAGCCATAGCTGCCGCACGCCCTGGGGAGGGGGGGTGGGTGGAGGGTGTAGGGTTGATTGCGGCTTCGTTGCTGGTCTGCCGTATAGGCAGATCGCCAGCTGTCTGGCCATATTGTGTCTCAAGGCGCCCTGGTAAAAGATAAGGGACCCAGGTCCGCTTACCCTCCTGTACCCCAGTTCCATCACACGAGCTATACCAGGGTGATCTCAGTTGTGCAACGCGGAGATGCCCGTGTGCCCTGTGGTTCTTTTAGAGGTCCTCTTGTCGGATGTGAGAGATGGTAGAGCCGATGCACAGATAGATCGTGCCGATGTGTGTCCTACTAATTAGGTGTCATCGATGCAGCCACCCCCCCTCTGCTGCTGATCTGCTTTGTTTGCCTGTCCCGTTGCTTTTGTTCTTGTTATCGATCGAATTTTGTTATTGTTGATTCCTTTTAGATTGTTTTGGATAGGATTTTTTTTTTTTTTTTTTTTTGAATGG
>BFEA01000331.1:327863-353645 GCA_003427395.1 Chara braunii | reverse complement strand
TCCGTAAGTTCTCTAACATGAGGCTCGGGGTGTACCAAACTTCTCTATCATTGCCCGACCGCTGTCCGCGAGTTCAAAATAACGGGGTGATTTTTCAGTGTCATTCCACCCCACCGGACAGGGCCTAGAGGTCTGGACACAAAACACTGCAGGTTTCTGGGGTGGCGGGTTTCACACAAGCCCGAGGCGAATCCCGGGCTTCCTTGATGCGGCACTATCCCAACGAGGGCCTTCCAGATGCAGCGTCTAGTAAGGTGATGAAGATGGTGTCCACCATAGCCAGGTAAGTACCTCGCCACTCTCCTCCTTGGTTCCCTTCTCCCTCCTCCTCCTACCGGTAGAGCTCCACCATAGCCAAGGTGGAAGCGCTCGGCTTCTTCCTCCCAGCAGCGATGTAGTACCCAGCGCTACTCCAGCCAGCGCTCCAGCAGCATGTCGCCAAACTTGCACACGGAAGAATGAGGCCGACCTCATCCCTCGACCTCCTGATATAGCGGCCTACTTGC
Source organism: Chara braunii (assembly GCA_003427395.1). Classification (NCBI taxonomy): domain Eukaryota; kingdom Viridiplantae; phylum Streptophyta; class Charophyceae; order Charales; family Characeae; genus Chara; species Chara braunii. The sequence continues at coordinate 353,139 of BFEA01000331.1, read as the reverse complement.
CTCCTGGGCGGTGACTTCCAGGCCGCTCGGCCTCCCAAGCAACCGGTACCTCCTCCCTTTCAGAGGGAAACATCACTGTACTAGACTCTGATATTGCCCGTACAGGCTCTAGACTCAATGTTTTCTCATAAAAGAACTGGTACTGCGTTTTTTCTGCCTCAGGGCCAGCGTCCATTTGCAGCTTTCATTCTGTTATTGATGCCATGATGGAGGACAAGGGAGTCAGTAAGTCTCTCAAGAGAGGTCCGTATTTCCTCACACTTCTGGGACGAACACTCCTCTTCCCTCTCCTCACTCCCTCAAGAGCAACACTCAGAAGTTTCTCTCTTCTCTCTCTCTCTCTCTCTCTCTCTCTCTCTCTCTCTCTCTCTCTCTCTCTCGTTTGCGATCGTGTAGACGCATGCATTTAACGAACCCAATATAAGATAGAGTCTTGAAAACAACTAGAAGAGAAGGTAGAACTCCTAGCCAGAGCGACAATTCATTTGGACTGGAGAGCAGTCAAATCAACAAAAAAATAAAAGATCAGAGAGATCTGATTCCACCACACGGTCTGGTCCGACTACGTATGAGGTCCTCTCAAGCCTAGCTAGACGGCAAATCAAATTCAAAGTGTACTACGTAAATGCAAGAGAGATTGGAGTGGTGCCCAAGGTGCGAGTAATGCGGTGAATCGTGCGGTAAAGTCCGATAAAACGTCTCAGCTGAGATCCCCTTAGCAGCGAGTGTCCTGGTGGAGTCAGAATCGGGTCCCAACCAACAAGAGTTCCACAAAGACCTACTCTTTTCCCCTACCAAATTGAAAAGCGAAATTCAGCCCCAGAAAGAACCTACAGACTACAGCCGTTCAGAATGAAATAAATAAAGCATTGTAGAAAGATATAGCATGGCACGCAAGATACTTCATTCATTCACGCATCTGGTGAGTAAGAAGTTCACACACCTCACACACGATCAAGACTACGGAGGATGGAAGAAGAACCCAGAATACCCCAGCAGGCAGTCAATTTCATGCACACACATATGGCACCCAAGCAGCACGACACTTACCTGAGTGGCCGGACTCTTGAGATGAAAGAAACTCACCCCTCTCTCACATAGTCCTCCTGACCCAATTAGCATCCTCTACACTAGTGTCCTATCATCTAGGAGGGGCAACATCTATCCCAAAGTACAAAGCCAGATCCCCCGTCGATATTGAAGATCAAAGTAGCAACTTGCAGTCCGTAGGTGCAGATATGGTTGACGCCCTCAAGCTCGCCTAACTTGAGGGGAACCCTAAAGTCACTCCTTGTCTTCCTTGAAGTCCAGATTCAAGTTGTAGGTGTCCTTCAATGTCACCTCTCTCAAGTTGCATCACAAAGTCACACCTTGTGTCTCGCCATCACAAACATGCACTCAAGCTACCTGGTCGGGTCTAACGTCGACCCTACACGGCCCTGCTAGGTGGGAGCAGCTTCCCTTTACCACGCTGCCCCACTTAACCCTAACTTTCATCCCTAACCCTAAGTGGTTAGCCCTTACCACTTAGGTTAGGGTTATGGCGGCAAGGTCACTCTCGCCAGCAAGTAGAATCTGCCCCAATACCAATGTTACGATCTTGGCCAATTTCAAGGTATATATTCATCAGAAAGTACAATGTCGTCCATTTGCAAAAAGAAATGAATGAACTTGAGAGGAAAGAAAGAGAAAGAAGAAGAAGAAGAAGTAAAAGAGAAGAAGAAGATTATGTACTCCAGCATAGGCCAATGACAAGGCTCTTCTTCTTCGCCAACCAATCTCCTCCTCCTTATCTCCTCCCGTCTTATTCAAACAAGGAATATTAATCAACGAACTAATTAAACTCTTGCGTCAATCTAAGCATAACGCTGCTTTTATTTTCATAGACTTTTGAAAAAGCATATGATCATGTAGATTGTTTTTTTCTGGATAAATGTCTGGCTAAATTTAATTTTGGTCCAAATTTCAGGCGATGGATTAAGATTCTACATGAGAATGCTACAACGAGAGTCATGGTCAATGGTAATGTGGCCCCTCCTATAATGTTACAGAGATGAGTAAGGCAAGGGGACCCAATTGCCCTATTCCTTTTTGTAATCATTATGGAAGCTCTGACAGCTAACATCCGCCAACACAAAGATATAAAATGCATACAAGTGACCTCTATACCAGAGGAAGCTATACCGGTTTGCTCTCTCTTCGCTGATGATCTCTCCCTGATGGTTGATGCCGCACAATAAAATCTTAAGGCAATCCAACGAATCATGGACGGATTTTGCAAACTTTCGGATATGAGAGTTAACTGGGGAACAAAACACTGGGATGGTGGATTCACTATCAAGGAGGAAGGCCTCCAGAGAGACCAATGATTAAATGGCTCCCTCCTGAAACACCAATCAGGGTCGTAGGGATTTCTCTTTCCGCGCTAGGCAAACCTGCTTCCAATAATACCACAATCATACAACAAGCACACTCAAAGCTAGAACTATGGAAGGACAAACACACTTCACTACTCGGAAGAACACTAGCGATTAATAACGTGGTTCTTGCTTCAATTTGGTATAAATCAGCAATATGGGCTCTGGATAAAGTCACCATAAAAGTATTACAAAGGCAGTTAGCAGCCTTTATCTGGCGTCGGAATCATTAATGTGAAAACGTCATTAGTAGAGTGGCATGGTTAACTATTATCCAACCTAAAACGAAAGGAGGTTTAGGCATTATTGATCCCAACACTCAAGCAATGACATTGTCCATACAATGGCTCAAGCGCCTACTATTCAATCCTCAAACCCCTGGGAGCATGCTGGCTTGTGAACAAATAAGAAGACTAGCCCCGCCCACCTCAGAATTAATAGACCCCCTCATGTGGTTGGAGAACAGATGCTAGGCACTCCCGAGAGGTACTCCAAATGCTCCCCAAAACCTGGCACCCTCAGACCGTCAAGCCGCCAAGGCAGACTTAGTCAGAGATCCCTTTTGGATTGATCTGCTGAAAACATGGAGGAAACCGCCACTCCCAGATAAGACGGCTCCGGATAGATGGGAAAAGGTTTTTCAACAACACATTCATTAGAGATTCTCAAGGGTACTCCAACAATGCATTAGGGATATCTGGAACATAGAGGGCAAAGACTGGATTAAAACGGCGCACCTTCATGAAAAACTAAGATACTGCCACAATTAGAAAGAAGCCCTGCAACAAATAATTGATATAGTTTCATTGGATTGGGTGAGAATCCTGAGAAAAAGGTCCATACTAATTCCATGTGACTGGGTATCCTTGACAGATCAACCAGGATTAGTTGGAAAGGTGGAGGAAGCTCGAACTACAGGTGACATTTTACCGTCCTTATTTAACCTGGGAGAAGATGGTTACCTGAGAATAAGTCCACAACAGCTAACATGATGGTTCAAAAAAGATAATCTATTTAGGATCAGAGTCCTAACAATCCAAGAAAAATGGTTGGCCTATAAACCGAACACTCGCATTTCTCATCTCCCCTTTGATCCGGCTAGCTGGTCTTGGTCTTCCAAGTCCGCCAAGGGTTGTTCTCATACCAGAATGCTCCATACACTATCAGTCAAATCCACTTACAGGATGTCTCGCCCCAAGGTGAATATAAAGGATAAAATAGAAGACCGATGGATGAGGCACCTTAATGTAAGCAAAGACGAGTTGCGCCCAGTTAAATGGTTCCAGACCATAAAATCTAGACCGGCTAAAATTGCATCACTATAGTGGCAAATTACTCATCGTTGTTTACCCACAAACGACTGGATTATTGACAGAACCTCTCTTGAACAAAGAGGAATAGCCCTACCCTGGTGTAAGTTATGCAAATCAGCATTTTCATCCAAACTCATTCCGAAAACTATATAACATATTTTCATGCAGTGTCCAGGTTCTATATGGCTATGGCGATGGTGGGACAGGATTTGGAACCAGATAGAGACATTTCTCCCCTAGCCATGGAACTGGAAAGCGCTCTTGCTGGAGTCCTGGAACCCAATTGAAATAGATAGTTTCACATCGAATATATTCACAATTGGAAGAAGAGCAGTCATCTGGGCACTATGGACACGTAGATGTACTTATGAGATGGAAGGCGCCCGGCTTGATAGCCCAGAATTTACAGAAACCATCAAACAACATGTTCAAGTAGAAATTACCGCCAGATGGGAAGTCTTGAAAGAGAAACTCAAATTCTTTAAAACAAAAAAGCTAGGTTACCTGATTGGACGTTCGGGACCCCCCTGACCGTTCGGGGTTGTCCAATCGGACAACTGGTCGGACGTCCTCCCCGAGCAATCTGTCCGAGCCCGGAAAAAAAAAAAAAAAAAAAAAAAAAAAAAAAAAAGTCCTCAGAAAAATCTGAAAAAAAAACATTATGTTATACAGAAAAATAAACTGAACAACTTTTGCCTTGGAATCATATCGAAATTCGCTGCCAATTTTAAAATGAAAAATAAAATAAAAATAAAAACCCTTTTTATTTTACTTTTTTCGTGCTTTTAATTGCTAAAAATGGAGTTGTCCGGGCTCGGACGTCCGGGACCCCCCTGACTGTCCGCCCAGGACGTCCTGCCATCGGACAACTGGTACCCTAGCAAAAAAGGATATTAAGCACCACATTCAAACATTCAATCAAAATTGGCTTGGAGGGGAACAAGGAGGAAAGCTGAGGCAAGTGAAATGGGAAGGAATACAAGACAGCGACCAGGATGAGCCGCCAAGGAATTACAGGCTAATCTTCAATGATTGGAGTAATATTGACCCTACCATTCCAATGAGACAACTATCAGAATTTCCGGATCCCTTTCCCCCTGCAGGATGGGCGTTGGTTCCCAGATCTTGGTTTATGCCGGACTCGGAATGACAATGTCAATATTCCCCTTCTTATGCAGGCTGTCAAGTTCAACTCTAGTAGATTTCAAGTGCTCGGTGACCAAGCATATATGGCGCCCGTTCAGGGTGAAGAGGCACAAAATGCCAATCTTTTTCTATTCTCATACTCAGTTCATATGAACAGAAGGGGGTCCGGTTCCCAGTACAAGCTATACCTTGTTTTGTAAGTTGTCAAGGGACGCTGGACCAGGTTTCCAGCAGGTGCAGCTCCCCACCAATGGAAAGGAGCCGCTCCCCAAGTGTTAGTGGTGTCTGCCTTTATCAGCATCACTAACATTGTAGGGGGGGGTTGGTTTTGGTTATAAAAAAAAAAAAAAATAAAAAAAATAAAAAAAAAAATAATAATAATAATAATGTTGAATGGTTGAACCAGAATCAATGTTTGAGTCCCACGTCTACTGCAGGCACAATATGAGGTCCACCATAGCCATGGCCACCCTTCCTCTTCCTCTACTACATGCAGGCCGAGGCTATGGCAGAGCACTGAGGGCTCTACCCTCCTGTCCAAAGGACAACCCAAAGCAGCTATGTCATTGCCCTTTTGTCCCAAGGTCAACACCAGGCAGCTATGCTGCTGCCCACTCAACCGCCATGCCTGACTCTGTCCCGGGCTTCCTTGATGCGGCTCTACCCCAACGGGGGCCTTCCAGATGAAGCACCTAACAAGGTGATGAAGATGGTGTCCACCATAGCCAGGTAAGTACCTCGCCACTCTCCTCCTTGGTCCCTTTCTCCGTCCTCCTCCTACCGGTAGAGCTCCACCATAGCCAAGGTGGAAGCTCCCGGCTTCTTCCTCCCAGCAGCGCTGTAGTACCCAGCGCTACTCCAACCAGCGCTCTAGTAGTGTGTCGCCAAACTTGCACACTGAAGAATGAGGCCGAGCTCATCCCTCAGCCTCCTGATATAGCGGCCTACTTGCCTCCTGGGCGGTGACTTCCAGGCCGTCGGCCTCCCAAGCAACCGGTACCTCCTCCCTTTCGGAGGGAAACATCATTGCAGACTCTGATATTGCCCGTACAGGCTCTAGACTCATACTGGATGGACTTGTACTGGCCTAGACCTAGCCTACCGCTACTGGGCCTCTAAAAATGTCAACTTTGTCTTCTCCTGCTCGGCCTCGAGTACCCGGCACATCTACTGCTACTGGGTGCGGTACCGGCCTACCTGCTACTTGAATGTTTTTCCGCTACTCCAAGGGCCGCGGGCCTCTGGCTCCGCCACTTGAGTGTTTTTCCCTGCTGCAATCCTCAATGTCACGGCCACAGGTAAGTACCATCCCTACGGACCTCCCAAACAAGCAAGTACCCTTGCGGGTCACACACACACTCATGCAGACAAACACTCAAACAGGCACTCAAGTCAACAGGCATGCACACATACAGACTTAGAAAACACATCAGAATGCGGTAATCTCAGTAAGGCATCCATTCCATCGACAGAACTTCATAAATCAGCAGTATTCTCAGTCTGTGTTATGGCGGGTCATTACATATTGATTGATTGATTGATTGACTATAATTGGTTGATTGATTGATTGATTGATTAGAAAGAAAAAAAAAATGAATGCGCTAGTTTGTGTGTATGTGTGTGTGTGTGTGTATATGTGCGCGCACTTATGTGTGTCTATGTGTGAGTGGGCGTGCGCGCGCACGTGTGTGTGTGTGTGTGTGTGTTTGTGTGTATGTTTGTGTGTGTGTGCACGCGCACAAGTTTGTGTGTGTGTGTGTGTGTGTGTGTGTGTGTATGCGTGCACGCACGTGTATGTTTGTGCGTGTAAAGTAATATAACAAAGAAACCAGATACACGGGAACCTCATGTCTAATTCACTCACCTAATGCTTGGCCGCGTTCCCGTTCGTCGGTCTGTCCCATTCCACGTACCATCAATACCCGTCGACAAGTCCAAAGGTCCGTAGAAGAGAAGATGGTGGAGGAGAGAGGAAGGGCGGGGAGCAACAATGGCATAACCGTCAAGGTTGGTGTAGTGACCAACAGAGGAGGGATGAAACATCCCTTCACACGTTTTTTGACGCTTGCTCCCGTTAAGGCTCATTAGAGGGTTAGGTGTCCTCATGCGCCCGGCTAAGATACCCATGGAATACCACGATGCAAAGGCCGTTAAGGCAAAACACAGTGAGGCAAATAATGGCGAGGTAACAAGGCACTAGACAACAAGAGGTTGCAAGTCACATAAGGTGGAGGACATGGGGGAGGAGGGCGTGCAGGTAACCAACAAAGAGCAATAAGCGAAAAAGGTACGATGTTCACAACAACTTGCAGAAAACCACATGCAAAGCAAGCGGGACAGGCAGCAAGGCAGCGGTGGAGCGTAGACAAGGCAGTCCACACATCCAACACGGAGCAAAGCAGCTCATGACCTCGTCACATCACGATTGAACCCCACAGGCTGTTGGTTCCCACCACCCACTGAGCCAGGAAGTTACTCCGACGAGCATCCGTCATCACCCACAGGCAACACTGACATCCCGAACTAAGCGGCCCCCATAAGAGTGCAATAGGCACTCCAAACGACGAACCACCGACTGTTTGGCACTACTTAAGGGTGTTCTGTTGGATAAGCAAAAAGACTTGGAAAAATTGAGAGGAAATCAGACAGACATAAAACTGATTGTGTGTGTGTGTGTGTGTGTGTGTGTGTGTGTGTGTGTGTGTGTGTGTATGTGTGTGTGTGTGTGTGTGTGCGTGTGCCGGGGGAAGAGGAGGGATGACCCCTCCCCCACCAATCAATCAATCAATCAATTCATCAATCCATCAATCAATCCATCAATCAATCAATCAATCAATCAATAATAAAAAAAACAATCAATCAATATTTATTTTTATTTTTTATTTTATTTTTTTCACATACAAAAAACCACCCCCCCAAATTTTATTTTTTTAACTTTTTTCTGTTCGAGGGGGTAGGGTCGAGGTTACGGAGCCCCAATCCGAAACCCCCACCCCCAACCCCCTTTCCCCTTGGTCGTGGCGGGCTGTGACAGACCGCAGCCGCCGGGGTCATGACCGCGGCAGCGGGCCATGGTTGTGCCCGCGGCGACCGCGATTAGGGGGATTCATAGTCTTCAGTCCCTTAGGGACTGCCAAGTATAACATTCATCACTGGCTACCACTACTGCCCTTCATAAGATTATCCTGAAATTGTCAATTCCCTTCAAAGCCAAAACATTGCATCTCTACAAGGACAAGCTCAGAAGGGGGAAAAGGATCTACAAAAAAGATTGTAGCTCTGTGAGTAGCTCCTGAACGAAGTGTGAACCAGTCCCTGAAGATGAGCAGAAAGTCCCTTTTGAAGGATTTCTCCCTCCCCCCTTCTCCTGGCCATAGCACCTCCCCAAGGCTCCTTCCCCCAGTAGCCCCAGCCAGTCCTCAGTAAAGTTCTGAATTGCCTTTTGAATGTCTTTCTTTTGTTGACAATTACGTAATTTGGATGTGACGGCCGCCTATTGGGCTCTGATCTCTGTTTGTACAAATTGAACAATTTGTTCAACCATCTCTAACCCCTTCAGATTTACCTTTTCTCGTATAAAAACACACCTACCATGATAGTCAATCCATCACATACCTTACACACATAGATTAAGGCACATCGGAGGGACGAGGCCGGGGGCTCGTGGAAGGACGAATGATGGCCCACCACCTACTGAATTTGTAATTTGTCCCTTCTGATCCCTATAGGAAGAACCTAGTCGATGATCGGAATCTGCTGAGAGGTGGGATATAGTCTACTACTGAGGATATATCAAGTAGGCATGGGTCCTTTTGGGGGGGAGGAGCCCAAGCGGATGACCAGGGTCTTGAGAGGGTTGTCTATTCGTAGGCAACAGATTAAGGGCGCATAGGATCGCCCCTCCGCTATGTCGAGGCAAGGTGCTTCTAGGGGGCTATACATGCTACCTACACATAGCTCACACAGGTACTGGTGGAGGTGATACGAGCACCTCTCACGGGTACTCACTTCGCAGATGCTCCATGGTGGGGAGAAGCGTCTGCTACAGGTCCTCACACATTACAAACATACGCATAGCCTAAGGGCACATACCTACAATACAGAGCACACACACATACATAACCATTGGGCTAGGAGCAGGTCACGACCAACTAATAATGATGATAGGCGTCTCGATGATAAGAGAGGGTGCGAGTTACTAGTCGGGCTAATAGGTGATTGCTTGAGTCTAGCGTCTGAAGTTCCCGTACAACAAGGCTTGTTCAACTACGCTTCCATCAGGTCTGGGTCACTATCCCTGGTGCCTGTCACTACTGTTTGGTCCAAGTTCCCCTCGATGGTGCGGTAATGGTCCTGACTCCTAAGTGTTGGTCACACTGAGGTAGGATGGTAGGAATAGGGGGTGCGCTAGGAGTATTGACGCGAGGATGGGATGCGAGGTAGCCTCGTCTCTTCAGGGCAACCATGGCTGACCGCTTCCGGCGATCAATGTGAGCCTAGTAAATGACCTCTGCAACACCCTGGACTTATTAAAATAAAATAAAATAAAAAAACCTTGTCGGCCAAGGATATACCCACATTGAACTTTCCGAAAACGAGTCATGAGTTCGAATCATGGTCAATACGATACCACTAGGTGCTACAACTTGGACAACTTTCCTCCTTAATGAGGGAAATGGCTAGCACTTGGACAATCATCCTCCTTGCTACTAGCAGTCTAGCAGTGAACAATCCAATTTGAAAGACAGGATGGCTCGGTAATGAGAATAGGGGGTTGAGGCAGGTTGAGGGTGGGTGACTGAACGTCACTTGGGGTTAGGTTTGGGCTTTGTATGTCTTTGGGCAGGAGTTTAGCTCTTCCTTTTTGGAATTTTCTGATTGATTCTTAGCCGGAGACGGATAATGGCTCCGGTGCATCACATGTTTTGTATGATTTCCTATGGGACGCTGGGCCTGGTTCCCAGCACGTGTTGCTCCCCACGAATAGATTGGCGCAAATGTCCCCCCCCAAAAAAAATCCCCGGAACGTTGAGCGAGGGGGACTGTCCAAAAGGAACACTGATAGGGCTTAGCAAGGGGTTAAAGACTTGGGGAATCCATACATGGAATTTGGAGGGATTTGAGAGCCCCGGGGGAAGAAAAAGACCCGTAGGACTTATGCGTACAGGATGGGAGGGAGACAAGCTACAAAGGCCGCGGCGCTCAGAGTCGGGGCACCCACACCCAGAAAGCACAAACAAGACTACAGTCCATACAATCATTCAGTTGTACAGGGACGCTGGACCCGGTTTCCAGCAGGTGTTGCTCCCCACTAATAGATTGAGCCTTGAACACCAGGCCTGCTTAACGAGGATGTTGTTACCACACCATTCAACAGGGTCTCCTGGAACAACAAGTTTCAAAAAGAAGGAAAGAAAAAAAAGAAAGACAGGTTGGAGACTAGTTTCAGTTCAAGACAACCACGGACGCTGGTTGGGACATGCCATGCCGCCTTTGCTGAATAGAATGCACGGCTAAGCTACTAGAGTTACCCGGGACCACTTGCCCTGCCGGGCCAAAAAAAATAAAAAAATAAAAGCGTTATTATTTTTATCCTTTATTTTAAATTTGGTAAATAATTTTGATATCACCCAGAGGCGAAAGTTGTTTGGTTTATTTTTCGGCATAACATAATTTGTTTTCGGAATTTTTGGATTTCGGTTTTTTTTTTCCTTCTTGTTGGGACCTTCCCCGATCCTTTCCAGTCGGGCCGCCCAAGAAAACAGGGTGACCCGGGCGGCCCGACTGATAGCCTAGATGCATGGTGATTATAGTTGTATTTGGGCCAGCTTTCTGTCTAGATATAGCTATTCATTGTGTACTGGGCAAGATAGTAAGGCTGTTTTACTGAAGATGCATAACCACGAAAGGCCGTCATAAATACTTTGGGTTTTATTGCACACATCTTGAAAATGCTCGATTTTTTTTATTCGTTTGACAGCGTCCTAATCACAAAGCCTGGAAAGAATAAGGGGCGAATGTGAAAATGTCACAAGAACTAATCTTGGAAATTCGTGGATGGGTCAGCCAACTCTACAATACTCAACTCTACTCTACTCTACACACTCTACTATACGCTACTTTATTTTATTGTCCGATACTTTCCTCTACTCAACAATACTTCACTCTACTATCTGATACTCTACTTTGCAATATTCTACTCTACTCTACTATCTGATACTCTACTTTGCGATATACTACTCTACTGTACTCCAAACTACTCTACTCTACTCAACTCCATTCCACTTTACGATACGATACGATACGATATGATACGATACGATACGATACGATACGATACGATACGATACGATACGATACGCTACGATACGATACGATACTATCTGATACTCTACTTTACGATATACTACTCTACTATACTCCAAACTACTCTACTCGACTCTAGTCTACTCTACTCTACTCTACTCAACTCCACTCCATTTTACGATACGATACGATACGATACGATACGATACGATACGATACGATACGATACGATACGATACGATACGATACCATATGATACGATACGATACAATACGATACGATACGATACGATACGATACGATATGATACGATACGATACAATACGATACGATACGATATGATATGATACGATACAATACGATACGATACTATATGTTCCTCTATTCTAAGCTACTTTACTCTTAAGATCGCCACGTCACAGAGTCTCTACTACTCTACTATACTCTACTCTACTCTACTTTACACTACTCCACATTACTCTCCTCTCCTCTACTCTACTCTACTCTACTCTACTCTACTCTATGTTACTCTACTATACTCTACTCTACTCAACTCTACTTTACTCTACTCTACTCTCCTCTCCTCTACTCTACTTTACTCTACTCTACTTTACTATACTCTACTCTCCTTTACACTACTCTACTCTACTTTACTCTACTCTACTCTACTCTACTATACTATAGTCTGTTCTACTCTACTCTACAATACTCTACGATACTGTACTCTATTGTACGCTACGATATGTGTAGCACCCCGTACGTGTACGTATTCCAGCATACGCGTACGAGCCTAAAATTGTGCGTATGCGTACGTTAAAAAAAAATAATAAAAAAAATCTAAAAACAAATGATTTTGTGCGGAATAATAATACAAAGAACTTTTGTTTGGGAGTCATACCCAAATTTCCAGCCAATTTCGATTTAAGAATCAAAAAAATTAAAGAAAACTTCAAGATAATAAAACTTAAAAGTTAAAAATATATATATTTTAAATAGTTTTTCAATTATTATGATAATATTATTTTTTTTTAGTGTTTTTGATTTATTACTCGAGTTTGGTTGGGAATTCAGGGATGACTCCCAGACATAAGTTGTTTGTATCATGTTTTTGCATAACATATACTTGTTACAAAAGTTTGTTTTTATTTTTTCTATTTTTTTTATTTTTTGTTTTAATTATTTCAATTTGTTTGTTCTTTGTGTCTTTGATTTTTAACTCGAGTTTGAGATGAGTCTCAAATAAAAGTTGTTTGAAACTGCGTAGCACGCCGAGAGGGAACCAAACGTGTTCGGCCGAGCATAAATAAGGGGGCTACCGAACGCGTCCTCGTGTGTGTGTGGTGTACTGGGTGTGTGTGGGGTGTGTATGTGTGCGTGTGTGTGGTGTGTGTGTATGTGTGTGTATATGTTCAAGAGTGATGAGCAATGTCCCCAGGGGGCCCCCAACCCCTATATATGTTTAAAAAAAATAATAATAATAAAAATAACAAAAATGTTCGGGCTCAGTCGATTTTGGGCCACGTTCGGGCTTGGGACCGAGCGTTAGGGTTCGGTCACCGAGCCCGAAGGCGATGCTGCGATGCTACGCAGGTTTGAAATATCTTTTTGCATAACATTTTTACGCGCGTACATATCGTGTACAGGAATACTCGTACGGGTGTGCGCGCAACCCGCGTACACGTACGTCGTGCTACCCGGCCTACGATATTATACGATACTCTTCTGTACAGTATTGTACTCTATGATACTCTACTCTAATGTACTCTACAATATGGTACTCTACTCTACAATACTCTACTCTACTTCATGATACTCTACTATACGATACTTTATCATTGTGGATGGTACTCTACTCTACGGTACTTTATTATACTCTAGCATACTCTACAGTACTCTACTGCGCAGTACTCTACGATACTTTACGATACTCTACTTCATTATACCCTACATTACTTTATGATACTTTATCATATTCCATGATACTCTACTGTACTCTATGAAACTCTACCACACGATAGTCTATTGTACTCTGGGTTACTCTACTTTGCACTACTTTACTTTTCATTGCTCTGCTCTAATTTACTCTACGATACTTCATTTTACAATATTGCACTCTACAATAATCTACTCTAAAATACACTAACTCTGCTTAACGTTACTCTACACTACGATACTCAACTCTACTCTACGATACGTTTCCAACGATTCTCTACAATGTGATACTTTACTCCACGATACAAAACTCTACTCTATAATGGTATACTCTACGAAGTTATACTCTACGATACTGTATTGTACTTTACTTTACGATATTGTACTATACTCTACTCTACGATACTTTACAATATGATACGATATGATACAATACTCACAACACTGTACTCTACGATACTTTACTCTACGATACTTTACTTTACAATATTATACTTTACAATACTCTACTCGACGATACTAAACTCTACTCTACTCTACGATAGCCTAATGTAAATTACTTTCCTTTACACTACTCTACTTTGCGTTACTCTTCCTTAGGTTGCCATTGATCTACTATACTCTACAATACACCACTTTATGATACTCTACTCGACGAGACACTACTTTATGATAGTACTCTATTGTACTCTACTTTACTCTACTATACTCTACACTACGATACTTTACTTAACTTCACTCTAGTCTACTTTACTGTATTATACTCTACTCTATTATATTCTACGTTACTTCACTTTTCTCTACTTTACTCTACTATATTCTACTTTACTCTACTTTACTCTACGATACTCTACTCTGCTCTACAATACTCTATTCTACTCGACAATACTCTATTCTATGATACTTCACTGTATGGTATTTTGTTTTACTCTACAATATTCTACTCTACTCTACGATATTCTACTCTACTCTACTCTACTCTACGATACTCTACAATACTTTATTCTACTCGACGATACTCTACGCTACGATAATTTATGCTATGATACTTAACCTTATTTTGTTTTACTCTATTATACTCGAACCTATGATATTATACTCCACGATACTATACTCTCCTATACTCTACCATATTTTACGATACGATACGATACTTTACAACAATGTACTATGCGACACTCTACCCTACTCTACTTTACTCTACGCTAGTCTACTCTGCGTTACTCTACTCTGCGATACTCTACTCTACAATCTTATACTCTATCATACATTACTTTATGGTACTTTACTCTACTCTATGATACTTTACCGTACAATAGTCTACCTATGATACTCTATTGTATGCTTATTTACTTTACTTTACGATACTCTTCTCTACTTAATGATATTCTACTCAGAGTCTACGATATTCTAGTCTACTTAATGATGCTCTATAATACTCTACTATACTATACTCAACTTTAGTCTACTCTATTCTCTCGAGTCGAGGCTCGGAGTAACTCTAGACCATCTCCCTCTTGGATCGAAATCTAAGTGGGAGATCATTTTGCAGATAGAACTATGGATGAGGATCTTAGTGCCCCCTTGGAACCCTCTGTCGGGGCCGAAATTTGGGGCCCTAACCACCCGTTGCGGATCTCAAGTATTATTTGATTATTGAGATTACCGTTTATCCAGGATTTCAACCTGAACCATTTATGTTTGTTATTCTTATCGACTAGTCTATAAACATTCCAAGATACTACCTTAATCTTGGAGTCCATCATATTTTGTGCCACCGGATGGGGCCTATAATTGGATGGTTCCTTGGGACGGCGGTGAACCTGCAGGGTGACTGTCTGCAGATGCTACGCTCAGCAAGGAGGGGCCCCATGCTGCCTTCAGCAGGTCTACAAAGCTTCTGCTGAAAATCTTTTTGTCTAGCTACAGAGCGATGTTGATTTTTGTGATGACCTCACCTCTGATGCCATCATTGATCTCGGGGATCGTTTTGTCTTTCTTGTTTGTGTCTTTAAACCAGCTTAGGGGAGCCAATAAAAGTTGGCACCTGCTTCTTGGTGTGTACCGCCGGGGAAAGCCATGGCATCCAGGCACAGGGCATGGATGGTGTGGATTGTCTCCGATACCTTGATCTTGTTGAAAAAGATGACTGGGTGGTGGGGTATCGACCACACTGCGCAAACCCCTTGCACAACCTTTTTGCCCAGGTTCTCATTTGTAACGAGTCCATAGGTGCAAAGACTAGGGAATGGGGGATGGTCACGGTGTAGCCTCCCCTGTCATCTCCTAGGAGTAGTACGTATGGCCCTTGGTTTGTTGTTTTGAGGAGCAGCGGGATCGCTACAGACACCTGTCTGATGCGGCCTCGAGCCTGCATCTCCATGTCGGAGAGTGTTGTGGTTATTCACATCGAAGTCTTCGGGTCTGGTTCTCTTTGGGGAGCCGACCCTGAGAAATCTGTCCAAATCCATTCCGTCTCCATGAGGAACTGAGTCAAGAGCGACAGTCGCTACCTCCTTGACTAGAAGCGGTCGCCCCTGGTTATCTGATAGAGGGTTCTGTATGGGGAAGAGTTTTCGGATGTCGACATTCCCTGTACAGGTTGTACCCCCAATAATTGCTTGTTGGAAGGGGCGAGGTGGTGTGGTAGGCTTGTCTACATTTGTCGGTCTCTTAATTAGCCAAGAGGGGTCACCTAGAGTAAGTAGTTGTTGTGCGTGTTGGCCCAACCTGGAGGGCGTGTATTCCCCTCTGAAGGTTGTTTCTGGCTTGAGGTGTGAGGTTGCAGTTGAGGGTTCGGTTAATGGAAAATCATGCCAATGGGCTGGTTTTCTCCACTCTTCTTGCCTTTGCCCAAGGGAGAGGTGGGAACCCGTTGTTGACGTGTCATGTTCTCGTTGGGTATTGTATTCCCTTGACCCCCTTGGACAACCTGGTCCTTTGGAGCAGAGCGTGTTGGAGGGGAGTTCATGCTTCTTGTGAGGCAATGTTGCATGCGCAAAGTCTGATATAGCGATTACACCCCTCACCCCAGGGGGTATTGTTATTGACCGGGTCTCCGGTGAGGAATCCCTTCCCTGTGAATACCTTCAATGGTTTAACAAATTTTCTGCTCAGCGCTTGGGTGTACTTAATATTACCCAAATTCGGATCGCCCGGATCATGCCCCCCCTAATCACTCAACCAAAATTGAATTTTTCAATAGTTTGTCATAAGTAATACCAGACTTTTATTTTCTTCTGATCGGGGGGATTGGAACACGGTTCTCAACGAGGATCTAGATTCATCCTCCGCCCTTTCTCAGCCCGGCGCAACCATAGCTCTCAACGAGATGCTTGCGGAAAAGGGATTATTTGACACTTATCGCACGCTTCACCCACACCAAAAGGAATACACCTAGTGGTCTTCCAACACCCCGGTGGTGTCTAGGAGATTGGATGTCATTTTTTGCTCCGAATAAATGTTTTCGCCGGTCCTCCAAGTTGTAATCATCTCAAATTCTCTGTCTGACCACAAACCCGTGTCAATATTGGTGGCAGCGGTTCCCCCCCTCGAGCAAGGAAGGGGGTCATTCAAATTGAATTTGCAAATATTTGAAGATAAAAAAACGATCTTATAGGTAAGGATTTCTTGAGAGGAATTGAGCGCCTCGTCGACTCTATTCCCTTACTCGCGGGACTGGCTGGACATAGGTATCCACCTCCTCTCCGGACTTCTCGATAAGATCTCCCGTAATAAAGAAACAAACAAAAAATATGATGAGATAATCATAAAACGGAAGATTGATCTGGTCGGAAAAAAAAAATTGGGCTTGTTTTCTTTCTCGGCCAGCCATTAGTCTTTCAGAAGGATTGCATGGCTCCACGAGTGGCAGAACAAACAGATTGGGAAACATGACTCTTGGGCGCAATTCAAGCGTATTGACAATATTCTACATAAGGACATAATGGACTCCAACACCCTCAAGTTGTCAGAGGGGAAGGGCAAGTCTCCGTCAATGGTATAAGTGTCACACCCCTTTGACAACACTATCCAACCGGCAAGATCATCCGAGGCTATATGCGAATTTGTATGTATCTTCTATGAGAAGCTTATCACTTCAGAGAAGCAGCCAAATGACTCAATCGTACGCCAAGAATATGAGGAATGGTTGTGGAGTTTCACCCGCAGAATCTTATTTGATTTGGAACAGAAGACTCTAGAGCAACCTATTACACTCACAAAATTGTCTGATGCCATCAGGAGCATGCCCAGGGTCTGGCAGGTTGACAATAATTTTTTTTTGCCTCTTCTGGGACATCTTGGCCCTAGACTTATTGAGGGTCTTCAATAGTTTCACAGTATTGGTTGGTAGCTCTTTTGGGACCAAGACAACGGAAGGGGTTATCACTCCCTTATATAAAAAAGGGGATAAAAGAGACATCATAAATTACCACCCTACCTCTCTACTTAATGTAGTGGAAAAGATTCTCGCCAAAACACTAGCAATGTGCCTTATTTCCCTGACGACCAGATTGGTCCACTGGAACTAGTCGGGTTTTATCCTTGGAAGACAGGTTATCGACAATATCATGGTAATCTCTCGGGTGCTAGATTTGATTAAAAACTCAGGGTCCAATATAGTCGTCCTCCTCATCGACTTCGAGAAAGCTTACGACATGCTAAACTTGCATTTTATGCTTGAAGTCCTCCGAAGACTCGACATTGATCCTTATTATCGTCGCTGGGTAAAAAAACTCTATCACAACTTAAAAGGTGAATAATTGTCAACGGGTTAATTTCCTAGCCATTCAAGTTTACAGTGGCAAGATCCCTCCGACAAGGATGCTTGTTAACCCTCTCCTTCTTTATCATTCAAATGGAGGTTTCTGTTGGTTATGATTAGAACCCACAAAAATTACAAGGGCAACAGGGTCCCCCCAAACCTCGAGGTAAAAGTGTCGGCACTGGATGATGATTTTTCAGCTATTGCAAAGAACTCAGTCTCCTCATTAACTGCGCTTCACGACTACATGACCATTTACAAACACGTGTTTGAGATGAAGGTGAGTTCGAACAAGTCAGTGACCCTCACATGTGACAATTCTCCATTGACATTAGAATTTGGAATCAAAATATTCCCCGCAACGGAATCAGAAAGGTGCCTTTGTATCATGGTTTTCATTGGGGACTACACGACCATCCAATCATCAGTCATTGAGAATAGGATATGAGACACCTGCGCCAAATGGTCGGGCAAGAAGAGCCTCTCTCTTATGGGGAGCGCATTAATTGCCAATTGCTCCATTTCATTTACCATATGGTCACGGTTGATTTTGGTTTTTCAACAACTCTCCACCTCTTCTGCCAATCTACTAAAACAACTAATTACCAAATTTATTTGGAAGGGGGATTCCAACACCTTCTTGTGCATCAACAAAGTGGTATGGTGGAAACCGCCAAAGAAAAAGAAAGATAGGGGCCTAGGGATACTGGACCCTGAGACCCAGGATGCGGCCCTTATCGCCAAATGGCATGTGAGGATTTTAGCGTCTACTGAGAATCAGCCCTGAATGCTGTTGGCCCAGACCTCGCTTGCACAGGAATGGGAACTCGCGGATTATGAAGCAGTTTGGCAGATCCTCTTATACTACCCGTTAATCAAATTAGTCTGGTCCCTTACCTGGGGTCCGATCCTTAAGGCCTGGTCCAAGATCCTCCCTTCTGCCTTAAGACCCCGGACCCTACCACTCTTTCTGAAGTCCTGTCCTCCTCCCTATTTGAAAACCCGGCTATTTTGGACACATCCGATCACATGTTTTCAGTGGCCAAATCCTCTGGCAACTTTGTCAGGAAATGACTTCAAAAAAGAATATGGAAGGTGTCCCGTTTATGGAACGTTGTTACGTTAAAGCATCAAATTGCCATACATAACACACATTGAGAAGGAAGCTGAGAGGTTTACGCAATGTGGGGTCGCATCGGAGGTCCTTAATCGCAACTATACCAAACACTTGGAATTAGATCTTAGCAGTCGACACCCAATCGGTGTCCATGAACTCTCGGTGGAGGGATACGACAAATCCAGAGAGATCTTCCTCCAAGTCGAGACGAAGAGTGATATAGCAACAATAGAGGTCTCTATCTAGAAGTGCTCTAAGAGCAGACTCACCGCAGGGATCCAGCCAGTTAGGTCATGGATTTGACACACTGTACAAAGGTGAAGATAAAAACACAATGAGATACTAACGGTAGAACCTTCTTCAAACCAGCCAGGGATGGTACCTCATTCTGCGACTGGAAAGTAGACGGACAAAATCTGGGGTGGAGGCTCACAGACGAATCCTCGGAGGTGACCTTCATAACACTAGAATACACTTCCCAGGTGGGTTACAAACTCCACTCTATGGCTGCGACTATACAATTTGGAATCTAGGAAACATGGAACATACGTTCTTCCAACCTGCGGATTAGAGGACCAAACCTCAACTGGGTGAAGTTCTACTTCTGCTTAATACTCGAAGTATTTGAAATTAAGCTAGCAAAACTGCAATGGGGGAGGAGAGAGAGAGAGAGAGAGAGAGAGAGAGAGAGAGAGAGAGAGAGAGAGAGAGAGAGAGAGAGGAAGGATTGGTGTTAAAAAGGGCGGGGGGGGTGGTGGGTGAGGGATATAGGCCGGGAGGGGTTGTTGAGGGATATTGCGGAGGGGCATTGAGGGGTGTAGGGGAGGGGTGTAGGGGAGGGGTGTTGATGGGCCGCTGGTGCCCATCGAAAAGGATACCCAAGTTTGTGCGTTTGGACAGGGAGGCCTTCGGCCTATTTTGCTTTTTAAGAGTTATTATAGTTGGACGTGGTAGTCCATGGCAGCCGTCAAAGTCAAACCCTTGACTCGCTTCCAGGCCCTAGGGGAAGGAGCGGGTCTCCGGGGCCATAAGCGACGATTGCCACCACAGGTATGAACCTGTGTATCACCCGCTCTCCGCAGGGTGCAGAAGAGGGTGCGGTCTTCAACCGCACTTGGCAGTTGTCCAGCGTCGAGAGATTAACCCTCAAAGCGCGTGGACACTTGAGTGTCGAATGCGACCCTCGATACCAACGAGGACCGCATGAGTATGGGTACTACATAGTTCGCCACCATGGCGATTGCTTGCGTATGCTTGCATGGTGAATCGATATGAGTTACCCCTCCGACAGCGCGGGTTTTATATTAAGTCTCGCGCGCGGCGCCTATCCGGTTTCCGCATCGAAGAATTATGGGACGGCCGCTAAGGGACTAGGAGTGTTATTGCGTTGCTCGTCTAGGGTCGTTTGTATATATTGTTTGACGTGTGGGTGTATGCCTATTTTGCTTTTTAAGAGTTATTATAGTTGGACGTGGTAGTCCGTGGCAGTCGTCAAAGTCAAACCCTTGACTCGCTTTCAGGCCCTAGGGGAAGGAGCCGGTCTCCAGGGCCATAAGAGACGATTGCCACCACAGGTATGAACCTGTGTACCACCCGCTCTCCGCAGGGTGCAGAAGAGGGTGCGGTCTTCAACCGCACTTGGCGGTTGTCCAGCGTCGAGACATTAACCCTCAAAGCGCGTGTAAGCCGACACTTGAGTGTCGAATGCGACCCTCGATACCAACGAGGACCGCATGAGTATGGGTACTACATAGTTCGCCACCATGGCGATCGCTTGCGTATGCTTGCATGGTGAATCGATATGAGCTACCCCTCCGACAGCGCGGGTTTTATATTAAGTCTCGCGAGCGACGCCTATCCGGTTTCCGCATCGGAGAATTATGGGACGGTCGCTAAGGGACTAGGAGTGTTATCGCGTTGTTCGTCTAGGGTCGTTTGTATATATTGTTTGACGTGTGGGTGTATGTGTTTTATTTTTGCGTTCATAGAGTGGTGTATGCGCGGTGAGTGGGATACGTTCTAGTCAACCGACGACGAATCGCGCTTGGGACTTCAGCCCCCCAAGATGTCGGTTCGCGTACGGGTCCGATAGAGGCGTAGTACCGCGCGTACCCCCTATGCTATAGCGAACGAGAAAGGCCCTCAGCTGGTCCACCTCTGCGATTGCAACTGATCAACTCTCGTACTGTGGACTGGTAGCTCGGCGGGGATACGCCCACAGAAGGGAGGTGACAACTCCCGTAAGGTGGAGGTAAGTCGTGCCTCATGTAGGCCCTATCCTGTTATAGGGGCTCGCGAGAGGTATGGCTGGCGCACTCGGCCGGAGCGGCTTGGCGGAAGCTCCATGTACATCCGCGACGAGGATTTAGACCGACTCCTGCGTGACGCGGCCGGGAGGGTCTCGCGCTGCCCTTGAGTAGTGCCGGACCGATGCGCTCGACAGCAGGGCGGGGCAGCGTGGGCGCATGTGCGGCGGCCTTGGCCTTCACGCTTGCGCGCACGCGCTCTTGAGCATACTCGGTTTTTCGCCATCTGTTGGCTTCGTGCTGCACCGTTTTCCTGCCCTCATTTTTGTCGAAAAAATGGCTCGAGAACGGCCAAAAACCCGCCTGTCGGGTTTTGCTGTTATCCTGGCTCTACGGGGTGGTGGGTGGGAGCGGGGAACGTTCCCACTCCGATACCAATGTAGCGGACCCACCGGGAAGGTGCTCCGCCTGGGATACAGATAGAGATGGAGGATGAGGGAGGAGCGAGATGGCACAACGCAGCTCCCACGCAAGACTCCAACGCACGTACTCCAAAACCGTGCAAGTGTAGAATGAGAGAGAATACAGACAACAGCTGGGGTATACCCCAACAGGCTGACGGGACTGGACTGGACTGGCTGGTACCGATAGAGGTACCGACCTGGACTGGACTGCCCCGAATACAACACAGGCCTGTGAGGACAGGCCAAGGGGCTGGTCTCACAGGCCAACCAGAGGTCCGCTACACCGAGGATAGCTGGAATGATACTTTCCTCAGGGACTTCATGCGCGCGAGGAGTTTCTAACGTGCCCCTTTGGCAAAGGGCTATAAGCTTTGTGCACTGCCCAGCACCTTTTTCGACCATACCTTGCCGTTCAGTTTGTAGTCTGGAAGAAGGGAAGGGCCACCCTGCATCCAAGCTCAAGCCTCCTCCAACGAGGGAACTTGCGGGAGCTGCACCTGCTGTGATAGCCGGTAGCAGGTCCGGGCTTCTTGGGCCAGTCTCTGTGCCCCCCCTCCGGTCCCCTCTTCCTATGAACATAGGCAGTCTTTGCTCAATGTCACTCGGGGGGACTAACAGCATATCTCTTGGCGGCGGGCGTCAAGCATGCCCACGAAGGTACACGAGGCCAATGGGGATTGAACCCAAGACCTACTGAATGCCACTTGCACGCCTTGCCAACTGAGCTAGGCTGCTGAATGGAAGAACCATTACTAGTTGCACACTGTAAGTTCCAAAAAAAAAAAAAAAGTCCTTCGGGACATCCGTTAAAATTGGAACGATACAGAGAAGATTAGCATAGCCCCTGCGCAAGGATGACACGCATAAATCGAGAAATGGTCCAAATTAAAAAAATAATAAAATAATAATAATAATAATAATAATAATAATAATAAAAACCCTATTTTTTTACCAATAAACAAATAAATACATGAATGGAAAAGTACCTACCTGGTCACACTGAGGTAGGATAGTAGGGATAGGGGATGTGCTAGGAGTATTGACGCAAGGATGGGATGGGAGGTGGCCTGGTCACCTCAGCTTGACCACGGCTGACCGCTTTGGGGGATCAATGTGTGCCTACCTTCTTCCCCCGAATACAACGTACAGTCATTATATTAGTTGTATATAGACTGAACGATACCCCAAATACAGCTATAATGACCGTACGCTGTATTCGGAGGAAGAAGGTAGTAACTTTTTCTTGTTTTTTAAAAAAGGCTAACCAATTCAATTACCTGTCAAATCTGGACAGGACGGCCTTCAGGCCTTGTTTTATTGTCATTATAGTATTACGGGGAACCCCGTAGCAGCCACATCCATGCTCAAGCCTCCAACGAGGGAACATGTGGGAGCTGCACCCACCAGCAGGTGCGATACCTGCTACAGCAGGTGGGCGATACCGGCCAGGGGTCAGCCGGTAGCATCAGGACCAAGCTTCTTCGATGGGCCAGTCACTGTGCCTCCCCTCCGGTCCCCTCCCCCTATGAACATCAGCAGTCTCTGCTCAATGCCACTCGGGGGGACCAACNNGAGAGAGAGAGAGAGAGAGAGAGAGAGAGAGAGAGAGAGAGAGAGAGAGAGAGAGAGAGAGAGAGAGAGTGCATGTGTGTGGGTGGGTGCGTGCGTGCCTGTGTGTGTGCGTGTGTGTGTGTGTGTGTGTGTGTGTGTGTGTGTGTGTGTGTGCGTGTCCGTGCGCTGTCTCTTATACACATCTAGATGTGTATAAGAGACAGCTCCTGAATGCCACTTGCGTGCCTTACCAACTGAGCTAGGCCGCTGGATGAAGATGGTAGTAACTGGCCTCTACAACACGCTGGACTTAAAAAAAAAAAAAAAAAAAAAAAAAAAAAAAGTACTACCGAACAGTCGGAACCAAAACTGTTGCTGCGCTAAGCGCCGCTTCAGCGGCGCTTGGCGCTAAGTGAGATTATGACGGGAGTTAGCGTCCGAAGGGGAAGAGACGGGGGGAACTGTGCCTGGGGAAGCTACGCTGTAGCTTTTATGTCTTCTTCGGTATTTCCAAGGGAATACGGTATGGTTTCGCGGCGCGGGTCCAAGTAAAGCTCTCGAGTGAGAGACTGGCCACGATATCCCCCAGAGGACGTTTTGACGCTGAGACTTCATCGATAAGCGGCGACTCCTGCGCTTGGGCGGTAGGCTGTGGAGGAAAGGTATACGACTTCCAGTCCTTTTCGATTGATGTCGATTGACCCCGACACTAGTTGAAGAGTTCTTTAGGTTTAGTTATGTCAGGTTCCTTCGTTGACACATATCTATTGAAGGTTTCCAGGTTATTTTTATATCTACTTATTATTATGACGTCACTACCCCCACCACCGGAGAGCCCTACTCCGTTGTCCGATGTTGATAGGACACGTATTCGGGACCTGTTGAGTGTTTGCTTCAACGATGGAATTTTGCCAGAAAAACTGTTTCCCAACACGGTCTCGATAGGAGAGGACTTCGTTAAGGTTGTGGTTGGTCATGACCTCGCTAGTATTCAGTCTGAGTGGCTTTCGGAGAATGCAGTTTCGATTTTCTTTGACCATGACTCGGCCTCCCTCTCCTTTGATGTCAAGAGCAGACTGATTCGGATATATGAGAATGGGTGGGCTGCTTCTTCAGCAGCCGGTGCCCCGCCGAAGCGAGGGGTGATAAGAAACGAAGGTCGTAACTTACTCACCTACGTAGCTTTGGCAAAACAAATTGCCTCGTGGATGCTGATGAAAAAGGAAGACAAAGTAAACCTAGACAACACCCTCCATACGGTTTGCTTCCGCCCCTGGATGTCTGAAAAGCAGCTCCTGGAATGGAGAAAAGCCATGAAACAACACTTCTTCTGGATTCGATGCTTAGACGTCCCAGTGTCGGCCATGGGTCCGTTGAAAGGTGTTGTTGAGGACGCATTTGGCTCCATAATCAAGGACCATCCGCCGTTTAAGCACCCCCTCACACCAGCATTGAGAGATGTGAGGTTTGACCTTGTTCCTTCTGCCAAAACCTGGTATAAAAAACGTTTAATCGTAAATCTCGGGGTCTTTGGCCAGATGGACATCAAACTTGCGTGTCCTGACTCCCCATGGTGCTCTGATTGCCGCCGTTATTTCCACAATGCCTCTGACGATTCATGCCCAAAGAAACGAGGTAAGAGTAAAAAGGGACAGGAGGAGGAGAAGGAAAGTGAGGGAAACAATGAGGGAACAAAGAGGGGGATGGTGAGGACAAGGAGGATAGTGGGAGTAAGGATGTGGATATGGGAGAAGATAAGGAGAGTAACAAGGAGGTGAGGAGTGAGAAAACACAAGGGGGAGACAAACCTGCAGAGAAGGTAGGGGATAGCAGGCAAGGGAATGAGAAAGAGAAGGGTGGGCGAAGAAGGCAGGAAGGAACGATACGGAAAAATCCTGGGAAGCAAAGTGGGAAAAGGATGGAAAGGGCAAAAAAGGGTGAGAAAGCGAAAGGGAAACGTAAGGAAAAGGAGAAGTGGAAGAGGAAGGAGCCTGCTGAGAAAAGTGATGAAGGTGTGGAG
>BFEA01000331.1:296870-309550 GCA_003427395.1 Chara braunii | reverse complement strand
AAAAAAAAAAAAAAAAAAAAAGGAATAAAATTGTCCCTTTGGAATTACTAGAAAATAAAGTAAGATAATCACGGAGCACCTGCTGGCAATACCTCCCTACATGTTTCGGCCATCTCTCCTCATGGCCATCATCAGGGGAGCTTGGGTTCACCTAAAAAAGAAAAGGGGTAACCTCAGTAGTAGAGTCACAAAAAAGAGTTATAATTGCACTTTTTTTTTTTTTTTTTTTTTTAAGAGTTATAATTGCAGTATGGGGCAAGATACAGTTTGCAATTGCACTTGGGGCACCCTACACCTGGCCAGAAAGTTGGGTTGTATACATTGCGCCACACCCTACACCTGGCCAGAAAGGTGGGTTGTATACAGTGCCCGAACTGCAGTTCGAAACTGTATCTTGGCCCTCGGTGCAATTATAACTCATTTTTGTGACTCCCACGTAGTTTCCCCAAAAGAGGAAGAAAAAAAAGGGGAGCTTGTGCTACTTATAGGAGTATCTCAAATGATCTCAAATGTTCTCAAATGTTCTCAAATGTTCTTAATGATCTGTACAATTCGATATGGGACGCTGGGCCCGGTTCCCAGCACGTGCTGCTCCCCACGAATAGTTGGAGCATTTGTTAAAAAAAAAAAAAAAAAACAGTTCAAAGTCTTCTAGCTGTATTCTAGCTTTCTCCACACTTAGGGGTCTCTCTGTCTGCACTACTCTCCACTCTTCGAAAATCGGAGAGTTGGTGGAGAGCACCGCTGCACTAACTATCCGCTCTCTGAGACTCCAAGTCGTGAGTGCCCTAGCAGACACCGTGACAGCGCTAGAGGACACGGCGGGATTTGCATTTGTCCGCCCAGACTCCAGGCACACTCTCCAAATTGGGAGCATTTTGGACAGTCCTGCGGAGGTCCATCCGAAAAACTGGCGCGTTGCAGGCTGGCTGGGCACTGTCCACCAGCGGAGGGTGCTGGATTTCAAAGGAGGTTTGTGACAGCTATCCGACGGTTTTTGGATGGTGGAATAGGATAGTTAGTGCAGCTATGAAAAACTCTCCGAATTCGGAGAGTGGACTTCAGGGTGCAATCATCAGAGAGGGACTCTTAGTATGCCCTCAGGGGGAGGCCATCGGAGAAGGCGGACAGAGGGAAACAATAGGGGAGGAGAAGAGACACAAGGGTATATGACACATCAAGGAGCTCAAGAAGAAGACGCAGAGGGCTACGTATACCTAAGCAGGATCGTAGTAGGAAAAAAGAAAAAAGAAAAAAGAAAAAAGGATCATACTGATGCATCAGACTGAAGAGATGAATGATGCAGATATGAGAGTTCCCGAGGAAAGGCTCTACCCTGGTGCCCGCGATGCCTGCAGGCGTTCCCCTCATGGAAAAGGGCGGAAACCATTGAACATGTCTTCATGCAATGCCCTGCTGCACAAGTAACATGGCGCTGGTGGGATGGGATATGGAGAAAAATGGTCTCAGACCCGCCATGGCCGTGGTCATGGCGGGCCATCCTCACAGGGTTTTGGCCACAGGCTCAGGGGGCATTCGTCTTTGTAGAAAACATGTTCAGACTGGGCAGGAGAGCAGTTCTATGGGGACTTTGGTGGCAACGGTGCACCTTGGTAATGGAAGAAGTGAGAATAGAAGGCCCGGAACTAACTGACCAGATCCAACAGCAACTGAACATGGAAATTACGAGGAGATGGCAGGTGCTCAAATCCCAGTTAGATGTTTTCAGAACAAGCAGAGATATCAAACGCGCAATCTCCTCCTTTTGCAAAGACTGGTTAGGAGGAGAGAGAGGAGGATGGGTAGCGAGAGTTGAGTGGGGGGGGGAACAAAGACGAGGTGCACCCAGAGGATCTGACGGAATGTAGGGACTACCGCCTCATCCTTAAAAAAAAAAAAAATAGGGACTACCGCCTCATCCTTAAAAAAAAAAAAAAAAAAAAAAAAAAAAAAAAAAAAACACGTCGGATTCAGCTTGG
The DNA here is from genome assembly GCA_003427395.1 of Chara braunii. Taxonomy (NCBI): domain Eukaryota; kingdom Viridiplantae; phylum Streptophyta; class Charophyceae; order Charales; family Characeae; genus Chara; species Chara braunii. The sequence goes on along the minus strand of BFEA01000331.1, from coordinate 307,571 downwards.
GGTGCTGGTAGGAGCAGTCACCTCATATATATATATATCTGTAGAGTTTTCCATCTGGTGTGGGTGAGTGATAGTCTACTTTGATTTTGGTTAAGGTAGATTATCATTTACAGTGTAATCAGTGAGGGGATTCTGCAGACTGTTGAGGGTTCAGCCTCCTGATGAGTCGGTGAAACTCCGACGAAACAGTTTGTCACAGCCCCTCGTTTGTTGTCCTCTTCTCTCTCTCTGCCTACGGTTTTACCGGGCAGTTCTGTTTACAATTGCGAGAAATCACTGAATATAGATGATGTACATTGGTATGCTTGTGATAAGGTGGAAGGAAATTGAGTGTTGCAAGGTGATGCAGATCAAAGGCTGCAACCACCACTGCTGCTATAGATTCTGGACGCCCTCCTGTAGAGGGTGGAGAGAGAAAGACTGTCCCTGGCTGGGGAAGTGAGTGAGGAGAGGGGACTACCGCCTCATCCTAAATGATTGGACAACAATAGAACCCACCTTCCCGATGCGCCCCCCTTCGGACTTCTCTGATCCCTTCCCGCCACACCCGCTTGCCCTAGCAGAGATACTAACAGACTGACACAACCCAGCGGATGGGTGCACTGGGTGGGTGTTGCCCTGCCCAAGGGACTCCTTTTTTCGCTTCTTTTTTTTTTCTTTTTTTTTTTCTTTCTTTCCTTTTTTTCCTTTCTTCTTCCTCCCCTTCTTTTTTCTTTCTTTTTTTTTTTCCCTTCTTTCCTTCCCTTGTCAAGCAAGGCTTCCTATCCAAGTGGAGACTGCCAACACTGAGCTGAAGGCAGGAGTGGCAGAACGGGCGGAGGAAACAGACAGAAGGGCAGGCCCGAAAGGCCTCATTTTTTCAGCCAGGGTATCTCTGTAGAAGAAGGAATCAGCTGCACAGTTCGGTAGGGTGACCGGGAAGGAGGGCGGGGGAACAGACAGAGACCACTGGTGCCCCCCAGTAGCCCTGATGGGCCCCAGCCCTGGGTCTTGGCTTGGAAAGTACAGGATAGTTAGCGAAGGGACGCTGGACCCGGTTTCCAGCAGGTTACCTCATGTTTCCGAAAAAAAAAAAAGGTTTCCGGAGGTGGTAGAATCCTGGCCGACGCCAAGCCAGGTTGGGGTGTTTTGTACTCTTGGTTTTCCGATGTGACCTGATGTAGTAGGAGCGTGTAGGAGCGTGAGGCCTGGTAGAGAGGTCTGGGGATTCGTCGAGGGAGGAAGGTGATCCAGTGAAAAACTGGAGAGGGCTGCCAAGACGTCCTAAGGGGGAGGGTATCTTGGTAGTGAAAACATGACAACCGAGGCTGGTACTGGATGGGATGATATTATCTTTGGAGGGCTGTGTAGGGAATAGGGGAGACTAGGTGTTGCTTAAGTATTGAGCGGTCTAGTTTGCTTAGGTGATTCAGTGAATTCATTAATATCACCACCATTTTCAACATCATCAACTTATCCGTCAGAATCATCACCAGTATCATCATTATCATCATATGAGGGACGCTGAGCCCGGTTCTCAGCAAGTTCGGCTCGGTCACTCCGGGTAGACTGTGAGGATCCCGGCCTCAATCTTCCTTTTGGTAATATCAGCCTTGGGCACTGGGCCCGTTTAAAAAAAAAAAAGAAGCACTGGGGTGGGAGGACGTGCCTGAAAGTTGGAACCCTGAAGAGATAGATGTTCTGAGATAAGGCCGAAACCAGAAAAAGGAGGAGGAGAAAAAAAAAGGCCTTGCTACACTAGTCTCCACATGCACAAAAGACAAAAATATTGGCAATGTATCTTTCCATGTTCTAGTGGAGGATTCAGTCTCATTTTTCCCATTTGGAGAGTAGTGGAGGTACGCCCAAAATGTGGAGGACAAGGAACCTAGTCACCAAGATTTGTCTGACCTTTTTTTTTCCTTTCTTTCTTTCTTTCTTTCAAAACCACCAATAGCTACTTCTTGGGGCATTAGCGCGGAAGCTGAATCGGCCTGCCCCTCCGGTCCAAATTCATTCCAGGCCAGCCTGGGGTTACGAAAAACGCAGTAGGTATTGGTGGTTTAACCCTAACCTCCCACCCTAATGGTGGGTCGCAGCAACCGGTGAAAAAAAAAAAGAAACACACACACACACACACACACACACACACACACACACACAGAAGGTAATGGTGGGTCGCAGCAACCGGTGAAAAAAAAAAAGAAACACACACACACACACACACACACACACACACACACAGAAGGTTAACCACTGTCATCATGTCTGTCTGCACAAGAAAAAGCAGAAAAGACCTAAAAGCTTTTCCTGTTCGGGACTAACACTGCCCGTTTTGGATTTTGAACAAATCAGGAAACTGCACCCAGTGGTGATGAAAGCCTGTATTGAATTTAAAAAAAAAAAAAAAAAAAACCTGTATTGAATTTCGTGCTTTACCCCCCTGTGAGATATATAACATCGGGATGACTTCAGAAAAGGGGCGTCTCAGTTATTTTACCCTTCTGATTCCGTGTGGATTCCAACTTTGCGTCAGAAGAGCCGTTTCAGTATGGGGCTGCAAAAAGACCACGGCCTGCAGAAACGTGAGGCTGAAAACTGAAAGTGCAGAAATGTTTCAGGTGGAAGGGGCCTGGGAACCCGTTTCCCGCAACGAAAGAAAGGAAAAAAAAGCAAAAAAAAAAAAGAGAAAAAAAAGGAAGACACAGGGGCCAGGACCCTGGCGTGTGACACCCATTTGGCATTTGAAAAATGGTTTGTGTTGTTGTTTTTCAGATTTGAAAACTCTCTTTTTTTTTTTTTTTTTTTCTTGGGGGGGGGGGGGGGGGGGGGGGGAAGGGGAACAAATGCTCCAGTCTATTCCTGGGGAGCAGCACGTGCACGGGGAACCGGGCCCAGAGTCCCATATAGAATTATACAAGTCATTTGAAATACCCGGGACCAGGGCCATTACCTGGCTTTGGCTAAGGGCCAGATCCCACTGGCAAAGAGGATTGGAAGAAATATCTGAATCTGGACGTGTTTGTGGACAGGTGCGACAAATTGTGATTGATCTACTTTTCTGCCCCTCTGCGTGGAACACGTCCAGATTCAGACATTTCTTCCAATCCTCTTTGCCAGTGGGATCTGGCCCTAAGATAGAACAATCTGAGAACTATTAAAGGAGTTCAGGAAAATTTAGGAAAAACTATTAAAGGATAACTGCTGAGCTGTTGCTATAGGCTACTCAAGCAGCAGTTAGTATTGCTTAAAAAAAAAAGAAAGTATTGCTAAGTCAAAAAGGAAAGCCTCAGAAGTTGTTGATGGATCTGCCGGAGGTGAAACAAGCGGGCCTTTTGTGGTTGATCGCGCATCAAGCCTTACCGGTTACCGGTTGCTGCTTGGTGCGCTCGAAGAACTTGTAGAGCTTCCCCTCTCTGTGTCATTTGTCCAGGGACCAGAGTTGAGGATCTGCAGCATTTCTGTTATGCTGGACCCGGTTTCCAGCACGGGGGGCACCTGTTCCATTGAGCTATTAAAGATGTATTAAAAATGAATCATGGGGCGCTGGACCCGTTTTCCAGCAGGTGATGCTCCCCACCAATAGATGGAGCGGCCCACTAGACAAAGCCTCAATCTTGGTGGTTCTCTTACCACCACCAGGATGGAGGTCTTGCACATGGGGACTGTTTGCATTGTGACCTGTCGTGTCAACTCTGGCAATGGTGGAGAACTACGGCTCCGATCCCTTTCCGAACTGAGCATTGGACGGATGATTTCATTCTGCTTGGTTCTGCGACTTCTGGAATCCGGTCTTCATCTCCTCTGCGTCGTGCTTAGGAAATACTCAGGGGAGTGATATAGTGGACACTGTGGACTCTTAGTAATTCAGCTGTTAGGCGGGCAGAATGACGTACTCCGCTTATGTTGCGAGCTGAAGTCGAATATGGGATTAAACAAGCAATTTTGACAGATTGGATGATGCTGAAGGTACAGGACAAAGGTTTTTCGGCCAAAGCTCTTAGGCGCTTCTCCATGTGCGGGGGGTCTCCTTTTCCGGACTGGTTACTGTTTGCCAGCCCTCTGGCTGTCGACCGGAACTCAGATTTTCTTCATTCCTTTCTTTGACATGTGATGTGTTTTCTGTTGGGCTTGCTGTTGTGCTGTTGATTACCGGTGCCTTTTAGGCTCTGGCTCCCTGGTTTGCCTTCTGTGCATAACTCGAGAGCTGTTTTCGTGAGCTGGCTTTATGCTCCGTTGCTGTTTTTTTTGGGATTTGTGATTTTGCTGTTTGTTGCTTGTGGGTGCACGTCTACAACGTGTGACCGTACGCTGGTTGTTCTTCGGGATCTGGCTTCTCCTAATTTTTAGCCCCCGTTGTAGCTGTTGTGTGTCTGGCTGCTGACTCTGGCGTACATATGTAGCGTAGTGCATGGTCTCATGAGCCTGGAGCATATTTTGAACTTGCCTTTATGTGAGGGACGTCAGACCCGTTTTCTGGTTCGATTAATACATTTTCGCCCCGGTGTGTACTGGGCCGGAGTGCCCGGAACATACGGAACTTTTTGAAAAAAAAAAAGAAAAAGGAAGTCCTTGGAATGCTCAGAACACCTGGAACACCTAACAAAACCCTCGAAAATTCTCTAACACTGTATTATTCGCTGCCGAGGTCTCCCAGGCCTCATAGCCCCACCCTGCTAGGTTACAGTGCAACACACGACTCGCCCCAGCTGCGGCCAGCGTGGTCCCGACAGCAACCCTTGGTTTTCCCTTGGAGAAAAACTCTCTTTCTACGAGTTCTCTGCCAGTAGCTGTGCCTCCCTTTCTCATAGTCCCCCACCCTTCATCGAGTAGCAGCAGAGGCTATGGCCAACACTCTCCCACACACCACACACAACCCACTCGGGCTCACACTCACACCCGTGTTGGTCATAGACCCCGCTAATACCGATCAGGAGTATCCAGAGGACTATCACAGTCCGTTGGGTTGTGACAAATGTTCCCTTCGCCAGTAGTTCTCCTGCAATACCTCACCTGGGTTGTCCGTTTGAGGATGCTACCTTCTTCCCCCGAACATAACGCATATGCGCTGTAAACGAATACAACGCATAGGGTGCATTCTATTCGAATACAAACACATATGCGTTCTATTCGAACAGCCTGAAATTTCGAATACAACGTTCTATTCGATTGTTTTTTCAAAGTTTGAAACTCGAATACAACGCATATGCGTTATGTTCGGGAGAAGGAGGTAGGGGAGGTGGGACTCAGTGTGGATGCTAATTATAGGCTCCCCACGGCGTGGCCTGCAAAACCTTCGGATTGGGAGCCACTGCCACGGGTGCTCTTCTCTCCACCATTGCTTCCAGGTCAGCCTTTGATGTGTATCTAAGTCCTGTCTGGGTCAAGCCAGGTTAGTATGATGTCTGTATGAATTCCTCTTGAAACAACGGGACGAGGCAGGTTTCGAGTTCGCAAAGGCAAAAGAAAACACGTGCCCACAAAGATATCATGGCCTGAGTTTGAAATGACAATTTGGGTAAAAAAGAATCTGTTGGGCTTTTTTTTTCTTTCCCCGTTTGACATCATGGCCGACCCCTGTAGTTATGACACCTGGCCTGACACCACGGCCGTCGGTACTTTCATTGCTTTTCGAATTCAGTGCCTGTTTTCTTTGCCCGCGCGTGTTTTTTCTCTCTCATACAATACTCAAAAGTGACAGCAACGCACTTGGCCCATTCTTCTTTCTTTAACAGTCTGCGGCTGTTTTGAGTTCCTCTCTGCGCTTGGTCCATGCCCTTTTTTTTGGCTTTTTGTTTTACATCCATGGAGGGGTGCCACAGGGGGTGATACTAGCATCCCCCTGTGATACCCTCCCGGCAGATGGCTCCTTTCTATTGGTGGGGAGCTGCAGCTGCTGGAAACTGGGTCCAACATCCCTTACTGGTCCATGCCCTATGGATGCTGGCTCTCCTTAGCACGGTAGCCACGTATCGAAGCGCCGGCTTTCACCAGCATGGAGCCTGTTCCAATATAAGCGTGTATACTGGAAAAGGTTCAATTGGACAGCTGGTGAAAGCTGAGAAGTTTTACCCCGGACCACCACTACAGGGCCATAACAATTAATCTGCGGCGCTTTGATACGGGGCTACCGTGCTAAGGAGAGGAAGAAGAGGAAGAAAAAGAACAAAAGGCGGTGGAGGCCGGATAACGGAGGTTTGATACGTGGCAACCACGCGAAGGAGGTTGCTATGTGGCAACCACATCGGGGTCTCTCTCTCTGTCTCTCTCTCTCTCTCTCTCTCTCTCTGGTGATGGGAGCCTCTCTCTCTCTCTCACTCTCTCTCCTTGCTGCCACGTGGTGGTGATGAACGTTGTCATCATCGTCAAGAAAAGAATGCAGTGCTGAACATTGTCATCATCGTCAAGAAAAGAAGGCAAAGAAGAACAACAAAAAAATATTAAAAGAAGAAGAAGAAGAAGAAGAAGAAGAAGAAAAAGAAGAAGAAAAAGAAGATGCAGAAGAAGGAAAAGAAAAAGAAGAAGGAAGGAGGAAATGAAAAAGAAAGCAGAAGATCAAGAAGAAAATGACTAAGAGGAGGAGGAAAAAGAAGATTAAGAATTAGAAGAAAAAAGAAATAAGAAGATCAAGAAGAAGAAGAAGATTAAGAAGAAAACGATTAAGAGGAGGAAGAAGAAGAAGAGAAATAAGAAGATTAAGAAGAAGAAGAAGATTAAGAAGAAAAAGTACCGGGGGTGACCGCACCATGGCGCAAAGAAAGAAAATAAAAACAAAAATAAAACAGCGCAGCGGTTTGTCACCTGGCAACCGCGCGAAGGAGAGGGAGAAAAAAAAGATACCTCGGGACACGTTGGGACGATCGGGGAGGATCGGGGTGACACGCGGGGAAGCAAGCATGAGGAAGCTCAGGGAGGATCGTTTTTTTCTTTCAAACAGAAAATCGATAAATCAATCAAGCAACCAATCACATCTGATTGATTGATTGCATAATTAATTCCGCGAGGAAGAATCAGGCAAGAGGAACAGGAGAATTGATTGATTCATCAGGGAATTGATCAATCAATTAATTTATTAATTGATCGGTCAATTAATCAATCAATCATCCAATCAATCAATCAATCAACCAATCGAGCTCTATTGATTGAAGATGGGGAAAAAAAAAAAAAGCTCGGCAGAACAGGGGGAGTAGAGAGGAGTGGGGTCAATAAATGAATCAATCAATGAATCAATTAATCAATAAATCAATCAACCAGCGAATCAATCAATCAATCAGATTGGTTTATCGATTGATAAATTGTTTCCCTGCAAAAACGAAGGAAAACTCTCCCTCTCCCTCTCCCTCTCTCTCTCTCTCTCTCTCGTGGGGAAGGCCACGTGCAACTGTCGTTCGCACGCGAAGAAAACAAAGAAGACGAATTGAACAATAAAATAGAAAGGTCGCAAAAAAAATTAAAAAATGCACGGTGCTATACCACGTGGTTGTCACACAAAGGAGGAGGAGGAGGAGGAGGAGAAGAAGAAGAAGAAGAAGAAGAAGAAAAAGGTATACCAGATAAGACGAAGGAGAAGAAGAAAAAAAACATTCAAAGGAGAAAAAAAAGGTTCGAAGCAGAAAAGAAGAAAAGGATTCCAAGGAGAAAAGGAAAAGGAAGAGGAAGAAATGGATTGAGGGGGGGGGGTAGCGTAGGGGGATGATGGGGTTGTGGCCGAACTCGCCATTAGAAGCCATGTTCGTAAGTTTCAACCTCCTCCGCTGCACCGACATGCTGCCGCACCATCCGCTCGCCATGTGGCGCGCAAACCACCTCTCCCGCCACTACAGCATGGTCCGCTCGCCACTTGTTGCCAAATCCACCTCGCCAGTTAACCTCCTCCGCTGCACCGGCACTCCGCTGCACCGACATGATGCCGCACCGTCCGCTCGCCAGGGGGCGGGGGCGGGGGCGGGGGCGGAGAGAGAGAGAGAGAGAGAGAGAGAGAGAGAGGGCCTCGCCACGCCATAGTCGAAACGAAAAATGAACGAAGGCATCTACCTGCAGAAAAGAGCAAGATGCATCCGTTGCTACGAATTGCAACATATGCATCTTACCACTTTTCTGTGGCAGATGCATTTGTTGTTCTCTTTTCGTTTTGACAGTGGTGTGGCGAGGCCCACAGAGAGAGAGAGAGAGAGAGAGAGAGAGAAAGAGAGAGAGAGAGAGAGACCCAACGAAGTGACCGTCTCCACTACTCTTCTTTTTTTTTTTTTTTTTTTTTTYTTGACTGTCTCCACTACTCTTCACGTGCACCAAARACAAATTATGGCGGTGTATCTTTCCATGTTTCTAGCGCAAGATTCACTCTCAATTTGCACATTTTTGAGAATGGATCTCCCACTATTTTCGAGAATGAGGACCTGGCCATACCACTCTTGAAGTGTGAAAAAGACAGAAATCTGGCGGGTGCATGTTCTAGCGGGAAGTTCATTCTTATTTTGCACATTTCGAGAGTGGTGCCCTGAATCTTCCGCTAGAGCGTTGGAAATTATGTCGCCGTTTTTGTTGTCTTTTTTTGTTTGTTGTTTTTTTGGAGCGAGGCCCAAATCAAAACGGCCTAGAAATACGATATGAGAATGAATCTTCCGCTGGAACATCTGAATATACGCGAACAACAGGGAACACTCTATAGGAATGTGCAAACAATAGGAATAGGAACTGAAAAAGGAACGCGAACAGGGAAATGTGCGATATGAGAATGAATCTTCCGCTAGAACGTCTGAATATACGCGGCAAAATGAAATAAAAGGCCAACATAAAAAACAAAGGAAAAAGGCCGACAGAAAAAGGGAGAAATAAAAGGAATAAAATGCAGACAACGACAAAAAAGGCAAATTTATGATTAAAAAAAACAAAATGAACGAAAATGATGGGCGATTCTTATCAAACGGCCGACGCTTCAAGATATTTGTCGGCATCAACGCCCGCTGTGTGCCCCGCCTCCAGGGTGCACTCTCTCGTTTAATGGCGCGCTGTGAACATTTCGGTACGTGCGCGCTGCCCCGCCGTTGATCGCCTTCATCCGCTGGCCCTGACCAAAACTTCAACACGAATCCGTCGCACAGCGGACCATGGACCTTCTCCCCGTGGCCAATGCTGCTTAAGGGGTAGGATAGATCTGTTTTAATTCATAAATAAATTAATTTATTTAAACTTGGGGAGTCTGTGTCTAATACCCCTTTCTTATGAGACACCCTCTGTTCCTGTTCTTGTTCGCATTCTTGTTCCAATTCCCATTCGTTTCCCTGTTCACGTTCCTTTTTCTGTTCCTATTCCTATTCCTATTCCTGTTCCTATTTTTGTTGCTATTCCCCCTGTTCCTAGTTCATTCCCTGTTCCTGCTCCCGTTCATTTCTGTGTTCCTATTGCCATTCATTTTCCTGCTCCTGTTCCTGTTCCTATTCCAATCCATCTTCCTGTTCCTGTTCCTGTTCCTATTCCTGTTCCTATTCCTGTTCCTATTCCTGTTCCTATTCCTGTTCCTATTCTTGTTCCTATTCCTGTTCCTATACTTGTTCATTTCCCTGTTCCTCCTCCCATTCATTTCCCTGTTTCTGTTCCTATTCCAGTTCGTTTTGCCATAATCCTGTTCCTGTCACCGCACTTCACTGATTGTTGGCTCCGTCTTCGTGCAGGTGCCCTCCTTCCTACCTGTCGTCCCTTCAACATGGACGACTGTATGAGCGCCATTGGCGCCCCCCTCAATATAGCTGGCTGGCCAGTAGGTTTTAACACAACTGCTTTTAGTGAGGCCATCTGCAACTCTGGTGTTCAAGCAGCAGCGGGCGCCGTTACGGGGGCGAATGACACATTCCTTATCTTCTCTGCGTTTTTGGTCTTCCTCATGCAGGCTGGCTTTGCTATGGTATGTTTACCATCTTGGCCTCTGTCTAATCCCCCTCCTGATTGTGCAAGCGACCACAATTGCTCCACCACCTCTCTTGGAATACATCGCATTATGCACCCACACAACCATTCCTCGGAACCTCTTTCATGAACATCTTGTGATCGTGGTGGAGAGGTGCTGGTTAAAATGGGACTTATACTTGAACCCTTTTTTGTTTTGCTATTTTAACATCATTTGGGGGCCTCTCCACTGCTGAGGGTGATATGAGCATCTCTCAATAGTGACAGCCATGGAGAGTGACGGTTCCAACCTGTCGGTCGGGAGGAAATCGGGAGCAGCACCTGCTGGAAACCGGGTTCAGCATCTCGCTTACAAAAAAGTATGAAGCAAGGACAACTGGTTAACGGGGACCCCAAGTTTTCAACCCCTGACTTGGGCCCAAAACTGAAATAAGGGTTTGGGGGTCAAATTTAGTCTAATTGTAGACTATTAGTAATTTAGTATGTATAAAATTACAATATTGTATTTGTATACATATTATCCATTATATATATGTATGATTTTAAATCAAATAATTCAAAATTCAACTGATATGGTCAAGGGATTTTTTTTTTTTACACTAAACAATAAATCATAAAAGTGAAGTAATTTGTCATTCTTTATGGAATCTATAGGTGGTGTATAAGACTTCCTGGTATCTTATGAAAGGACAGTTAACTCTGTTGATATTTCTGAAATTTAGGTTGGGCAAATTTTGTGGAATTTTGCATGGAAGTGCACCTTTGCCTTGAAGGCTTGAAGTTTTATGTTTTTTTTTTTTTTTTTTTTTTTTTTTTTTT
>BFEA01000331.1:220798-246302 GCA_003427395.1 Chara braunii | reverse complement strand
CACTCCCTTCGCCCCCCTGCCCACCTTCGCCCCCCTGCCCACATTCGCTCTCCTCACAACGTACCGCTCAAATCATCACCTGCCTGGCTCAACGGCTTCATAAGCTATTATTCAAATGAGGGTGTTGCATGTCCAGAATTGTCTGGTGGCAAGGCAGGTTCAGGCGATCACCAACCTGACAAAACTATGCACTGCGGCAAAGTGGAAGACTCAAATCAGATAGGACTTCATCTGAAAATGCACCATAAATGACAAAGTGACTCAGGTCCCTGCTATGACCATACACAGATAAAAAATATCAGGTGGAAGATGGAGGAATGGGAGGAGGGGGAGGAGGATCACAAGAAGAAGAAGAAGAAGAAGAAGAAGAAGAAGAAGAAGAAGAAGAAGAAGAAGAAGAAGAAGTAAGAAGAAGAAGAAGAAGAAGAAAGAAGAAGAAGAAGAAGAAGAAGAAGAAGAAGAAGAAGAAAGAAGAAGAAGAAGAAGAAGGAAGAAGAAGAAGAAAGAAAGAAAGAAAGAAGAAGAAGAAGAAGAAGAAGAAGAAGAAGAAGAAGAAGAAGGAAGAAGAAGAAAAAGAAGAAGGAAGAAGAAGAAGAAGAAGAAGAAGAAGAAGAACAGTGAGGCAGCAACAAATAATAACAGTCTCTCCTCCACTTCACTCTCTCCAACCTCCTGTACTCAGACCTTGAGTCAGGGAGCCTGACTCCCAAAGTACCAAGGTGAAGTCTTCGCCCTCTCTCTTTCCCACTCAAGAGGAAGAAGAAAAAGAGCTTGAGGCAAAATCTCCTTTTCTTTCTTCTTGTGCTCTTCAAAATTCTACCCCTGGCTCTTGAACTTCTGTCCCATTCCGTTGTTCCATAGTATGGGTGCGACAGATTCTAAAGAAGCCGAGTGGGGAATATCATCCGCGAAAGCGGATGCCACAAAACAGAGAAAGTGAAAGTGAAAGTGAAGGTGAAGGCGAAAACGGGATAATCATCCATGGTCTCAGGTGAGTACAACTACCGGTCCAGTCAATGACGTTCGTTCCACTTCCCTCCTACCACACAGATGCTAACTCACAATTCAAACTTCCTAGTGACACGTACTTCCCCAATTGCCTTGTTCAACGAGCCCTTCACACGGATAAGCTTTGACAACTACACTGGCCAACCGACAGTTTAAGGAAGCCCTCAGGAATTCTTTAACATCATGGACAGGATGAGGTGGCCAAGTAGTGTCTGAACTCTGTCCACACTAGACCCTTAATACGTGCTAACCCCGTGATTTGCCTTACTGAGACGGGGTCCACCCTGGGTACGCAGGTCCCAGAGTAGGCCGACAACCTCTGTCCTCCAGGAAGGAGTTTTTACTCTGGAAGGGTCAATCTTGTTGGGATAGAGTCCACTCTGTGTCTACAGGTCCCCAGTTAGGCAGGAAACACCGCCCACACCCGGACAACCGGGGGGAGCCTTTCCACCAGAAGTTATAAGGTTTATGCACCGATTTTCCTACCTTAGGCCTAATTGACGTCTACAAAAATTGACAGAGTAACTTGCATCCAATGAAACAACCGGCAGAAATCCAATGACAAATCAATATGCGAGAGCATGAAGACTAGGGTTAGGAAAGCACTTCACTAGCAGCTTGCATCCAACGAAACAACAGGCATAGATCCAATAACAAATCAATATGCGAGAACAACCAAGACCAGCGTTAGGGAAGCACTTCACTCTAGCTCAATTCCTCTCAACAAAGCTTTGGTAGGTCTTCTTCTTCTTGGCTGCTCGTGCTCCTTCCACTCTCTGGCCACTTCTGCCTCAGCCATCACCTTCTCCCTCCCTCACAGGTACCTCCCCAAGTTGTCGTTCACTCCCCACCAGCCGACTTTCTTCCAGCGCCGTCACTACCTTCCCTCCAACCAAAGAAGGTAGCGAGAGATCGCTCGGTACTGCTGTCTTCACCTGCATAAAATGCCCGGTCATTATCAATGCATCTGGTCTGGAAGTTGCCCGAATTATAGCTATAATGACCGGGTGTTCTATTCAGGTGAAGATGGTTGTGCAATGATGCTGTTCAATTCACATCTGATTCAGCACACATACATGTTGCACTCCCGATAGCAACCTCACCCCTTGCACAGCTTTCCCGTCGGAGTGACTAAAGCGGGGAAAGGGGTCTGGAAAGCGGCAAAATAGGGTGTGCCAAGGATTTTTGGAAAAATGAGTTTGGACTCTGGAGACAGACAGAACTGAAAGCTCACGTGTGGTCCCAGATATCGAGCAACAAACAAAGGCGGGAAAAACAGAAAAGAGTCCTTCCCCAACGACTATCTAATCCAAAAAATATCTTCTTTTTTTTCTTTTTTTTTTACAACTGCCCGAGCCAGTGGTAGGGGTGCTGATCGCGCGCAGCTTGTTTCCTTTTCCCTGGTCGAAGAGGAAGAGGAGCGCACGTTTGGAACGTGGGACTGATGGCGTTCTTCACAGAGCTCAGAATCACAGTAGGAGGGTCTCAGTCTCCCTGCCTTCTCCTTGAAGTCTTGTTCACCATGTGTCCAATAGTTGAACCCTTGGGCTTAAAAGCTCTCCGTGTGGTGACAATCCCTGCACAGCGTGCGATGGCAGGAGCAACCGTCAGCCACGTGATGACAATCAACTCGTTGAAAGGAAGCAAAACCGAGTAGGGAGGGAAATGAGTATCAACAACCACGAAACCCGAATTGCTACAAGATCTTAACCTGCAAAATTGGCTTCACGACGAGTTTAGGAGGGACTATACCAGCTGCTTCAAGCAGTGGACTAAGGTGGATCCAACAGTCGCGCGGCGCCCTCCCTCGGAGTTCCCCGATCTCTTTCCACCCCATCCCCATAATCTCTCCATGGTGGATTCGCAGTGGTATGGAGCAGCATAAGCAGCGTCACATGCTGGAGGGTGCAGAACTGCAGCAGCCAACCGGTGGGCTGGGAAAGGATGAAGGTGGGGTCAGGACTGCTGCAGACTGGGGTTGCCGACTGAGGATGCTGACCATGCCCGGCTTACATTTGGCTTGTGCTACCCTCCACAACTTGTATATAATTTGCTGTTGGGACAGGGAAGCTGGACCCGCTTTCCAGCAGGGTTTGCTACCGGCCAAGGGGTTCTGATTTCGCATGCTTGGGGCTGGGAGGTGGAGTGGAGTGACAGGAGGGGGTTCCAGCTTGTATCAGCAGAGAGATCCCTCTTGCACTAACCCTGCTCAGTCAATCCTCTGAAGCCCAGAGGAATCAATGCTGGCAGGCACCTCCCGATTACTTTCTCCACATTTGTCTGTATCGTCCTGTATATGGGACGCTGGACCCGCTTTCCAGCAGGTGATGCTCCCCACCAATAGATGGAGCCTCCCCCCTGGTGCTAGCAGGGCCTGCTCCTACCAGCACTGCTATGTAGCACGGGTGTCCAAAAAAAAAAAAAAACAGAACACTGTGTTTCAGGGGCTTGCCGCTAAGGGAGATGTCGAGGGAGGAAGGCCCTTCCTGTCCGTCAGAACTAGGTTGGTCAGTACTGGGGAAGGTTGTGGTGCCCTGCCACCCTAGCAGAAGGGGGTATGAGATCAAGTGAGTCCTGGTATGAGGACTGAAAGCCTGGACCGACGTTTCGTCTGTTGAGGGGGGGAGTTTTGGATAGTAGGTGGGTTCAGCTTTTAACCTCCGCTCTCATATTTTTTGAAGCTTCTTCAGACTTTTTCTGAACTTCAGCCTATCTCATGAGGTCTTTTGTCTAATAGGCTAGAAATTGTTCATGATCCTATTCTTAGCAGAAGCCGGGTAATGGCCCCGGTATTAAAAAAAAAAAAAAAAAAAAAGAAAGAAAGAGGGAAAATGATAAGGGCCACCGATTTGGCTATTGCTTCTCGTACATCCCACTCGCAGATACGTGTCCTTTCCTCGTTGTACAGGAAAGGTGGTTGGCGGGGATGTTCGAGAAGGCGGCGCCTCGTTGGCTCCGCTGGCTCAGGACACATGGCCAATACACATGCATCCACGGGTCACAAAACCAGGCGATCAACCTCCATCCACCGGTCACAAAACAAGGCGATCAACATCCATTAACTTCGGAATTGCCTATGTAGAGGAAATTGTGAAATGTGGCGCGAGTTTCAGGGATGATGCCCTGCCTGAAGGGGAATTACCCAGGAAGCTGATGGATGAGTTCAGGAAGAAGTTTCTGAACAGGCAATCACGGGTTGTTCAAAAAGAGAGAAAACGAAGACAGGTTATGAGTGCTGACAACAAAAATACTCGGATCATTGCATAGGATGGACATTTCCTTTTCAAGCGACAAGAAGATAAAAGATCTTCATGAGTTGTGCAGGTCGAGGGGTTGCCTATTCAAAAACCCTTCGATCATGTCCACAGACAGATCATACTTCTAATCACACAAAAGGGGGGCATTCATTCGAAATGAAGATAGAAAGGAGGCAGATGCCTAATGGGGTGCTTCGCGTTCGTAATCAGCGGAGACACGACCGATCTCGTCGTTACACTCTTCTTGCAAGTGAAAGATTGTACCGAGAGGTGGACCGACTTCATTGATTTAGAGCGCAGAGGATGTCTCCAGGAAAGTTCCTACCCGGGAAGAAAACAAAAGAGAGCCGCATCCATCCAACAAAAGAGAGCCGGATCCATCCATTCATCCCTCACCAACACATCAACCCTGTCAAGATCTAAGGGGGAAAGATCATACACTGGCATCCATAAAACATTCGTCTCAATAAATGAATTTCGTTGGCTCTCGCGTTTTGAAGATCCTCGCCCAGCGAGATCATAAAAACGGGGGAGGGTGAAATGAAAGGCGAGACTCAAGGACACACTCACACGCATGCAACCATCGCAAATCATGCACGCACAACCACCATTCATTCACTCGTACATCCACAGAAAGAGAGCAAGAAAGAGGAAGAAAGGAGAAAAGAATATACACTGGCTCGATTAATAAGGGAAACTGGCATTTCGCCATGCAACTTTACTCCAAATAGAAAAAGAAGTAGAGGATAAGCGTAAATTCTACCAACCACCAAGCACACCTCACCTTGCTCGAGCACTAGCGATCTTGGTTGCCACGTATCCAGCGCTAAACCCCAACAATCGTCAACCCATCCACTCAACTACTACGCGGATTCGCCAGGATCCTGCAGTGCATCGCAGCGATCCAGCGTGCAATCCTACAAAGTTGCAGACGACTCCTCAGGACTTCGCTACTCGCTGATCACCACCTCAGCTACCCACTACTGCAACATAGTTGACCGATGTATTGTGAGAGAGCAAAAACGATGTGCTTGCGAGTTTTATAGTTGTGAAAACGAGGGAGAGAGAATGATGATGAGGGGTGGAAGAGGGGAGAGATGAGAAGGGGAGAGCCCCGCGGGAAAGCCATGTTGATCCGTGTGAAGTACTCTGTACCAAATCGGATCGCAGTGTGAAGGGTTCAGAGCCTCCTTACACACTACCGTCCGACTTCTACAGTTACTCGAGGGATCAGTAGGGCCTTCCTGCGTGTAGATGAAGGCGGGAAAGGAGGTTATGCGAAGCAATATGGAGCAAGCAGCTAAATGGATCTGCACATCTAGCTCCCCAACGCTGAAGTTACAGGACGGCGCTACCCATCCCAGCATGAGCCCGACGTCCTCCACCGTGCAAGTACGGATTACCTCGGCCTCAAGAGCCAGGTATCTTAACCACTACAGCCAGGACACGGTGTTCAAAAGTGGAACCATACCGGTCGTGATATCCACCCCACCCCTGCAAGGCTGTAGTGTCCAACTCAACACACACCACACACAACACCACACAGACACGACGAATTCTCGCACACCTCGCTCTCGCCAATCAGCACAAACCCTTACCACTGGTACTCCCTCCCGTCCACCTATACGGGCCACATATCCCGCAGTTAACGGGTGCTTCCACAGCGGCTAAATGGATCTGCACATCTAGCTCCCCAACGCTAGCCCAAGATTCAGCAGACACAAAAAGAGAGAAAAAGCGCGAAGGGATGAGAAAAAGACAATCATAGTTTGCTGATGATGGTGCGAAGAAAGGGGCTGGGGAAGCGAGGAAAGATTCAATGCAAGGTGCGGCACAGAAAGATGCATGTGCGCAAAATTAAAAAGACACCAAAACAGTTATGTGAAATGCCAGTGAAGTTGCACATAATTCCTAAACCCGAATTGAAATTGAACAGTTCGAAAGAAATTTCCCCGCGCAGGGTCTAAGGCGAATGAGTTCCTATGCCGATGCTTATTCTATCATCCATCAATAAAAATTTCACGGGCTTGCAGGGACATCTCCAAAATGTACATGCACAAAGAAATGAGTCGTTGCAAAGTGTCCCAATAGGCACCCGTGATTTCTGGTATTCGGAAAACCCGAAGGAAAAAGAATTCCGAGCGCGCTCGCTAAGGCACGCGTAAATCTTACGTAAAAAGCTCAGCAAAATACAAAGACAATTTCCAAAAATGCAAAAACAACAGGTCGGAGTTGGCCGACATGTCCCATGCGTTGAGGCCCATCAAGGACAAGCTCTGCGAACATCAAAGGGCTCGGAGAACCAGAACCAAGAGGACCTGAACCCGACATCACCATCCGCCGGAAATGCAATCTGGACCGGGTAGAGGAACTGGAACTGGATTAGATCAAGCTGGGTCACCAAGAAAGCACCCAACAAAAAAGGAAGGGGCTCAGAAACCAGTTCATGCACGTTACCCCGTGCGTCACATGCATGCCCGCAAATCAACACACCAACCTCGAACACAAAACCATCGAGATGGAAACACTCTCTGGCATGGTAACCGACCGGCCATCCAGACCGGGTTCCAGACAGTCCGGAACAACATGCCCACGTCCGGTGTCCGATCCGTGATGTCTGGATGGACGGCCCCAGGGCAAAAATGAAAAAAAAGGGGCGGCCCAGGACATTTTTCGGGTCCTAGCCGCCCCTTGGAAAATAACGGGGTGATTTTTTAGTGTCCTTTCACCCCACCGGGCAGGGCGTAGTGGCCCGGACACAAGACACTGCAGGTTTTTGGCGCGGGTTTCACACAGGCCTGCTCAATTTCAAAGCGGATGTTTTGAAGGGCAGCCAGCCACTGCTGCTTGTTGGGGAGAGAGAGAGAGAGAGAGAGAGAGAGAGAGAGAGAGAGAGAGAGAGAGAGAGAGAGAGAGAGAGAGAGAGAGAGCACTGGCAGTGCTGCCAGTCTAGCCAGTCTAAAGACTCTGACGTTCAAAGTGTGAACTTTTAAGTTATATGAAGTTATGAACTTAAATTACTTAAATTCAAAGTTCAAACTTCAAAGTTAGTCATACTTTTTTCAAGTTTTTTTTCTCTGTTTGTTTAGTCTTGTGCCTGCTTTGCACTGTTTGCAACTCTGCACGTCTGCTAGTTGAATGTGCTTGTTGATTTGCTGCAAGACAGGTGTTCTGCAGCCTGAACATAGGAAATACTTTCAAAAGGCTCTGTGTTAAATGGGACACAGGCAGGTGCAGCTCCCCACCAATAGATCTTATCACTAGCCTGCTGTTGGACTTCCCCGTCAAGGATTTTTATTTTTTATTTTTTTTTGGACCATTTCTTGATTTATGCGTGTCATCCTTGCGCAGAATCTTCTCTGTATCGTTCCAATTTGAATGGATGTCCCGAGGGACTTCCCCGTCAAGGATTTAAAAAGGGAAGAACAAAAAGGTGAAGCAAAGGAAAAAGAACAACATCAAGCGGACTACGTGGCGGTATGTTGTGAAGTTTAGACCCCATATTATATTCAAGAATCAACAGCAAGGAAAAGCTTGGACAGCCCCTTTTGTTGTTTGTTGTTGTTGGTTTTCTTCTTTTTTTTTTTTCTTTCTTTTTTTTTTTTTTTTTTAAGCCCAGGTTGTTGTAGAGGTCAGATTCTGGAGATATGACAGTCGCCTTTGGCAATCGGCCATGTGGCTATCCCGATGGTCTATAGAGGCCCATATTCCTATGAGACTCCCTCCCGACCTACCACACTCGTGATTTCTTCCCAGCACACCCCCACTTCCACAATCCTACCTCAATGTCTACCACTCAGGATCGTCACCCTCCAGTTCTCTCAACGGGGGTGACCTGACCAGACAGCGGTTCCAGGTACCAGGGCTAAGCAGAGTCCCACTTACCCTACTCAGCCCTGATCGAGGCATTGTCAGACGAGCCTTGTCGCATGGGTACTTTGGACACTAGGTGTAGGCCTTCTCTACAAGTCCCATAGACGGACCTATTCTGTCCCTACCCTAAGTTGTTATGTCGTGTGTACACTATGGTTGTGCCATTGTCATTATGATCGTTGTTGGTTGGTTGTAATGTTGATCGATTTTATTATCCCGGGAAGCAGTTTATCCCACTCGTCTGTCTTGGGCTCACCCGCGACCCCTCCCCCCTATTAGTATTGGTCTCAGACATCGGTACGTACTAGGCCACCCTACTGTTCCTGTTACCTCTATCCTTGACCATGCGCCTGAGACCCTAAGGCTACGATCTTTCCATCTGACTTATATCCAACCCGCATCCCAGCTATTCTTTATACCACTATTATGATCTCCCCACCTGATCAGAACTGAATCGGGGGCACAGGTTATCCCACTCGTCTTGGGGCTCACAAGCAATCCCCCCCCTCCTCCCCCCCMACATCAGTCTCTTGGACATCGGTGTGTACTAGGCCCCCCAACCGTTCCATCTAACCTCTGTCCTCGACTGTGCTCAGGGGACCCTAGGCTAATGATCACTTCTCAGACTTATATCCAACCTGCGCCCCAGCTAGTCATGATTTGGTATTGAACTCCGGACCTCATTCTCATCGTGCGCTACACTGAACCTATTGAGCTACGCCATCGACTGATCTATGTATACGCTATGCAAAGCTTGCTTGAGAAACAAGTGTGCAATCACCAGAACAACCTCGTGGACACAAGAGCCTCTAGCGTCCCACACCTGGAGATCGTGTCCACGTCAAGGTTTGTCTGTTGGCAGGCTGTCATCCTTCAGCCCAAATGTGTTCCCATTATCCATAGATCGACTTTGTGAATTTCAGCGCTCAACCCCATTTTCCAGGAAAGACCACTTTGTGGCTGTATGTTAAGGCTATTTTTTTCTTGGCTATCTTGGCAATCCCTTCTCACACATGTTTTGTGTGTGTCCTCATCTGGTCTGTTCGGTGCCTTTTCAGCGGCTTCTGCAACCATTGTCAGCGGGTCAGTGGCAGAGCGAACGTCTTTCGTCTCTTACCTGGGTTATTCCTTCTTCCTTACTGGTCTCGTCTACCCAGTTGTCGTGCACTGGGTCTGGAATAGTCAGGGGTGGCTTTCTGCGTTGAAAGCTTCCCCTTTCCGTGGTGTTGGGGCCATTGACTTCGCCGGCTCTGGTGTTGTTCATATGGTGGGTGGAGTAGCTGGATTCTGGGGGGCGGTCATTGTCGGGCCACGAATTGGACGGTTTGACCGACGAGGAGCTGCAACAGAGATGAGAGGTCACTCTGCAACATTGGTAGTTCTGGGAACATTCTTGCTCTGGTTTGGCTGGTATGGGTTCAACCCAGGCTCCATGCTCGCAATTGTCGGGAGTGCGGGAGTTGTCGGACGAGTTGCTGTAACTACCACCCTTGCAGCCGCATCGGCAGGCCTGAGCAGCTTGTTCCTCAAGAAGTTAACTTCAGGGACCTGGGATGCTATGGCCGTTTGCAATGGTGCTCTCGGCGGGTTGGTGTCAATCACAGCGGGATGCAGTGTGGTCGAACCATGGGCAGCCATCGTCATTGGTGTTATCGGTGGGGTAGTATACTTGGCCGGTAGCGCACTCCTTCTGTTAATCAAGGTAGATGACCCTGTGGATGCTGCTCCATTACACGGAGGGTGTGGTTTGTGGGGGGTGGCGGCGGTGGGGCTCTTTGCCAAACGATCGTACGTCATGGACTCTATTGTAAGCAACGCGACACACTATGGGTTGTTCCATGGTGGAGGTGGAAAGATGCTGGGCGTGCAGCTCCTATATGCCATTTGTATCATCGCCTGGGTCTCTGGGACGATGAGTTTATTCTTCGGAGTGCTAAAGATTTTTGGTGTTCTTCGTGTACCTCCCGAGGAAGAGCAGCGGGGTCTCGACCTCACCAAGCATGGAGGCACAGCATACGAGGCCGGTGTCGACCTTCGGGCGATCACCCCTTCAGACATTTTGAAGAAAGACAGATCAAACGTCCCTTTGACTCCTGTCTAGGGACCTTGCAACCCAACAGGATGCTTCAAGGATATCTCCCCCGTCTGATATTCATCTTCACCTGTGCTTACCCAACAAGAGCAATCTACACTTGTCACCTTCAAGCTTCTTCTTCTTCATCTTCTTCTTCTTTTTCTTTTTCTTTTCTCTTTTGTGAGTTCACTATTTGGTAATTTGACAATTTTAGTAGTGCTTATTGCATTTGTTAATCATCCCATGTTCAACCTATCTCCCATCGGTTCTTGACCTTTCCTCGCCGCTCTCCCTTCCTCGTTTACCCTCTTTCGGCCACACTCTTGCTCTTCTTGAGATGCTTATTGTGCGCCGCGTTCTCTTCCTGCAAGCACTCGAAAGTCATCCTGCCTTCATGTCCGCCATTCTTTCTCATCAGTCCCTGACCTTGATTGTGTTATGTTTATGCCCTTGAGGGCCTGCACTCCCCGTTTACCTGACAAATGATACTCTCTCTCTCACCCCACCCATCGTTGCCTGAGGAACGATGGTTCCCGACTTTCCTAAGATACTGTAAGGCTGTTTACGGCTATTTGGAGGAGCTATCACACATTCAGTTGTTGATGTCCTGTCAAGGAGGTGACCGCTTGGTTGTCACGCTTAGGCTGTGGTGCATGGCTGTCACACCCTCATGGCTGTTGCTTAGGTGACTGCCTTGTTGGATGATAAAAAAAGAAAGTCCTTTCGACATGTGACATGCTTAGGCTGCTGCTGCATGGCTGTCACACCTTTGTCCATCCAGGTGTTGACGACCAGGAATTGGCTGCTTGGCTGTCACACCCTCAGCTGTTGATGTCCTTTCAAGGTGGTCACCACCCCCTTGGATGACCGGTGTCCCTTTCACGGTGTGACATGCTTCCGCTGTCACACCTTTGTCCTTTCCAGGTGTTATTAATGACCAAGCGTTGACTGCTTGGGTGTCACACCTTCAGCCTCGATCCATCCCTTGCAAAGGGTCGACCGCTTGGCCGACGTAACTTTGCTGCAGGTGAGAGCTCAGTCAGTTCGATCCACTCTGATCAGACTCCATCAGACGCCATCACCGTCATCATTCCGACCTTATCTTCTCCCATCCAATTAGAGGACAGTTACAGATTCCAATTTGTACCGTTCCAACTTCGGACGGATTTTTGAATCCTGATTTGTACCGTTCCAACTTCAGGTTTTCAAATTTTATGGCCGCGCAATTAATAGTTACTAGAGAATGTCACACCAAGTGGCCTACCTTCGTCCCCCGAATACAACGTACAGTCATTATAGCTGTATTTGAGGGATCTTTCGGTGTAGATACAGCTATGGTGACTGTGCGTTGTGTTCGGGGGAAGAAGGTAGTTCAGTTGGCACACCCCTGAACTGTTGGAATACAGACCGGAGTTCGAACTGCACTGGAAACAGATGAGAGAAATACTCAAATTCTGGTCGGTTCGATGATGATATCTCAAGGATGTCACCCTTTTATTTTAAAAAGAAAGTTCCTAGAATGTCGCTGATCCCTGTTGCCTTCCGTCTTCTCCCCCGAGCAGAACGCGCGGTCGTTATAGCTGTATGTATGTGGGGCTACTTTCAGTCTAGACTCTAGATACAACGATAACGACCGTACATTCTATTCGCTGGAAGATGACAGCAAGCTGTGCAAGCACAGTGCAGTTGCGATGGCAGGGGCACAGCAGACATTTTTTTGAGGCACCCCAGTGAAATTTGGGAACTGTTTACATGTGACTCAGCAATTAGCAATTCCAAGAATGCCACTGATGGTGTTGACCGGCAAGATGAGCAGGCGCAAGGCAGGTGCACATGGAGGGACAGAGATGAAATTCCACCATTCCAAGGGACACGGGTGGAATTGTGGATCTGCTCATGTGCCCAGATATGGATACGTACTGACTCTACTGAGCCATGCCATTGGAAACGGCCAAGGGTCATCCTCAGGCACAGAGGGAAGTTGCATCTACTGCACAGAGGGAAGTTGCATCTACTGCACAGAGGGAAGTTCCACGTACCGCACAGAGGGAAGTTGCACGTACCGCACAGAGGGAGGCTGCACTTAGATAAAAGAGAGAAACGGAGGGAAGTTGCAATCAGATAGTGGATTCAAATGACATGTGTGCTAAGTCCAGAGAAGGACACCAGAGGCGCATAACGTGCAGCAATGACATGTGAGCTGCTAAGTCAAGAGAAGAACACCAGAGGCACATAACGTGGAGCAGTTCATCAGGAAGGGACTTGGAGGCGATGGGACAAATCAGGTAAGATGAATGTATGTCCGGCTGTCCGGAACGAAAGATATGTGTCCGACGTCCGTACAATAAGCCTATAGGCTATAGAACAATATTTTATATTAGACTAAAGTGTAGTAGTACTTCAGTTTTACTATATGCCACTGAGTACGGCATGTTGTATTGTACATTGTAGTGTGGTCTTTCATGATCAGGTCAGGACAGCAACAGTACAAGGGTTTCTTAAACCCGCTGCTTTCAGTTTTTCCTTCTCAATTTATTCCCCTTTCATTGTGAACTAGAAGGGATTGCTTTTGCTATCCATTTTTTATTTTTCCTATCTTGGTTCCCAATTTTTGCTATCCGTTTCCCAGCAGAACTGGGCAATTGGCATGCTAATGGCAGTGGTAATAGCAAGGAATCAACACAGTGGTCATGATGATGGTGGTGGTGAGTGTGTGCAGATGCTAGAGCTTAGAGAGTTTTGGTAGCAGGAATGGGAGGAAGAGAGGGTGGTGATCCATCTGGTGGTGACGGATTTTGATTGCACTAAAAATGACCACTTTCTAATGTGTGTGTGTATATATGTGTGTGTGTGTGTGTGTGTGTGTGTGTGTGTGTGTGTGTGTGTGTGTGTGTGTGTGTAGATGCTAGAGCTTAGAGAGTTTTGGTAGCAGGAATGGGAGGAAGAGAGGGTGGTGATCCATCTGGTGATGACGGATTTTGACTGCACTAAAAATGACCACTTTCTAATGTGTGTGTGTGTATATGTGTGTGTGTGTGTGTGTGTGTGTGTGTGTGTGTGTGTGTGTGTGTGTGTGTGTGTGTGTGTGTGNGAGAGAGAGAGAGAGAGAGAGAGAGAGAGAGAGAGAGAGAGAGAGAGAGAGAGAGAGAGAGAGAGAGAGAGAGAGAGGCACTGCACACAGAGTTTTGGTCAGACTTCCAGACCGGCCATCTTGTGGGGAATGGAGCATGAACCTGACTGCCAGTGTTTACTAATCCCCCCCCTTCCCGGCAAGTACCCATTCGACTGGCAAATACAAAATCTTCGCCCAGTCGTTGTAGCTGGCTGGTTGATGGCATTCATTCTCTCACTGTCTCACTTCAAATTGTGGTGTGCTGCTCTTTCTCCAGGGAACGGAATTTTCACTGTTATTCAACGACGAAGGTGGTTTCAATGTACGGTAATGTGATCCAGCTGGGCCCACAACAGTGATATGTTGGGGGCCTACGAATCGAAACCACCTTCACATTGTAAATAGAGACCAACTCCATCCATCTTTTGTTCGACGTATCAACCTGGAAGCCTACTCCTCATGAGCTACGGTTTTGACTCCTTAGAGTCACCTCCATAGAGTCTCCAGCATTGAAAAACAAAAAACAAAAAAAAAGGGCAATGGCCTTGAGATATAATTGAGGAACTGATCGCCCCCTCAGTAATTCAGAGTTATGTGATTTCATTCATCTGGTTCATTTGGATTCGAACCCGGGTCTGTATTTCAGCAATTCATTATTCATGAGTATATACCAACGAAGCTAGGCCCGTTGGGGTCTGCAGCATTTTTAGCCGGAGGCACTGCAGGATTTTAGCAAAATTATTTGATTTCATTCATCTAGTTCATCGGGTCTTGAACTCGGGTCTGTATTCCAACAATTCATGTGTATATACTATGTGGTATATACTATATACCAACTGAGCTAGGCCCGGTGGGGGTTGCAGCATTTTTAGCAGGAGACGCACAGAATTCTGTCTTCACAGGCGAGGAGAGGAGTGGAAATTCTGCATGCATAACCTTTTGAAGGAGAGAGAGCTACTTCGCCATTCATGCCGTAGGACAAAAATAAAAATTATGCCTTCGTGGGCAAGGGGAAATAGAGAATTCCGCATTCACAGTTGATGTTTGCATTCCTGTATTTCCGTAGTACCTACTGCAGTAAATTCTTTTTTTTCTGGTGGGGAATGCCACCCATGGCCAGGGGTTAGGTTCAACCCCCAGAGGGGATAGGTTCTACCCTGAGGGGATAGGCTCAACCATGACGGGATAGGCTCAACCCATAACCCTTAGTGTAGCTTGCCACTGGAGGGTAGATCAAGATGTGTATCATTCCCAATTAGGTAGGTAGAGGGAGGTATATTGAGAGAACTCAGAGAATATTATAGCTTAGTGTTAATAAATAAACAAAAGGCCAATAACCTAATGGCCTTGATTATTAGCTCACTATCCGGCCCCCAGGTGATTCAGAAATGTCTGATTTTATTCATGTTGTTCCATATGGATTGAAGCTCAGGTCTGCATTTCAACAGTTCATCCGCGTATCCTCGTACCAACTGAGCTGGGCCCATCGGTAACTGCACCAAATTCTGCCTCCATGGCTAACAAGAGAGAGAGAGAGAGAGAGAGAGGGAGAATTCTACATTGACAGCCGATGCTTGTCTGCACACTGCTGTTGTTACTGCTACTACTACTGCACTCTCTGCAGGGGGATCTTTCTCACATGGATATCTGTTTGTTCTCCTCCCCTCCCCCCCCCCCGCACACACAAAGATTGTGTCCGTGCGACGGGGAGGAGACCTTTCTAAGAGAGTATACAGGATGGTACTCTTCCTCGGAGAATGAGCAACAGCTGCTAGTTCAAGGTGACAGCTTTCTGATGTCATGGCAACCGCCTGTTGGGGAGGAGACACAGAAAGGTGCATTGGTACACACACATGTACTGTTGCTGAACAGACTGAGTTTTAATCCGGATGGATGGAAATCCGGAGGGAAACAGACGGGTAGGATACTGCTAGGAGCTGTAGCCGCTTTGAAAGAGGAATCTGAAACTGCTACATCAAGCTGACAGCTTCTGACGTCATACCAACTGCCTCGTGCAAATGCTGGGTTTTGGCTGATCGAACGACAGGATGAGCACTCCTCTTGGATTCAATCATTGACACAGATCTGACATGTTCAGAGCTAACTCTGGGATAGAGGCACACAGCATGGGCAGCATATGTGATGCCCTCTCTCGTGTGTGTGCAGATGGATGGACTTCGGCCCTGAATGGCTGCATGATTGGAAAGATGGTGCAATGTGCGGACTCTGCGACACGTACTGGTCGTCTTCCCCTGAGCAGTCTGCCGGGTCATTACATCTGTATCTGGCATGAAAGTCACACGAAAGAAGCAGCCATAATGACAGACAGGTGCATCGTCAGAACTTCAGACGACTGGGATAGAGGCACAGCATGAGCAGAGTGTAGTGTGTGCTTCTCTGCAATGTGCACGGATGGACTTAAATACATTTATGCAATTCTATGGGCACCAGAATCAACATTTATCGGCAACAGCACAAGTGCAGTGCACCCACTACTGCGGGGCTATATATTGTTGCATATCTATGGAACTAAAAGAGTGCACTTTGCAAAAGCAAACAATGAAAATAAAAGTACACAGGACAGACATGAAGAGCACACTGAAACCAACGTTTTTTTTTTTTTTCCCCCAACAACACACACAAGCCTCTGTAATAAAGAGTGACTTATTACCGACAAGCATGAGTACAAGAAAAAAGCAAGAGAAGAAAAGTAAAGGAGCAGCCCAACCCTTGCAGTACGGGTTACCTGCTCAACAGGGAGGCTGCTATGAGCTGACCCCCTCCCCCGCCCCCCCCTTCCTCCAAAACCGTCCCCTTCCAAGAACCAACGTTTTTCTTTAGAGATCTCTTTTTTTTTCTTTTTTCTTTTTCTCGTAACAGATCGTTATGGCCCTGGCTCCATATCCATCCATTCTAAGGAGCATCAGTCCAGTTCCCACTCCCCCGGCAAGTCAAAATAGTAAGATACATGATTTACACACTCATGCATCCTTCCATTTGGCCGAAGGATCCCTGACCAGCATTGATTGCTCCATGTTACAGGAGGATTGACTGTCAGCTTGCCCTTCTCGCGTTTTTCTCTCAGGTTCAATCTGTGGACCTGTCAGCTGTGAAGGTTCAATCTGTGGACCTGTCAGCTGTGAAGGTTCAATCTGTGGACCTGGCAGCTCTGGTTATTCACAGACAAGAACCACAAGAAGGCATCCTTTCTTCCCCTCCTAAACATCGTCTCACGTTTTTTTTAAAATTATTATTAAAGAAAACGGGCCCAGTGCCGAAGGCTGATATTCCAAATGATAAGAACGAGGCCGGGGTCCTCTCACAGTCTACCCGGAGATGTGACTACCAGGGAGCCTTACCCAGTTTCACTTTTAACGAGACCCAAAGGGACCCGGGATCCAAGAAAACCGATCAAAACTACAGTGAGCAAGATGACTGCCTCTTCAGCATTTTATGAGCCGCCAGATCTATCATGACACAACAAGCTAGATACACGTTACTCACATTCTTACTGCTCATATAATAGAACAATAATAGAACAATAATAGAACAATAATAGAACAATAATAGAACAATAATAGAACAATAATAGAACAATAATAGAACAATCAGCTGCACAATCGCCTGCAGGCCTTCTCATGCAGATTTCACCCTAAACCATTGAAGATTAACTAAAGCCAAATCCGAGGGTGAGAAAAAATCAGGAAATAAATCCGGGGATCTCAAGGAAACTCCTGGTTGAATATCAAAGCAGCTGTGAAACAGGATGCCATAGTCTCTCTTGAACGCTGCATCTCCTTCCTTACCAGGCCATATGATTTCCCCCAAATTCTATCCTGATGAATGCCCCAGCCAGTTATTGTGAAATTTGTGCAGAATTTTGGTAATGTCTTGTTTTTGAATCAGTGACTTGAGTATGATTTTAGTTTTGCACCACTGTGCTTTGATTTTCGTTTAAATAAGATTTTGAACTATGTCAGTAACTTCCTGGCCATCAATTATTACCCCCTCCCAAGACAGCACACACCTTTTGAACCACAAAACCCAAAGTGCTGCTTTCTTACCTATATGGAATAAATTGGTTTGAAATTCTGACAGATTTTCCATCACTGGAGACCAGTGCCCCAAAAGAAGTGCACGCTAGTCCCATAGTCAATCCAATTCGGTGATTTTATTCCAAATATGGTCCCATCTTCTCCACAGAAGTTTGGCCACTGGGCATTGTTGAAATATGTGCTCTGTGGTTTCTCTTATCTTTCTGCTTGGAAACGCTGAAATACGGTTGGGGCATCATGGTAGAGCTAAACCTTTTTGTTCAAGCGATGAATGATCAATTAGCCAATTATAAGTCGGTAAACACCTATGGACTATTTGCCATTGTAATGAAGCAAATGTTGCCGCTCTCTCCTTGAGATCCTTACACCTTTTAGCCGGTGCGAGACGGTCGAGGTGGATGTTAAGATGCCTGACCCATCTATCCTTCAAAATAGATTTGACGTCTATTTTTGGACGAAGGATGCGATATGAGGCTTTAACTGTGAGGGAGTGCAATCTCTGAGGGTTACCTCTCTTATTAGTTCTCCACACCCATTCCAAAGGATCTAGTGGTAACTCAGCGATTGACAATTCGGGGAGGAAGGCTTTCCAGCTTCTTGTTGATGAAAAAAATAAAACTCCTAATCCTATGCATTGTAAAATCAGGGAAGAAAGCAACTCCATTTTGGTTGTTTTGAGGGATTGAATGATCCTTACATACTCTGCATAGGTTAAGTATCGCCTCTCCTTGATGGGTATCCAGAATTTGACCAATAACTGTATCTCCCCCCGGTTGAATAGCTCCTACCCAGTTTGCTTCTCTAGAGTCCATACCCGTTTCGAGAAGCAACATCCATGCTAAAGGGATAAATGATATTATTTGGTCTAGATTGTCCAACGATTTTCAACATTTGCTCCTTGAATCCCACGAGTCCATAATTCTAAGAATTCCTGCTTTAACCCAGGTTGACAAAGGGGGTTGAGAACTAGTATAAACTCTACCATTTGAATCTGAGATCCACCTATTGCCAAAAAAATAGGTTGTCTGAGAACCTCTTCGTATCAATAAGGTGGAAATTTGTTAGGGAGGGGGAGTTTGCGCCATGTTTTCAGCAAGTATGACCAGAAGTTGTGTAGTACTAAATCTTTCATGGCTGCTTCTTTTTCCCCAACCCTTCCTGAATATGCAGTTTGTCTTGGTATGATCCAGTAACGATCCTCCGCCCAAGTGAGGGGATGAATATGTTTAGAAGTGGGAGGGGCTAGTCTCCGGAGCTGCTCCAGTGCCAAAGGTTGCCAGGGAAGATCTATTCCCAAAATAAGTCTTTTAATGCATTGAAGTCTCAATGCTTGGCATTGAAGAAGCGAACCTCCTTTAGCTTTCGGTTGGATAAGAGTATCGCAAGCATCTCTAGGGATGACATTTCGGTGTCCTGGTCCCCTCTCCACAGGAAGGCCTGGAGTTGTCTTTTAAGGTCTTTTTTTTTTCTTTTTTTTCTAGGGACCATAATGCAGATTTATACCACGTGGATGCAAGGACCACATTATTTAAGATGAGGGTTCTACCAAAATAAGTCTTTTAATGCATTGAAGTCTCAATGCTTGGCATTGGAGAAGCGGATTCAATAATCCGATACCTCCTTTAGCTTTTGGCTGGATGAGAGATCCCAAGAAACTCTAGGGATGACATTCTGGGTGTTATGGTCCCCTCTCCACAAGAAGGTCTGGAGTTGTCTTTTAAGGTCTTTTGCTGGTTTTTTTTCTAGGGACCATAATGCAGATTTATACCACGTGGATGCTAGGATCACATTATTTAAAATGAGGGTTCTACCAAAAAGAAATGTGTGTTGGTTCCGCCATTTCTTCATTTTTTATGCTGGTGTTGAAATCCAGACATTACTAGAATGGGTGGATGGAAAAAATGAAAGGGGATTTTCCACAGACGGGAGATGTCGGTTAAGGTGAGTAGGTCAGGAGGACGATGCTGGGACGACATAGACTGGTGCTGGAGCTGTGCTCTATGACCCAGGGGGAGCTTGAGGTCCATGGAGTTGTCCATGGAGTTATGCCGAGGGAGGAAGGCATAACCAGATCGTCCAACGTAGTGGGCACCGGGGCGTGGACCCTGTAACCTGTTTAGGGGTTTGCCGCTAAAGGAATTGTCGAGGGAGGAAGGCACTTCCTGTCCGTCAGAACTAGGTTGGTCGGTACTGGGGTGCGTTGTGGTGCCCTGTTACCCTAGCAGAGGGGGGTATGAGACCAGGTGAGTTCTGGTATGAGGACTGAAAGCCGGGACTGGCANGGTACTGGGGTGCGTTGTGGTGCCCTGTTACCCTAGCAGAGGGGGGTATGAGACCAGGTGAGTTCTGGTATGAGGACTGAAAGCCGGGACTGGCAGTCCGCTTGTTGAGAGGGGAGTTTAGGATAGTTGGTATTAATTTCTAGTTTTGACCCCCCATTTTTTCTGGATTGTACTCTGTTTGACCGTTACGGGGGACTCGAGAACATTTAGGAATCTGGGGCTTCTATCAATTTTCCCAGGCTGCCTTGACGTTGCTATACTCAGCGATCGGCGGCTATTCGATGCCAGAACGACGCTGACCGGTGTTGGGGTGTTGCTCTGTAACCTGTTGACGCAGGAGCGTGAGGCCTGGTAGAGAGATCTGGGGATGCTTCGGGGTGGGCATCTCACGGTACAACCAAGGTTTGCTGCTGGGATGACGCTGGTCGGAGGTGGGGCGAGTTGTGTTGCCCTGTAACCCAGCAGGAAGTGGGGGTGTGAGGTCTGGAAGAGCTCGGCAGGGAGTAAGACAACTTTGAGGAACCTTGGAAAGGTTTGGTAAGGAGGTCGAGATTTTTGGATTTTCTTTTAGGACCCCGACGGTCGATCCTAAAAAGGAAACAAGGTGAGTGGGAGAAGAAGATGGTGGGATACCATGCGTCCTACTAGTGATGGGGCTAGCTGGTAGGATTGGAATAGGGTATAGCAGCGGTAGAGATGGTGACTCTGCTTCAGTAAGTCTTGCCGGAGTGAGGAACAAAGGATTGATGGGGGGGGGGGGTTCGAGTCGGATTTTGAGTCCTGTTGATTTTTGAAGTCTGTTGAAGTCATTTCTTAAAGTAGCTTCAACTTTTTGAGCTGAAACAGAACGAGGGGGAGTGGGGAAGGAGATGGTGGGATATCACACGTCCTACTAGTGAGGGGGCTAGCTGGTAGGATGGGAATAGGGCATAGCAGCAGTGGAGATGGTGGCTCTGCTGCAGTAAGTCTTGCCGGAGTAAGGTTAAATGGATGGATGGGGAGGTCTTCTGAGCAGTTTTCTGAATTCCGGTTATATTCTGAGGTTTGTCGTAGTCATTTTCTAAGTNCCGGAGTAAGGTTAAATGGATGGATGGGGAGGTCTTCTGAGCAGTTTTCTGAATTCCGGTTATATTCTGAGGTTTGTCGTAGTCATTTTCTAAGTAGCTTCGTTTTTGAAAGTTTTTTTGAGTCAGAGCCGGGTAATGGCCCCAATATCTCAATCTTCAAAATCATATGTAAATTTTCATATGGGACGCTGGGCCCGATTCCTAGCACGTGCTGCTCCCCACGAATAGATTGGAGCCTTGTTCCCCCCCCCCCAAAAAAAAAGGGCTTACCTTGTGCCGTGATTATGATACCAAAAACTCTGATTGGTGCTTCCTGGGGGAGCCATTGGACCCTTGGAGTTTTAGGTGGTCTATCCCCTTGGGAATGTATCCACCAACCCAGCGTTTTATAACCCCAGTTAACAACCATGTCAGAAAGTAATAAAAAATTATCCATGAGCATCTTAATTTCTTCCATATTCTGAGAGGATGCCTCCATCATAATCGTTAAGTCATCAGCAAACATGGAACAAATTGGAATTGCTTCTTTTGGGATCCCTGCTATTTGTAGTCTCTTGAGATGAGGATTAGTCATGAGATTTGTTCCCAGAGTTTCTGTGACGATTATGAATAAGAAAGGAGTCAGTGGGTCGCCCTGCCTCACCGATCGTTGAAGACGAATCTCAAGTGAGAGCAACCTATTGACTTGCATTCTAGTAGTAGCATTAGAGTGCAGAATGTGTACCCATCATCAAATGATTGGTCCAAAGTTTTTTTGTAAGCAGATACCTATGAGTCCCCAATCAACATGATCGTAAGCGTTTTCAAAATCAACCAGTCTAGGATAGGTGAATGAATTTGTCATTATACGGATAAGTTTGTTGGTTAAGGCTTTGACTAGCATTTTATACACAACAGTTAGGAGTGTGATTGACCTATAATTCATAATGTTGGATTTGTTTATCCTTTCTTATATAAAAGAGAGAATACCTTGACCCACAATCTCCCGCATTTGTGTTGTAGTCTGTATTTGATTGTAATATTTCATTAGATCATCCGATAGGGAGGACCACATTGTTTCTCAAAATTCATGTGGAAGACATCCATTTCGGGTGTTTTATCCTCCTCCATTTGTAGTAGTGTCATCCAAATCTCATTCTTTGTGGCTGGTTCTTCTAGTTTCATCCTTTGCTGTTGTGTTAGTGCCTGTTCCATCGGGGCTAAAAAAAATTGTAAAACCACATCATCCTGGACACCATTAATCGTGGAAGTAAAAAAATCTTTTAAAAATCATAAGCAACTTTTAGACTTCCAGCGGATGTGGTAGGATCTCCTTGGTAGGGAATGCTAGGGATTTGCAAGGCCTCAATGGTAAATTTTCTTGTACTCACCTGAGCACAGGCAAAGAAAGAAGCTTTCATTTGTTCTTCTGTTTCATGTTTAGTTAATTTTTCGTTGATTAAGTATCCTTGCCAACGTTGTTGAGCAAAGGATAATAATTGGTCATTCAAAGATTGTAAATCAGTTGGTGTATCCGGATATAAGGGATGAAGTTATTCATAGTTTTGGATATGTTCTTGAATTTTTATTTCCTGGGAAAATTTTGCTTTGACCATTAATTTGGAATGCTCATTACATTTTTTGGCAAGTAATACTAACCCATTGTTAAACCATGAGATGTAGGTGTCATGTCTATCTTTTGTCGATTGCCAAAATTTTCACACTTCTTGAATAAAATCCCCAAAACCTCTTTGGGCCAGTATTGGAAGCCCCGCCCCTGATTTTTTTTTTTGCGAAAAGAGAACTGCATACATCTTATGATCAGCGCCTGGCCATGGACTTTGTGGAAAGATGTTTGCTCCGATCATTGCTCGATCAAGGTCATCAGATCACATGATTAGATATATTATAGATCTGGATAAGTGAGGTGATCCACAGTTCCTTATACATGTAAAAATTCTTTCTTGTGGGAATAACCTCCTATACGACTCAAAAAGCTTTTGTGATTCACAAAATTGTTGAATAACTCTCTCATTTTCTTCCACATATGTTGGACAAGATTGAGGGATCTTTCAGCGATCCAGCCAGCCATTAGGGGCTGCGTTAAAGTCCCCTACTATCACCATAGGGATGTCCGTGGGAATATGACTACAAATACCATTAGGGGCATAACTGTTCATAACACCCATAAGTTTTATTTCTAACATCACTATAGCCCAAACTCAACGCCCCTGTACCTTGTCTACCTCCCAATGGATTATTTCCATCCGGGAATCAGGTGGGACCCAAAAGGCCACTCCTGCTGATCCATTATGGTAAGCATGAGGAGTAAATTTTTGAAAGGGTCATACCAACCTGCGTGCTCTTTGGTGAGTTGGGGTGTCCAGGAGGTCAGTCTCTTGAATACAAACAAGATCAGGCCAAGTACACCCTCGCACCCCTTTCAATTGTTCTACTAAAGCTCTCATTTCAATTGCATCTGCTGTAGCCAACCATTAACGTTTAGGGATCGTAAATCCATATCTGCTTCTTTTGTGGTCCTTTGCCAATGATTTTTCCCATAAAAGGCTTGTATTACATCCATGTTAAACAAATATCCAGATTTATGAACCCTACCATGATTTTTATGACAAGGTTAGTCTACAGTCTAGACCAGGATCCACCTTCCAAAGGAGAGGTAGTGGAAGTAAGTAGACCCTTACGTAGAATAGAGCACAAGAAAGAGGACACTTCGACGATAGACCACACTGCATTTGCCTTGACTTTGAGCTGCTGAAGATCCAGCAAGGCAGCGTGGGGAAAACAGTGAAGGTTTGCCTCCTTGTTCTCCTCAATTCTGACGTAAGTGTCTCTCTTGGTCATTTTAGCTTGGTGCCCCAATTCCATGAGAGTCGCCTGAGGTCCTGGATCACAGTGTTTTGATAGAAAGTCATGCAAATCGTTTTTCAAAGCTCTGTCCCCTGCTGTCTGGTAATCAACGTATGTAATCAATCCCCTTTGTGTCACATCCCCATATTGGTCTTGTCCGATTCGAGACAGACCAATCTCCCATTTCCCCCCTTTCCTTCTAACCGGAATGATCAAATTACCTTTTTGTACTTGGGACTTGGATGCACGACCTTTCTCCAGTAAATGTCTGATTTTCTGTCTTTTACCCTTCTCACCCCCACTATTTGATTGGGATAAAAGGAGGTTAACCCCATCAATCCCTTTACACTTATCCTTCTCTGATTGGTCGTTGTTGTCATTGGTCTCTTGAGGAGAGGAAACTAGTGGCCTGCAATTTGTTTCCTTGGATTCGAACTCCGACCTGATCCTTCTGGGTAGTGGGATTTTGTTGACCAGTAGTTTCTTTTTCCATTTGTTCCTCTGTGATGACAATGACATTGTTGTTTTTCCCCGATTGTTCATGATAATTATTTTCCTTTTTCTCACTTATTTCAGATGAATTTGGTGACCCCGTAGGTTCCAACACTACTAAGTCTGTGCTGGTTTCTTGATTGGGTGCTTTTCCTTCAACCGGTGGAGGTTGGAATATTTGGAGTACAGAGCCCAGCATACTCTGACTTACTACAGTCCATTGGGCCCCTTCAGGCAGACCGTGGTGTAGCACATGATTGAGGCTAGGTCTGCTGGTAATCATAGCGACTAGCTGAGCATACGAGGCATCCAAAAAGTCATTATTTCAAAATTTTTCAGCAGCCACTCTGCAAGTTGAATGATCTTTTGATCCTCTTGGCTATTGAAGGGAGACTGTTGTGATGTCTCTACATCCTCCATTTCAAAGTCCCCCTGAAGAGGAGTAGTGTCAACCTCCATTGGTACTGGTGCAAAAGCTGTGTGAAATGGGTCAAGGTTCATTGTATCTTGCTGTTCATCCATTTGACCTTTGTCTGTGCCATCTTCAGCAGAGGTATCCCTTACAGATTTATTTGTCATTTGTTTTCTTTTCTTTTTTTTCCTTTTCAAATTTTCAGACTCCTCAATTTTTTATTCCTCCTCCTCTCTTTCCGAGTCTGAGTCTACTTTTTCATTGGAAGAGCCTTTCCAGTGATGTGGCAATCCTTCTGGCCATTACGACCTTGCTGGGCTCGGCCCCTCGGGGACCTCCCTGCCTGGGAGTTCTGCCTCCATAGTGGAATTCATTTTTTTATTCTTTGGGGGGGGAGTGAAACTGGGGAGCAACACATTCTGGGAACCGGGCCCAGAGTCCCTTATATACAGAAAAGCTTGAGGTACCGGGGCCATTACCGGGCTTCGGCTGAGGGAAACCATCAAAATTATTCATGAAAGACCGCTAAGGTAAGAAAAACCTTCAGCCCTTGTTTTTTTTGTTTGTTTTTGGACCATTTCTCGATTCATGCATGTCATCCTTGCACAGGGGCCATGCTAATTTTCTCTGTATCGTTCAAATTTTACCCCAAGGTCTCGAAGGACTCCCTACTGGAATTTCTGAATTATGCCAGTCCTTGAATTTCAGCTGCATGTCCTTAATCTCCGCCACCTTATCCTTGGCTAGCCAGACTCCTCTCAAAGTTGTCAGGTGTATCTTACTTGTATTCGGTTAGCTCTGTACTTCATCCTTGAACCACCACCAAACCTTGGCCCAGCTATTGATGCCGAGCCTAAACTCGCCCTGCGTGCAGGCCTGCTTTGGCTGGCGCCGCCAGCCATTTCGGTTCGGTACTGAACCCCAGAAATGTGCGGCGCGTTAAATTGCAAGGCCCGCGTCCGATGTACGGGCCAAGTACTGGCAGTCTTTTTTTTTTTTTTTTTTTAAGAAACTGCCCGGGCGAG
>BFEA01000331.1:206593-220786 GCA_003427395.1 Chara braunii | reverse complement strand
AAAAAAAAAAAAAAAAAAAAAAAAAAAAAAAAAAAAAAAAAGGGGTGCTCATACGAGCAGGCACCACTAGCATTGTCGGGGAGGCTCCATCTATTGGTGGGGAGCAGCACCTGCTGGAAAACGGCTCCAACGTCCCAGTGGAGTACAATGTGAACAATGTATGAACAATGTATGAACAATGTATGTGAACATGAGATGTCAGTGTCCATGAGGGGACCGGGCAGTGAGCAGCCCTGCCTTCTGTTCTTACGAGTTATCAATTATACTGTTGTCGTTGTAACTTTTGACGGTCGATTACTGTCTATCTATTTGTTGCCTCATGTTGTTGTTGTGTCTGATCAGTTGAACCCTTAAACCCTAGTGGCCTTTCCTGCATAACGTCCTATGATGAATGATGGTATGCATCAGTGTTGTGATTAGGGCTAGCCTAACAGACATACATTTGTGACAGCTAGACTAAGCAGACATTTATATTGAAATGAGAGAAAGCTACCAGGCCCATCTATTGAGAGTGGGCTTTGGCAGGTAGATGTACACGGCGGACTAAGTTTCTTGCGTACATGTGACGTCCTATGGTGAATGATGGTATGCATCAGTGTTGTGATTATTGCTAGCCTAATAGACATACATTTGTGATAGCTAGACTACGCAGAGATGCATTTGAAATGACAGAAAGCTACAAAAAGCTACCGGGGCCATCTATTGAGAGTGGGCCTTGGCATGTAGATGTACACGGCAGACTAAGTTTCTTGCCTACCTGCCTACATAAGAGCCTATGGTGAGTGATAGTATGCACAGGCCTTGTTATCCAAATGTCTGACTATGCTGGACTCTGGCCCTTGTATTCTGATACTGGACATGATTTGAGGGCTGTTGCCCTTCTATGGAATAAAGTCTCCAGTTCCGATGTCTTTCTCTCCAACCCATTGGCCACCTCTTCATCCCCTTCTCACTCCACTGGTCACCCCTCTGAGGGTATCAGTGAGGCAATTAGGCAATCAGGCCCTGGCCGGCTTAGTGTCAGAAGGGGGGGGTAGCAGGTCATGAGGGAATGGTGGACAGGGAGAGGGGGGGGGGGGAAGGGAGGGCCAGGGACGAAGGGAGGGGGTAGGTGCAGAGTTTAGGAAAGGGAGGACCGGTGAATAACTTAAGACGAGGACAAAGTCAGTCGGAAGGTAGGAGACTTGAAAGTGGTATGTTGGTAATCGTTCCCACCGCCTCTCAGTGAGAAGCCAGGGATGCCATGTGAGAGTGTGATCGTCGTTGAGACTATAAAGTCTCTTGTTTGTATCAGTCCAAGTTTCAGCAAATCTGTTCCGCAGTCCCAGTCTTTTCCCAGTGTCCTGCTCAGTGACCAACTGGTTCTGTAGTTCTTTCCAAGCCGAGTGAGTTTTGGCAGTGATTGTGTCTATTATCATTGACTGGGCTTGCATGTAGCCGTAATTGTGCTGTTTTCTCTCATATGAACAGCGCATCCTCCAGGCTGCCATGAGCATGGTGAGTCCGGAATATGCGAACAGGTTAGTCGTAAACGAAGACCAGTTCTCAGTCCTGGCCTGAGGAGTTCCTAGGAGGAGGGTGGACACCTCCCAAGGGAGGTGTTGTTCTGTAAGGTATGCCACGCTGCATCCCACCAGCTCCACAGTTGGATCACCATAGGGCAATCCAACAAGCAGTGCTCCAGGGTGCCTCTTTTGTTAGGCAGCTTGTGGGAGCAGTAGGAGCACAGTGGGGACAAGACTCCTTTTTCCTCCAGGTCAGATCGTGATGTAATCCAGTTTGGAGTGGGTAGGCACCTATGTATTATTTGCCACTTTGCCACTGAAGGGCTCTGTGACTGGTTGGCCGGATGTGAGATACTGCGGACCAGCGTTCCTGAAGTCCTGTTGCCCCAGTGGGGAGTCTCTCTCCCAGCGCTTAGCGATCTGATCCTCGGTCCTAATCGGTTTACGTGCTTCCCTATAGCCCTTCTTGACTGCGTGGAGAGTGGCTACGTCCCCCACGCCGCGGCCCGGTCATGCAGAACGCGGACACTCCCTCTATAATCTCCCTCCTAAGTCCTGGTAATTCCGCGTTCTTCGCGCATGCATGCACGCTATAAATTTCGGTTGCACGATTAGTTAGCCCTCTTAACCAGCTGTTGGAAGCTCGGGGTTGCGCGATCAGAGAGGGTCGACACACGAGCGAAGTAAGAGGTGAGTAGAGCAGGAGTCGTGCGACCCGACGAGCTGGTGCTAAACGCGCGGGGTTGACGCGGGCCACGACGGACTGTGGGCGTGGGCGAACCTGACGGGTGCGGGAGGACTAAGCGGGGTGACGGCTTCGTGGGTTGGTGCGTGACGACGGACTGTCCGCATCGGAGAGAGAGAGAGAGAGAGAGGAAGAAAGAGCTGAGGTTGATGGATGCGGATTTGCTGTTTCTTTTGTCTTTTCTCCCTCCTGTCTCGTGTATATAAATTTTGATTTCGGCTCCGGGCGATCTGTCCGATTTCTGTTTTTTGAAATTTTGACTTGGGATTTTGCTCACACTCGTCTTCGCGATTCTATCTCCGATGCATTGTGTGTATGTTGTTGAATGAATGGATGTATGGATGCCATGTTTGGTTGCTTATCCTCCTATCGGATCCTTGCCTTCGCCTTGTTTACTGCGTTGATGCACTCGTGAGTAAGATAGGAATTTTGCACAATCGACAATCCTGTTCTCGTTTTTGTTTTGATTGAGCTGTTGTGGTCGTTGCATCTTGCATGCTCAAAACAGCACGGAGTGATTAGACGATCGGATGCCGGACTCAACGAACGCCGCACGAGGACACGTTTAAACACAATCCGAGTTGCGCACTTACACGTATCCCTGTACGTCGATTCGTCAATCCCAAAAGGACCATCGACTACAGAAGCACTGTCTGATTGGACGCGGCCATCCAGGGTCCGCGACGGTGCAGTCGTCCCGCACGAACACGCGTAAGCCCGACTTAATTCACGCGGTCTGCACGTGCTCGCACGCGGTCTGCACGTGCTCGCACGCGGTTATCGCAATCGCCGTGGACCCGCCCTTAGGCAACTCATAACTCGGCGATGATACAATGACACGCTTAGAGAGCTCGGAGTTGTTGTTATACGACCCGGACTACTTCACCCCGTGGGTAAACGAAGTCCTGCGACAGAGATACCCTTGCCTAATCGAGAACCGACTGTGCCCTCGCGAGTTTCACTGCGCCACCACTGGCGACCCCTGATGCTCTGATTTCCCCTTTTCGGACCATACCTACTACTTCACACACCCCGGATTTGTCGTTATCTCCACCAGTTTCCCTCCCTTTCGCCTTCTTTTTCCGTATCACCAACTCAGCGTCGTCCCGTGGCCGACCATAGCCCCATACTGGCCCAGTACGCCCTGCGGAAACTGCCGACGACGCGTCGATCAGAGGACCCCCGAATCCCGGAGACCCAACCAACGCGCGACGAGGGGCGCCACGTTGAAACTCCCGACGGCCTGACTCATCGGAACCCCACCTACCCCGAAGGGACCCTCCCGCAAACCGTCGTCCCCGAAACCAATGGCTCAGCCGGCCTTGAGCGACCCGCGCATGCCACCTGCCTTATGACCAGGGGCGGTCCGCCCTCTCCGCCAAATTGCACTTGTGCCCTCGAGAAATCCTTCCACAGGAGATCTCAGTTCTGACCTGGGACTCCACCCCCCCACTTTCCCAAAAATCCTTGGCACACCCCTTTTCGCACTTCCAGGCCCACATCCTAGTCCGATCAGGAAGTCGCGCTAGGCGTGAGGTTGGTATCGGAGCCCGACACGTGGCCGGGTCTAATTGGGCGATCTGGCTAACCGAGGGCGGCCTCGACCCCGGAACGCACATAGATGCGACCATGTCATTACCCGAAGCAGATCGGCTAATCGACGGGCAGCCAACATGAATGCTAATGTACAAAACCCGAATCCGCAACAAAATGTTAATCAGCCAAATCCTAATCAACCCGCCCCACGAGCACGGGCTCCCATGACGCCACCTGATCTTTATCTATTCGACCCAGTACATCATCTCGCAGGAGCATGGTTGGCCACGCTCCGAGCACAGCAGTATGATGATAACGAAGCGGAGGTAAACATTCCTGCTCGATTAGGAGGAGACGCTCATCATTGATCTAGTACCTATGTATGGGTT
This sequence comes from Chara braunii, assembly GCA_003427395.1. Taxonomy (NCBI): domain Eukaryota; kingdom Viridiplantae; phylum Streptophyta; class Charophyceae; order Charales; family Characeae; genus Chara; species Chara braunii. The sequence goes on along the minus strand of BFEA01000331.1, from coordinate 216,611 downwards.
GATCTTCCGACCTTCGAACGGGATTTTCTGAATCGATTTGATTATGTCCATCCAGAGCAAGCACTTTACATGATCAAGGACCGAGTGAAAAAACCTCTTGAGTTTATCGCAGAATACCGAAACCGGTTCTACCGAATGTTTGTGAAGACTGAGCGAGGCGAGCAAGTCGGGAGAGATTTGTTTATTGATGGGCTTTGCAGCCAAACGATAAGGGCGAAACTGCGAAAGCAATTTTCCCTAATCAACCACACGCTGCAAAAGACCATGGCCGCTGCAGAAGAGATGGAGCGGAAGTTCGCGGCGAACTTCCTGGAAGGAGAAGACTATTCTAGGGAAGGAGATTCGTCCGAGCTTGCGAGGGCGAGAGCTAAGCTGGCCACATTACAGAACAAGTTCGAAAATATGGGATTTGTGTCTGGCCTAGTCACCTATCTAGAACAGGTGGGCCCTAAACGACCGACCCCAAGTGAGATCCCGAGTGTCCCTGTTCTTGTGATGCCAACACCTGTAAGAACGGCACCCCCGCCACCAATTGAGAATCTTGTAAGAACAAATAAATCTACTGCCATCTTCGAACTAACCAAAACGTTAATTATTCTAATCCAGGAGAGAAAAAAGGAACAGCGAGAGTACAACGCTTGGTTAGAAGCCATGATGAGAAACATGCGGCCCATCGCGGGGCATGCCCCTCCGATTCAACAAGGATTGGCCCAGGCGCCTGTTCTCGGAGGAGCCGCAAGCAATCTGAATGTCTGTTATGCATGCCATCAGCCAGGGCATCTAGCCCGTGATTGCCCCCACCGACCCCCGCAACAACGGGTCGGAGTTACACCAATGGCCGCAACTCCTATCGCTAACGGACCTGGACGGGTAGGAGCCCTGATGGAAGAGATGGAAGGTGGGGGAAGTGCGTTGGCAACCACGGAAGAAGCCGCTGAGATCATCCCGTTAGATCAGTATGTATCGCTTGGATATCCTGGGCTTGGAATGATTGGAACGATCAGACCGGCGCCCGAACAGAAAGAAGTGGCAGAATGGCGACCTTCTCCCGGAGAAATGGAGTCGGGAGGACCCACCTTCGTCATAGGGGAGATCGACGTGCTGAACATTATCTGAGCTTTGGATCATCGGATTCCACTTTCGATCGGCCATGTGCTCCCGATCTCCAAACAGGCTAACGAGCGGATGCTACAGCACTGCAAGGTGAACCGAAAACGATTCGCCCTCGCCCGAACCACGAACGTAAAGGCTAAAAGTCCCATATCAGAAGAAAACACGGCTGGCACGACGGATCCAATACGGGTAGGATTAATACAGAAAGATGACCATTTCCTACGGATTAAACCCATCCCGTGGAAATCTGTGGAATGCGATATTGAAATATGGGGGATTCCGTACAATGCAATAATTGATTCGGGAGCTGCTGTTTTGGCTATCTCACTGAGAGTAGTTGAGAGGGCAGGTAGGAAAAACAACCTGATCATGCTTACAGAGAAAGATCAGCTCGTTTCGGCAGACGAAGAAAAGATTAAAACAGTGGAAAGAATGACCAATGTCGCTTTCCGATTGGGAAAGGTGCATGCACTGGGAGATGTCGTGGTGCTGGATGTAAATACCTACGACGTTCTTTTCGGACTTCCCGCTCTTGTGGCATTACGAGCGAACCTGGATTTCGAACGACGGTCAATCATCCTCCGAAATACGGGAGGAAAACCCTATGCTTTACCTATGAGACTGACCCTTCGTACTACCATCAACGCAGTCCCGCAAGTTTCGTCGATGTTAGCAGGGACTCTCCGTATGATCACCTGGGAAGACTCCGCAGAGGATGAGCCATCATCGAAGGATGCGGATAGTAGTGACGAAAATGATCTAGAAATCTTGAAGCTAGCGCGACAGCGTATTTATTACCCGTCGCCCAGAACGATCGCAAGAACGATGCATCTAACCAGTAGGAACATCCAAAGGACCAAGGCGATGATTTTAGGAGAACCCCTCGTACAAATTTCGAGGATGGTCGATTCCTTGGAACGCCCTCAAACCCTGTATGAAGGAATCTCCCCTCTCCTCGCCCGATACAACGACAAAAAGCACTACTGCGATATTACAGATCTACCGAAGTCCCTATTGACACCCGCAAAGGAAGTACGACTGTTACGTCTAGGGGCGGAAGCCAGTTCTTTGGAACCCCCTGGGCGTCTCGAGGCTGAGTCAGACAAACTCGGAATAAAGATCGCAACTAAAACCATGCCATGGCAGGATATTTGCGATGGGATCACCCCGGAAGGACACGTGGCCATCCGGGAGGAAGACGCCCAGATGATGGCCACGGTGTTCTCCTGGCGATCGGACCGTTCATTTATCTTTGCGCCACCGTTCGATGTGGCAAAACAGGCACGCACAAAGAAGATCGACGTACGGATCTGGGACCAGCTATTTGAGTTACACGTCCCACAGTACGTACCTGACGAAATTCACTGGCTGATTGCGGATATTTTGACGGAATATCAGGGAGCGATTAGCGTAACTGATACTGACATTGGCTTGTCATTGGTTATTCAACACGAAACGGGAAATCATTCCCCAATCCACTGCAAGCCCTACCGATACTCCCTGATAGAACGAAAAAAGGCTCTCGAACGAATATGGGAATTCGAAGCAAGCGGGTGGATTGAACTTGCCACCGGACCATGGTCATTTCCAGTAGTGTTAGTACCGAAGAAGAACGGATCGATTCGCATATGCATCGATTATCGCAAACTGAATGAAATCACGATTAAAGATGTGTATCCCCTCCCCCGGATTGATGATTTGCTGGATGCGATTGGATGCGCTAATTATTTCAGTAAGTTTGATATTCGGCATGGCTTCCATCACATTCTGGTTAAGGAGGAAGATTGGCTAAAGATGGCCTTCGTGTTGTTTGAAGGCACGTGGCAGTGGGTTCAGTGTCCGATGGGGATTTGCAACGCGCCTGCCACGTTTCAGCGAGCGATGAACATGACGTTCCAGAACTTCGTCAACAAGACATGGCTAACTCAGGGAATGATCAACTTCTGCGTGATCGTATACATGGATGATATCCTTGTCTACTCGGAGACCTATCACGGGCATGCACAACACATTGAGTGGACGTTGGGAGCGCTGAGGGACGCTGGGTTCAAGATCGCACTCGAAAATAGCGAATTTTTCCTCTCGGAAATTTCGTTCTTAGGCTACGTCGTGACACGTGGAGGATTGCGGCTTGACTCGAGAAAGGTCGCAGCGGTGAGAGAAGCCCCGGTTCCCACGTCACTGATGCAGGTTCGAGCCTTCTTGGGGTTGGCCTCGTACTATCGCCGTTTCACCAAAGGCTTCGTCACGTTTGCACGACTGCTAACGAATCTGTTATGAAAGGACCAGCCTCTCAGTTGGGACACGGAGTGTGAGCAGGCCTTCGCGACCCTCAAAGACGCTCTGGCGACAACACTTATTTTGATCCGACCGGACCCCTCGAAACAGTTCATTCTTATCAAAGACTGGCAACCGGAAGCTATTTCCGTTATTCTAGCGCAGAAGGGGAACGATGGCCGTGAACATGTCATCGAGTACGCGTCGCGAACGGTGCCAGACGAATGGAGGAATGACTATGCAGTAGTCTGGGGAATCCAGCACGTCCATCCGTATCTCTATGGGCAGAAGTTCCGCCTTGTGACGGATCACGAGTCTTTGCTGGCTTTGAAGAAGCTCACTAATTACACGGGCATGATTGGACGTTGGGTGGTACGACTACAAGAGTACGACTTCGACATCATCCACCGGAACACCGAGAGGCACGGCAACGCGGACGGACTGACACGTCGGCCCGCTAAAGTACCGAAGGGCGAGGAAATCACTCTGTGGAAGGAGTCAGAACCGGCAAACGGGCGTAAGTACGGACAAGTGGCAGTTTTCCCACGTGGCAAGAAGCAGACCAGTGACAATGGGTGACGGAGGTAACCTCACTACCTCTCGTTCTCCCATCTCCTCTTCGTCTATTCTCTCCCTTCCTGATAAATTTTGCTATTTTTGCGAAGCAATTTCTCGCGTATACTCTGTCTCTATGCGTCCTTACGGGGAAGGGTATGCGGAATGGATAGACTGCCGAAAGTGTGTCGCACGAGCCCATGGCTCGTGCATCGAATACCGAAACGACAGTAAACCGTGGTTATGCCCCTTGTGTCGGGTTGACAAGATCCCGACCGAGGCTCGCTTTAAGGATGCCACATCAGAAGGGTTGGAAAAGATCCGGAAATTTCGAAGGGCCAAAGTATGGACCGACATCGCTTTGATTGCCACATTAGTTGGTAACCCCCTCCAGGATTTCACCAAGGAAGATCGGAGGAGGGCTAACGAAAGGGCTCGGGATTATCAATGGATAGAGGGTAGGTTAGAAAAACGAAAAACGGACGGCAGTGGGATTTGGATGGTTGTACCGCATCCGTTCATGAGGTATGACTGGGTGAAGACGGCACATGAGGAAACGGCAGCCCATTTTGCCGTACGGATTATAGAGTCAGCAATCGACAAAAATGAGTGGTATTGGTCCAATATTCGGGACGATGTGAAATTCATTGTCGCAAATTGTCAAGTCTGTGCTGCTGACAAGGCGCCGATCCAGCCGCCAAGATCGATAGTTCCAACGGTAGTTGAGCGACCGTTCCAAAGGGTGAGTATGGATACTACTGATATCGTGGTACCCCCTGGTCCTAATAGTTGTGAATACTCAGTCCTGTTGGTATTCGTCGACCATTTTTCGAAATGGATCGAGGCCTACCCATGTTGCACGCGACAAGCCGTCAAATCGCGTGGTATGTTGACCGTTTTCTCGGGATGCACCAGGATACGGAGGAGATCCTGACCGATAACGGGGCAAAATTCAGGGGGGAAGTATTAAGGAACCTGATCATACACGGTGTCGCTGTGCGGAGCACCGCACCCCATATGTCATAATCCAATGGGCTGGTAGAAAACGCCAACAGGGTGATAAAGACAGCACTGCGACGAAACATCGCGGCACGGGATCCAAGGCCCTGGCCCGATATCGTCGACCACATCCTAGCGGTCCATCGCGGAACGCCCCATGAATCGACGGGCCTGAGCCCCTTCCAATTAAGGACTAATAGCGTCGCTTGCGTATCGATACTAAGCCTCCCTGACGAATCAACGCTCAACCGACGGCCCACAAGGGCCACGGCGCGAGACAAGGCCAAGCAACACTTAGAGTTAATGGAACGGTCCCTCCTTAGGCTAGCCCAAAAACGCCAGAAAATGACCGAGTTGGCCCATGGCCGACAGGTCGGAGGTACGAGGCCCGGAACGGGAACGCAGGTCCACGACCCCAGTACAAATTGGCAGACATCGTGCAGATAAGGAAATGTGCTCGCCAGGGTGAGCTAGCGCCACGATTCTTCGGGCGATTCCGCGTGATTGAGCTCGGACCCAACGACGTGAACACCGTGTGGCTTGCGCCTGAGGTCTCTGGCAGCCAATCGGCTCGTCCGATCATCCGCCACGTGTCCTACCTTCGTCCCCTTCCTCCTTCCCCATCTTCGCATTCATCCGATTCCTCCTTCACTGTGGAAGAGGACGACGACTGCTTATCGCCTGTCTCTCCATCTCCTTCTCATTCTCTTTCTATTACTTCGTCTCCATCGCCATCGCCATGAGTTTTCTTATGGAGCGAGCTCTCGGCAATCCTCTGCTGGTGCCACGGTGTCACATCTCGGCGATTCGACAAGTTCATCATTCGCGGCTCAATCCAGATCTTCGGCGACTTGCGCAGTTCTTCTGTACCTAGGGAGTGTACGCGGCTGCTGAGTTTCGTTTTGCAGGAAGTCCCCAGAGGGTTGTTTTAGCAGAGGCGGTAGGAGTCCATCGGTGATCGGCTTCGCGAATCAGCCACGTATCTACGGTGGTCGCCTTCAGTGGTGACATCAGCACCATCAGCCCACTGCGACATACAGCCATCAAGACGTCGCTTCGGCTCAGGGCGCAGCAGTTGGCGGCGGAGTGGAATTGTTGGCTTACGCCCCACGGAGATAACCTTTTTCCCACGGACGGCGTCGATCTCGACGGGATCCGCACCTTCCAGCATGAGTCGGCGGTGGTGCTCCCAGAACTCGTCCCCTTCCCCCGTCCTCAATGAACCCATACCCAATCTCTACTTTCGACCTCCCCTCCTTCTTTCCCACCTTCTGGCAATCCGGAGTCCATCCACATCTTTCCTTTCGTCTGGAATCACTTGCCGTGTAAGGGTCACGTGGACACGGCACGGGAATCACCGCCAGTGGGCCGAGTACCTCGAACTGCTTATCATCCAAGCGTGGTAAACGGAAGTGGAGGGCGATCTGCTCGGATTCCTCTTCGGATCGGTGCGGCCCGATCATCGCCAACCGATCGTACAGGAGCTAACGGTCCCCCTTGTGCAGCTGGCCGACGATCTACCACTCGAGATCGTCTCGCAGAGCGACGACAGCCCGGTCCCGCACGTCCTCACGCGGACCTTGGCGCCATATCTTCAGTGGTCGGCGTGCTTGGAGGAACCTGGAAGCGGCCGCAACCCGCCATCACAGCGCGATTATTTGGACCCACACGAGATAGTCGACCTCGCCTTCTTCCAAGATCGAACGGCCTCCGAGAATGAGGAGGTAGAGATTGAAGCGGAAGAAGAAAGCTCGGAAGAAGAAGAAGAGGTCGAAGAAGAGGCCGACGAGGAAGAAACTCCCGAAGAAGGGAGTTACAGTGAGCACAACGAGGGCGAGCAGAGTGAAGAGGAGGAGGAAGAAGGGTAAGATGACGACGACGAAGAAGAAGACCATGAGGAATGAGAGGAGTCGGAGTACGAAGGATTTGAGGAGGAAGTGCATGACGAGGCTTGGGAGCGGGCCCAGGCGCAGAAGAGGGAAGAAATCGCGGCCAGGAAGAGACAGTTGAATTCGCCAGCGCAGCCGTCCAGCCGCTCACCGACGATCCGGCCCGGGATCCAGAGCCACCTAAGCCCGAGGATGGAGAGACAACTGCCAAGACTTCGGCCGCACCAGCAAGACGGCGACGGAGCCGATCCCCCTCCCCCTCCGCCTCCGACCGCCCACCAACTCGTCCACGTACCGATGCGGGGCATCGGGCTTCGTCCCCGGTCGTTATCCCGCCATCCCCTTGATCACCTCTCTTTCCGCCAGATTACCGCCCGCGTCATGCGCCCTCCCCGTCTTCTCCCTCCATATCCTTTTCCTTAGTGCCGCGTGGCGAGGCCACAATATGATCGAGGTATATTGCATGATTACGGGGACTATCCCCGCATGCAAGAACCACGATCACTTCCGTGCGGCCATTTTTCGAACCTTTACCACCCTCTATCCCGACTACCTCGCATCCCTCCCCCACACTGGCAACCGATTCCCCCGCTTTCACTGGGTCGTTCGCTATCAGGAACTTCTCGAGATGGTGGCCGGAATGGAGAGCTTCCTTTCCCCGTTGCCTATCCACCCTCCCCCTCGCCACCCCTCCATGTATCGTCTCCCCTTTCCCCTCCCCGGCGCTCGCTGATGCATAACTAGTGGGCACGTGTCATGACGGCGACACGTGTAATCCCCTCCTTGGATCGTCAAAGGCCTTCCCTGAGGAATTAGTAGTAGAGCAGTGTTGCCACGATGGACGACGTCCACACTCATTCGAACAGTAAGTGGCATAGCGAGAAGAGCTCCGCGTGTCGATCGATTAGAGAAATCGACACGTGTCAGCAAGCAAGCAGGAGCTTGCTAATATTGGAACCCCCTGGGCGTCACATATGTGACGAACCACTTTCTGTAGCGCGCGACTTTCTGTGCAGTTACAATAAGGGGTCCTAACGTGGGAAGGCTGGGCCAATTACGGGAGATTGGGATGGACGGGAAATTGCATCAGTACCCTTGCTTCTTCATCTTTTTTTCGTCGTCCCTTACGGATGGATGGGTTCAGGGCTGGGTGAGTCCCGGGACGATCGGTTGATTGGTCGGTTGAGTGGCGACCTCGCCGCCGAGCACGCGAATAATAAATGTTGTCGTCATTTCTTTTGTTCGGTTTGGGAATTTGGGCGCAGACATCGTGCAGAAATTTGTTTCGTTCTTTTTTAATTTTCTTTTTGAGTTCGTTTTCAATTTTTGTTGAGCCCCGATGACTCTCGGAATTTCGGACTTTCTTTCCGGAGCTTGTGCTTTTTGCTTTTTCGCATCATATAGGAATTTAGGAATTTTGTAATTAGGATTTTCTTTTGCCGCGCGACATTTTTTTTGGCTCACGCGCTGCTTTATGCGGCTGCAACGGAATTATGATTAGCCAGCGCCTTTAATCGAGTGTGTAACTGTAATTTTGAATTGGTGCCATTGTAACTGTATCTTTCTTCTTGTGCTTCGTCTTTCCCGCCCTCCTTCTCTTTCTTTTGCTGCGTTTTTGTGGCCACGGACCGCATGCTCGGATCGATGCGTGGAGAGTGGCTACGTCCCCCACGCCGCGGCCCGGTCATGCAGAACGCGGGCACTCCCTCTCTAATCTCCCTCCTAAGTCCTGGTAATTCCGTGTTCTTCGCACATGCATGCACGCTATGAAAAAAGGATGGATAAAGACCGAGTTCCTCGCCCTATGATGCGTCTGTGCTTTTCGTACCTAAGGAAGATGGCGATGCTCTCATGTGCATAGATTATAGAAGACTGAATGATATAACAGTGAAAAACGCTGAGCCGTTGCCGCGAATAGATGATTTGTTGGATCGTGTGCAGGGTTGCAAATTGTTTTCCAATATTGATTTGAAATCCAGCTACCATCAGATTGAGGTAGAGTCGGAAGACCAGTACAAAACTGCCTTTAGAACGAGGTATGGGCACTATGAGTTCATAGTCATGCCCTTTGGTCTAACGAATGCCCTTGCAACCTTCCAGAGAACTATGAATGAACGATTTCGTGAATGGCTTGATAAATTTGTCGTTATATATCTTGATGATATTTTGATTTTTAGTAAAAATGATAAAGAACACGCTAAGCACCTTCGACTTATGCTAAATAAGTTGCGCGAAGCAAATCTTAAGTTGAACCCAAAGAAGTGTGAATGGGCCAAGCGTCAAGTCTTATATTTGGGACATGTAATTGATGGGGATGGAGTAAAACCGGAAGATGCATTTATATATATATATATATATATATATATATCGTCAAATAGAACTGCCCGGTAAACCGTAGGCAGAGAGGGAGAAGAGGACAACAAACGAGGGGCTGTGACAAACTGTTTCGTCGGAGTTATATATATATATATATATATATATATATATATATATATATATATATATCTGTATAGCATCGTGTTCGGGTTCGGTGACCGAACCCGAACGTTCGGGACCGAACGCGAACGAGCGCCGAAACTCTCCGAACGCAGACATAAAACTATTTGTAAAAAAAAACAAAAATAGTTCTCCAAAAAATCTGAAAACAATATATGTTATGTAAAATAATAATACAAACAACTTTTGCCTTGGAGGTATGGTCAAATTCGTAACCAAACTCGAGTTAAAAATAAAAAACCAAAACAAAAAGTTTTTTTTTTTTTTTTTTTGAATATGTTCGGACGTTCGGAAAAGCTCCGAACATGTTCGGTGTGCTACACAGATATATATATATATATATATATATATATATATATATATATATATATATATCGGTCGAACGCCTTCCGAAGGGGTCCCGTACGTTCGGGCGTTCGGCCCGTCCCGAACGCCGGCAACCCTGTATGTATATATATATCGTCAAATAGAACTGCCCGGTAAACCGTAGGCAGAGAGGGAGAAGAGGATAACAAACGAGGGGCTGTGACAAACTGTTTCGTCGGAGTTTCACCGACTCATCAGGAGTCTGAACCCTCAACAGTCTGTAGAATCCCCTCACTGATTACACTGTAAGTGATAATCCATCTTAACCAAAATCAAAGTAGACTATCACTCACCCACACCAGATGGAAAACTCTACAGACTGT
>BFEA01000331.1:134940-148034 GCA_003427395.1 Chara braunii | reverse complement strand
CCTTTCGGAGGGAAACATCATTGCAGGCTCTGCTAACCTCCGGACAGGCCCTAGACCCGGGCTACTTGGACTGGTACCGGCCTACCTCTAGCCTACCGCTACTGGGCCTCTAAAAATGCCAACTTTTTGTCTTCTTCTGCTCGGCCTCCAGTACCCGACACTTCTACCACTACTTACAGTGGTACCGGCCTACCTGCTACTTGAGTGTTTTTCCCCTCTGCTCTAAGTGTCGCAGGCCTACCCCCCGCTACTCGAGTGTTTTCCCCCGCTGCAACCCTCAAAGTCACGGCCACAGGTAAGTACCGGCCCTGCGGGGCCTTGCAACCAACAAGTACCCTTGCGGGTCACACACACACTCAACCGTCAAGCACTCAGACAGGCATGCAAACCAGCAGGCACGCACACACACACAGACTTGGAAACCACAGCAGAATGCGGGAATCACAGCAAGCCATTCATTCCAGTGGCAAATCCCAGAAATCAGCAGTGTTCTCAGTCTGTGTTTTTGGCAGGTCATTACATTTCTGTGAAAATTTCATGGCAAAGTTTTGTGTTTTTCCCGCCCTTCAAAGATGCAAGAGCATTTCGAGTTTCTCCACTCAAAGATAGGAAATGCTTTACGTGGCTACGCCCTCGCTACGCTGGTTGGAATTTCCCAAATTCCCTTCGCGTTTCTCCACTCAAAGATAGGAAATGCCTTACACGGCTACGCCCTCGCTACGCTGGTTGGAATTTCCCAAATTCCCATCAGATATCTATGGGAAAGTTTGTGTTTCGTCCCTCGAAGGTGCAGAATTTTGCGTTTTGCCAATCAAGGATTGGAAGTTATTTGAGAGCCCTTGGGATGCCAGTCCAAATTTGCGGAATGTCTATGGGAAATTGTGTGTTTTGCCCCTCAAAGGGAACCCTTGCACGGCTACGCCCTCGCTACGCTGGTTGCAATTTCCCAAATTCCCATCAGATATCTACGGGAAAATTTGTGTTTCGTCCCTCGAAGGTGCAGAATTTTGCGTTTTGCCAATCAAGGATTGGAAGTTATTTGAGGGCCCTTGGGATGCCAGTCCAAATTTGCGGAATGTCTATGGGAAATTGTGTGTTTTGCCCCTCAAAGGGGACCCGATTTCCAGCAAGGTGATGCTCCCCATCAATAGACAGGAGCCTGTCCCAAGTCTGCTAGAGTTCTAGAGGTGTGTGATTGAAATTTGAAAAAAAAAAAAAAAAAAAAGGACACATCGTTTTTGCGTTTTGCCTCTTAAAAGTTGGAAACGCCTTCCAGGCCTTTCGATGCCAGTCCAACTTTGCTGGATATCCATCGCGCCAACATTGTTTCCTTAATATTAGGCCCCTTTGGATGCAGCCTGCCCCTAAGCATCCACTCGTGCATGGCAGGGATCAAACCTGCAACCTGTGTCTCCGAAGAACGGGTGTATTTCGAGGTCTAACGCCTGGCCTACAGCATGCGCCACAGGTAACCCACCGGGCATGGCAACGCTCCAACCCGCAACCTGTGGAAGTGAACACGCAGGCACCCGCTCCATCTGGGCTACAGTGCAAACACAGTTGTGCAAATGGCCCTAAGCTCTGCACATGGAATCCACAATATCAATATTCAGAATATTACACCGGAATGCAGGGCCGAAGATTCGAACCCACACCCTAAGCCACAACGATGAATATTGCAGAATACCAATATTCAGTACGGCGCACCAGAGTGCAGGCTTGAAGATTCGAACCCACACCCTAAAAGCTGCAAAGGTGCATAACTGACCGGTGCTCGACCAACTGAGCTACGGAAAGAGTTTTTGCAAGCAGAGGAATCAACTTCTCTTCGAAGACTGTCCGAAGGATTACTGTGTTATAATTCTGGTTATCTGTTGCCTGAAGACCAGCACTCACTCACATAGACTTCCAGGTATGCCCATAGTTTGCTGTCAGGAGACCAACACTCACTCACATAGACTTTCAAGTATGCCCATACATACACAGAAGGAAGGGGAGAGGGTAGGAGTATCACACCGCACAGGGAGAGATAAACACAGCGGAAGACTTGACCATGCGATATGACAGGGTACACTGAAAGTGCAATTCACTCCACTCAATCCTCACAACCAGTCATAAAGAAAAGCCGAGCAGATCACATCCAGGAAACAATGAAACGATGATAGTCCAAACCCAGTTACACACTGTTTATTAAACTCAGAGTCTCGAATTGTCAGGATAACTTCAGTGGTACAGTGCGCTGCTCAGAAATGAGCAGCGCTTCACTCCCCAACCCTGATTAGCCACTTGTAACACCCCTGAGCCCCTGAAACATCCAGCGCCACCCAGATACAGCCTCCAAAGGGAAGCGCCACCCTGAAACAGGCCTCTGAGGCCAAGCGCCACTCAGAAGATGAAGAAGAAGACCAGCGCCACAGTATCTGATGATGACGGAGTGTCGGAAGACTTCCCGGGTGGAGGTCTGCAGCAGCGCCACCAAACCCTGACAAGATGACCTTTGAGAAGGAAGCTGCAGCTATGGCTGCAGCATCACCACCCTGGAAACCCCACTCCGGAGGAGGGTCCAGCAGGTCACCAACCTCTCTCGCCTCCAGCAGACCTCGATAGCCCAGACCTCTGTCAGCCCCTACGTGCTGGCAGAGTACAGTGCAGGTCCCAGCTATGGTCAGCGCTCCGAAGGTCTGGCTATTCCTGTCTCCTTCCACGCTGAACCGTCACCACTTCCGGCTCACGTGTAGGGCAGCAGCGATGTACTCGGTACCAACTGCCAAAAGCCCTGAACCGATGTGCCCATTCTATCTATAGACTAACCTAGCCTAGACTCGACCTAGACCGGACTGACTGACCAACCGGTACCGTTTCTGTTTCGGCCTCTCGGCCTCTACCGGACCCGGCTGTAGGCTATAGGACCGTCTATCAGAATAGGCCCTTAGGGCCTGTCTGTCCTAGGGGTAGCCCGGGCCAGCTATTCGCAGTTAGGGTAGCTGTAGGGAATTCTGTTAGTACCGGGCCTGCATTTTTCCCGAATTTGCAGATATGTCCCTCACGAATTTCCCTCACAGGTAGGTCTCTCGGTTAACCCCTGTCTCTTATACACATCTAGATGTGTATAAGAGACAGCTTAGGGCCTGTCTGTCCTAGGGGTAGCCCGGGCCAGCTATTCGCAGTTAGGGTAGCTGTAGGGAATTCTGTTAGTACCGGGCCTGCATTTTTCCCGAATTTGCAGATATGTCCCTCACGAATTTCCCTCACAGGTAGGTCTCTCGGTTAGCCCTCAGCCAAACAAAATTACGAATCTATCCTACCTATAATACAGCCTTGACAGAGAGAGGCTACAGGCAACCAGAAAACAACAAGTCATTGCAGACCTACCCTCCCCCGGAGCGAGGACCTTCAAGTTAGGGGCGTAGGCGTGCAGAGCGCCGAAGGGATACTCCCTTCTGTGCTGCCTCATATTTTAGGATAACTGACTTTGCAGTCTTCAGAAGTTCCTTGCGAGTAAACCAGCAGTCCTCAGTATGCGGCTGGTACAAGAACTTCATAAGGTACTCCTTATCTGGACTTGTACCTGACTCATCCTCCACAGATTCTACCTCATATCCTTTACCAGGGATAGGGGGACCGAACTGAGGAGGCCTGTCTGGGAATGCATCAGCTGGCATGAACGACAACATCTTAGATGCATGGCAGGTGTGTAGATGCAGAGGGACATCCACTGTATAGGATGGTCCAAATGGATCAGCTCCCACTGTATCTAAGACCTGCCATGGACCCATTTATCGTGGCAACAGCTTAGGCGAAATGTCCTCTTCTCGCGACAACACAGAACTGAGTACCCACACCCAGTCACCTGTGCGAATAGTAGAAGGACGTCTGTGCTTGTTAGCTTGCTGAATCATACCCTTTCGGGCTTTCAGCAGGTTGGCACGGGTGCGCTCTGTGTCCACACGGTAACGCCTGGTGAACTATGCAGTTCCAAGTGTCAGCGTACGGGTAGCCTTATCGATGATATCATCAAGAGGCTGTCGTGGCTCACGACCACAGTGCAACCGGTAGGGTGTGAAGCTAGTAGAGGAGTGTACAGACGTGTTATACACAAGTTGTGCACGACCCAAATGGAGATCCCAGTCCTGCTGATCTAGACTCATCACAGGACGTAGCAATTGGAACAGAATCTGGTTCATCACTTCAGCCTGTCCATTGGCTTCAGGGTGACGACCAGATGTCATATCCAATATGGAATGAAGATAATCCCTGCAGTAGGATTGCCATTCATTGCTGCAGAAACGAGGATCTCGGTCACTGACGATAGAGGTGGGTGGTCCATGATGTGTAACCCACCTGTCAGCAAATGTCGCTTGAACGGCCAGAACGCGAGCCTCAGCTGGTAAGGGGATGAACTCTGCGTATTTAGAAAACCGGTCCACACATACCATAACCTGACGCATACCACGAGGTGTGGTCCTACCCAAGTCAATAAAATCAATCGACACTAACTGTGCAGGTGCATCTGGGATAGGTAGTGGTTTGAGTAGGCCAAGGGGAGGTCGACGTACAACCTTGTTCCTTTGGCATAACTCACAGGTTTCTACATAATGCAGCATGTCACTCCTCATCTCCTTTCAGAAGAAGCGCGACCTGCTATTTGCAGTTAGGGTAGTTGTAGGTACTATTAGTTAGTACGGGCCTGTGTTTTCCCGAATTTACAGATATGTCCCTCAAAAATTTTCCCTACAGGTAGGTCTCTCGGTTAACCCTCAGCCAAAGAAAAGTTACGAATCTATCCTACTTATGGTACAGCCTCGACGAGAGAGGCTACAAACGACTGGAACCAGCAAGTCATTGCAGACCTACCCTCCCCCGGAGCGAGGACCTCCGAGCTAGGGGCGTAGGCGTGCAGAGCGTTGAAGAGCCCTTTTGTGCTGCCTCATACTTAAGGACAACAGACTTTGCGTTTTTAAGAAGTTCCTTGCGAGTAAACCAACGATCTTCAGTATGCGGCTGATAGGAGAACTTCACAAGGTACTCATTGTCTGGGCCTGTACCTAACTCATCCTCAATTGATTCCACCTCATATCCCTTGCCAGGGATCGGGGGACCAAACTAAGGGGGCCTGTCTGGGAATGCATCAACTGATGTAAATGGCAACAACTTAGATGCATGAAAGACAGGGCAAGTTTGTAGATGCAGAGGGACATCCACTATATAGGATGGTCCAAAAGGATCAGCTCCCACTGTTTTTAAGACCTGCCATGGACCCATGTATCTTGGCAGCAACTTAGGTGAATGTCCTCCTCTCCTGACAACTCAGAACTGAGTGCCCACACCCAGTCACCTATGCGATTAGTAGCCTGCTGGATCATAGCCTTTTGGGCTTTAAGCAGGCTGGCACGGACGCATTCAATGTCCACACGGTAACGTCTGGTGAACTCTGCAGTTCCAGGCGTCAATGTGGGGGTAGCCTTATCGATGACATCATCAAGAGGCTGTCGTGGCTCACGACCCCAGTGTAACCGGCAGGGAGTGAAGCCGGTAGAGGAGTGTACAAAAGTGTTATACACAAGCTGTGCACGACCCAAATGGAGATCCCAATCCTGCTGATCTGGACTGATCACATGACGCAGCAACTGAAACAAAATCTGGTTCATCACTTCAGCCTGACCATTGGCTTCGGGATGACGACCAGATGTCATATCCAGCCGGGAATGAAGGTAATCCCTACAGTAGGATTGCCATTCATTGCTGCGAAATCTAGGATCTCGGTCACTGACTATAGAGGTGGGTGGTCCATGATGTGTGACCCACCTGTCAGCGAACGCCACCTGAACGGCTGCAACACGAGCCTCGGCTGGTAAGGGGATGAACTCTGCATATTTGGAAAACCGATCCACACATACCATAACCTGACGCGTCCACGAGGTGTGGTCCTACCCAGATCAGTAAAGTCAATAGACACTGACTGTGCAGGTGCTTCAGGGATAGGTAATGGTTTAAGTAGGCCAAGGGGAGGTCGTCCTACTGCCTTGTTCCTTTGGCATAACTCACAGGTTTCCACATAATGCAACATGTCACTCCTCATCTCCTTCCAGAAGGAGCGCTGCGACAGGGCTGCATACGATTTAAGGGCACCAAAGTGACCACGAGCATCATGACACTCTGACATTAGCAATGTTTTCAACTTGCAGTTCTGGGGAATGCACAAACGTTCCTCACCTCTGCTGCAAGTATACAGAAGATCTAAAACCAGAGTATATCCTGGTTCAGAGGTAGGATCATCCTGGATATTCCTCACTATAGGCCCGAAAATCGGATCCCGGGGCAGCAAACGAGAATTGGTCTGACGAGTCTTCTCTCCAAAAGAGTGAGTGAAGGAGATAAGAAAGAGAGCGTCAGGCGTACGAGAAAGGGCATTTGCTACACGATTGTAGCAGCCCTTCTTGTGCTTCAGATCAAAGACAAACAAATCCATGAACTGAATATAGCGGGCAAGCTTATCATTCAATTCTCCCTGGGACTTCATCCACTAAAGGGTGGAGTGATCTGAAAAGATCTTGAAGTGCCTGGATAGGAGGAAGTGCTTCCAATCCTTGAGCGCTGACACAAGAGCATAAAGCTCTTTCTCATAGGTAGAGTCCTGCAACTTCTTAGTCTTCATCTTCTTGCTCATATACTCGACAGGCTGCAGACCATTCCCATCGTCCTGCTAAGTACCGCCCCTACACCATACTGACTAGCATCAGTGGTGAGCACAAAAGGCAAGGTAGGGTCAGGTAACTTCAGAACAGGGGCACGAATCAAGGCCTCCTTGAGACGTGTGAAAGCCTCCTGACACTCTGATGTCCAAACAAAAGTGTCTTTCTTTGTGAGGTCAGTCAGGGGTGCTGCAATGGAGGAGTTCTTAATGAACTTCCTGTAGTAAGATGCAAGACCCAAAAAAGACCGGACATCACAAATGTTAACAGGATTTTGCTAGTCATAAACGACAACAACTTTCGTTGCCTCATGAGCCAACCCCTCTCCAGAAATGACATGACCTAGATAGACCACAGAGGGAACTCCAAAAGAGGACTTCTCCCTGTTAATCTTATACTGGTTATCATGTAAGGCCTGAAGGACCAGAGCCAGATGCTGCGCATGTTCCTGAACAGAACGACTAAATACCAGGATATCATCCAGGTAGACAACTACGAACTTGTCGAGGTAAGGCCCGAGTATGTGGTGCATCTCTGTTTGGAAGGTGCCTGGGGCATTGCAAAGATCGATTGGCATGACCAGGTACTCATAAGTACCATACTTGGTCTTGAAGGTTGTCTTGTGGACATCGCCTTCGGCCATCTCAATCTGGTGATAGCCAGATTTGAGGTCGACCTTGCTAAAAATAGTGCAGCCCTGCACCATATCCAACATATCATCAATACGAGGAAGAGGCTCTGTGGACTTCCTCGTGATCTTGTTGAGACCCCTGTAGTCCACACACATTTTGAACTCACCATTCCCCTTTGGAACAAAGAGGACTGGTGCCCCAAACTCAGATGTGCCAAATGAAATCCATCCTTCACTGGTCAGGGTCTCCAACTGTTTCCTGAGAGCGTCAAGTTCAGCAAGGGACATCCTGTAGACTCGGCCCTTGGGAGGGACCGAACCAGGCCGGAGCTCAATCTTATGTTTGGTCTGCACATGGACAAGTCCTGTAGGCTCCTGCATAAGATCTGAGAACCGGTCAACGACCTGCTGAATTTGAGGGGGACAGGGAGAAATCTCCACATCAGTCTAATTTGACATAAGCCACAAACAGACGGGTGTGGTCAGTCTGGCATGAAAGACGCAAGAAGCTGCGAGCACGCATGCAAAAACAGCTACTGGCCGGATGATACTCACCAGCAAGCAAACAAGGGCGATAGACCCCATCCCGGTTAGGTAGCTCAACCCTAGGGATCCACCAGTCGATCCTAGGATTGGTGGCACTAAGCCACTGCATAGAGAACACAAGGTCAAAGGGGACACCTGGGAACACATAAAAATTCAGGCGATGCCTGATTTCTCCCTGCTTGTCAAAAGTCACAGGAAGACCCTTGACAACAGTTGTGATCCGGATTGTGGATGAGTCGCCAATGCGAACCTCAATAGGCTGTTGCAGTTTTACTAATCTTTGGTCCAAGTGCAACCTGCTGACTGTCTCGGGAGACATAAAATTGCGAGTAGCCCCACAGTCCAAGAGCCCTAACTTGGCTCCCAAGATGGAGGGTCGATGCAGGATGAGGTATGATTTGTGCTTCTTTCTTTCCTGCAAGGATAGGAAGAGATCAACAAGACTCTGAGACTCATCCTCCTCCTACGTCTCATCCAACTCAGAGTCCTCAAAAGTGAAGGACCCTGAAGATGCAACTCCGGAAATAGAACCAGCGAGAGAATGTGAAGATTCAGCTTCATCAGAAAGTGAATCAACACTGGTGGAAGGAGTTGCTGCTTCCACCTCTCTCTGCTCTAGTTTTTTTTAACAAGAGCTGCCTGTAGACCTGCGAGGCATGCTAGAAAGTCTTTTAGGAAGTGGTCCCCCTCGCATCTTAGGCATAGGAAGTGGTCCCCCTCGCATCTTAGGCAAACACCCCTGTCCTTCCTCTTCCTCCAAACCCCCTCCTGGATCCTGAGTGCATGCCCGGGAAAGGTGGAAGGATTAAGGGGGGTCGGCTGGCCAGCGGACGTCTCGTGGTAAAGGGACTCTTTGGGCACCAGCGGAAGAGGCATGTCCCTTACCTTTCCCCTTGCTGCTGGTTGATGCTTTCTGGGTTGGGGCTTTACCCCTCGCCATGCCCATCAAAGCATCAACCAGGGCAAGAACGGTTGGATCTGCAACAAATGAAGTAGCAGTCCCAGATGGAGGGGTCCCACCATGGGATGTTGCATCATCATCAGAACTTGAGGCTGCAGCAAATAGGGCACCCTTCCTCCTTCTATGCCCCTTTGAGGAGGGTTCCTTCCTTCCTTCGGAAGGTGCTTCCTAAACATGGAGTTTGGACTCCAAGTCCAGCGCTGCTCTGCCAAAGGACCGCCAGTCCTTGTGGCCCTGAGCGAAAAGAGCAAGCTGGTACTGCTCAGGTGCTGCTCTCAAGAAATGAATGAGCAGATCCTGCTCACTCATCTCTAACCCAAGAGTTGATGTCAAACTCTCAAAGGTAGAATAGAGTTTGGATAAGGACCCATCAAATTTATTTTGGCCCAGGCGCAGGATTTTATCAGTTCCTTTCCTGGCCTGCTACTTGTCTGCAAACCTATCCTGCAGAGCCTACAAAAAACCAGCCACCCCCAGCCTCTGCGCCCAGTCAGCCATCTCCATCCCCTGCTTGCTGGAGGTGGAGGTGCACCGTTTCAGTGCAGTCCTCTCCAGTCGAGCCAGGATGGCACTCACCTTCACATCCTCGTCACATTTGAACCCACTCAGGTAGGTTCGTTGTGCAGTGACCCAATCTGCAACATCCAACTTTGGGTCCTCACCAGAGAACATGGGTGGAGGGGTCAGCTTGGGCCGATGCATATCAAATGGACTTGAGGGTTGAGAAGGTGTTGTTGACTTGGGTGTAGAGGGAGGGGATGTAGGTCTGGATTGTGGAGTTGTCGAGGGCCTGCTTGAGAGGGCCCAAGAGATGGAGGGACAGTCTGAGTAGGTGGGATCTGCAGATGAACAAAGAGACGATAAAGTTTGGAGGAGATATCTTTTAACTCCCTTGTATGCTCTATCATACTCTCCTCCAGACTGGTGATCCTGGCATCCCATATAGTAAAATAGGACTGATGAATTTCATTCTGCATAGGACGAACTCAACAATGTCCTTATTGTACTGACTGGAACTGCCACTCACCCTGACCTCCTCCATATCAGTTGCCAGTTCCCGCTTCCTAGTCTCCTTCTTGGCAACTTCCTCCTTTCTCTTCAACTCTGCCTTTAGAGCCTCAACTGTCTATGCCTGTTGGCGGAGCTTCTCCTCATCACGCAATTCAGCCTCTAAAGGGTCAAGAGGAATCCGAGGCTTCTCCTCACAAGCTTCACCCTTCTCTGCCCCATACATTTTGTTTTCCCACAATTCAGATAAATAAAATAAAACAATCAATCAGAAGACAGAACAGGAAGTAACAGGAATTGAGTTTTTTTTGCAGTACTCACTCAATTGTTGCCACCTGCCTCGAGAGAGAAAGTTGGTTAGTCTGAGCAAGTGAGTGCTCAGTCTCTGCAAACCGCTTGAGGGTCAGGGTCAGATTAGAGACAACTCAAACAAAATAGCTGCTTGGGTTAGAGCAGGCTTGGATCAAGAAGTGTGGCGGGACCGTTGGCAGCGTGGAGCTTGCATAAATTGCGACAAGTACGGCCATCAACCGCTGAAGATCCCGCCTAAGGTGGGTATCCTTCTTCTCAGTTTGGGGCCTCTATGAGCTCCAGCTCGGGAAACACTTAGGGCCAGTAGAAGTTGTAGCTGCTTCTACTCTCGTTGAAGCGGGTGATGTACCCTCCCCGTTTCAAGAGTTGGCCGAAGCTATTGACTCCTTAGTCACCCCGCAGACGCATCCGAACCCAACTATATTGTACGTTGGATGTGTCTGAACCTTCAAGGTGAGTGGTCGGCAAGGGACCCTCGTGAGTCCTGGGTGGCACTAAGTAGAGGTCCTAGAGGGGAGCATTTCATTGTGGAAGTTGGTGTGGGTGGCCGCAAGTGCGGTGCCTTCGTAGACATTGGCTCCACACGAAACTTCATAAGTCGCGACTGCGCCTAAAAGACTGGGTGCAGCGCCTTAGTAAACCGGTAGCATCTTGGCCAACAAAGAGTGTATGATGGTGGAGCACAACGTGAAGGTCGTGGTCTGCACTTTCTCCTACCAAGGAGGAGAATTAAATCATAGAATATCATTCCTGGTGAGCGACGATTTCCCTTTCGACATGTTGTTGGGCATGTACTGCCCCAGTTTGACTGGGACAAGAAGGTGCTAAAGCAGGAGTTGCCTAATGGGAGGACCGTTAGATTGGCAAAGTACAAAGCTAGAAGGTTAATTGACTCCTATGGGTGCTTATACGCACCTGCCTAGTCTATGTCTCTGAGAAAGGGGAGGCCGTTAAAACACCCCCAGAGATAGAGACCATCGTCGCTACATACCCTGATCTGTTTGAGGAGCCTACAGGGGTCGTAGACAGGGAGGTTGTCCATGCCATAGAGATCATCCCAGGTAGCAAGACACCTAAATGGAGAATCTATAGCATGGCTCCGACTGAGTAGGACGAGCTTCCGCGACAACTGAAAGAGCTCACAGAGAAGGGTTGGATTCGGCCTAGCACCTCCCCCTTTGGCTTACCAATTTGATTTGCTCCAAAGAAAGGGGGAACACTAAGGATGTGCATTAATTATAGAGGCCTCGATGCCATCACCGTTAAGAACGCAGAGACTCTACCATGCATCGACGACCTATTGGATAGGGTGCAGGGATGTAAGTATTATACAAAGATAGATTTAAAATCCGGCTACCATCAGATTACCATATGACCAGAGGACCAGCACAAAACCGCATTCCAGACCAGGTACGGTCTATACGAGTTTGTGGTGATGCCCTTTGGCCTTTGCAATGCACCAGGTACATTCCAGCACACCATGATAGGATCATCCATGACTACTTTTAAGTTTGTCGTCGTGTACCTCGATGACATACTTATCTTTAGTAAGATTGTCGAGGAGCATGCTCAGCATGTAGACAAGATACTTTCACTCCTTCGACAACAGAAGTATAAGATACAAGCAGAGAAATGCAAGTTTGGACGCACTCGAATCTTGTACTTGGGTCATGAAGTATCCGCGGATGGGATTAGGCCCGAAAATGCAAAGGTGGCGCATGCGTGACTGGCCACGACCCCCGCCTTAACTGAGGTTAGATCATTATAGGGAATGCGTGGTTATTACCGCAACTTCGTAAAGAACTATAGCACGATCACATCTCCCTTGACTGATCTAACTCGACTTGGACTGGACCGACGAGTGTGAGGCAGCTTTCGAGCGTTTGAAGCATGCACTTACGCATTTTATGGTACCCGACCCGCAAAGGCCGTTTGTTCTAACCACTGACGCAAGCCAATACGACATTGGCGCAGTGCTGGCTCAGCAGGAAGGGAAACAGTTGAGACCGGTCGAGTATACGAGCAAGAAAATGCCATCGAAGAAGTTGGCAAAATCCACCTACGAAAGGGAACTCTACGCCCTCTACAAGCCACTTGTCCACTGGAGACACTATCTGTTGGGACGGTTCTTCTATTTGAGGACTGGCCATCAGACTCTCAAGTGGATCAAGACACAACCTGTTCTCTCAAATGCACTCAAACGCTGGATTGAAGTCATAGATCGGTATGACTTCAAGCTAGACTATGTGAAAGGAGACTACAACAAGGTTGCCGATGCGTTGTCGCGTAGGGCAGACTACCTGGGTGCGCTGATTACTGAATTTGGCTTATTTGACAATGTAACTCAATCTTTGGTGGAGGCCTACAAGGAAGACCCTGTCACAATGGACATCATTCACAAACTCAAGGCCCAGGACAAGGCCACATCTGATGAGTTTGTGATGGTGGATGGGTTGCTCTTTCTTGAAAAGGCAGGATTCAAGAGACTAGAAGTTCCATCTAGGGAGATTTTGCGTAGTTTATTTTTAGGAGAGTGCCATGACGCGACAGGTCATATCGGCTACAAGAAGACTTCTACTAGCTTAGCACAACGCTTTTGGTGGCCTAACATGCTAGATGACGCAAAGACTTACGTACAAACTTGCCAAGTCTGTCAGCGGGACAAGCCGCGGACTCAAGCCCCGCTTGKGTTATTGAAGCCTCTACCCATTCCTGCTGGTCCGGGACAGAGTGTTTCCATGGATTTCATGGATACACTGGTGACCAGCAAGAATGGCAAAAGGCATATCTTCCTCATAGTAGATAGGTTCACCAAGTATGCTAGACTAATTGCCATGCCAGAGACTGCCAGGACTGAGCACGTCATTAAGTTGTTCATGGACAACTGGGTGCGTGACTTTGGACTACCAAAGACCATTGTTAGTGATAGAGATATCCGGTTTAC
>BFEA01000331.1:121500-134280 GCA_003427395.1 Chara braunii | reverse complement strand
GTTGTTCATGGACAACTGGGTGCGTGACTTTGGACTACCAAAGACCATTGTTAGTGATAGAGATATCCGGTTTACTAGTGAGATGTGGAAAAGGGCCACTGAACAAATGGGCAGCCAGCTTCAGATGACTTTTGGGAATCATCCTGAAGCAAATGGGCAGGCTAAACAGATGAACCGTGTGGTGCAACATCTGCTGAGGCATTACATCAAGCCCAACCAGGATGACTGGGATGAGAAACTACCTCTCATCGCCAGTCTGTACAACAATGTTGTACACAGCACTACCGGCGTCAGTCCTAATCAACTGCATGTGGGATGGAAGCCTAGATCTGCTCTAGACTTTCCCCTGCCTGAAAACTGAACTGCTGCAACTCCAGTAACCATTGAATTTGGTGTCCAATATGAGAAATTGTTGCAGCAAACTGTCGAACACATTAAGAAACCTCAGGAAACAATGATTGCTTCTGAGAACAAGCATCGCCGATAGTCCACATTTCAGGTAGGGGAACGTGTTTGGGTCAAGGCTAGTGAGTTGGGACAGGAGTTTGGCATCTCTAGAAAACTAATGCCTCAGTATTTCGGTCCCTGGGAAGTCTTAGACATTGTGGGTAATGATTTGGATGGTCCCTCATACGTCATTCGTATCCCTGGTCACCTACGCACCTACCCTGTTTTTCATGCCTCCAAGCTTGCACCTTTCGCTGAGACAGCACAGTTTCCATCACGGAGATCTATGCTGCCCCCAACCATGGATGGCCACGTGAACGTCGACGATATCCTGGAGCACATAGACTTGCCTGTTCCCAAGCCAGCTGGCAGGGGTAGACCACCTAAACCTGCAAGGGAGTATAGAGTACGGTTCAGGCATCATACGGATCCTAAGGAAGATCGATGGTTTACGTGGGAGGAGCTAGTCAAGACAGCTCCTCGGATCGTGGCCGAGTATGAGAAGAAACTGAAGGGGAGGGCACCAGCATGAAGCATCTCAGCAGACTTTCGAAGCTAAGGGGGATGGAATGCGAGGAACGAGCCCTCACGGTGCCCTATCAGACATCACATGTTCTGGGCAAACCCCCCCAGCAAGCTGAGTGCCCGCCCTAAGTGAAGGCGGGCCTGAATATTCATCAGAGGCCAAAATTCGAGACTTTCATATATGGGTATTCAGGCTCTCGCAGCACACCAGTTGGTTGAGTGGACGGGTGAGCCACACTAAGCTGCGTCGTATGGTTGGCCCAGACCTTGGCAGTTGTGCCTGGGCACATACACACAAAGCAGGGCCGATACCTCATGAAGCGACCACCAGCCTATGCAAAAGCAGTACTGTCGACGCACCTACCCCGAGGCCCTGCACGAATGCAGCAAACGGCCCAAGTCCGGAGACTCAGGCCGTGCCCAACTGAAAAGGGCCCAGGCCCTCAACTGTAGTCTTGGGCCTGGGCGCAGGGACTGAGTCCCAACCGGAAGCTACTGGAACCTTCCAGCCAGGCCACACGCAGCATCCAGGAGGCTGCCACTTCCATATAGGAACTGAGGCCGCCCAGGCCAGGCATTCTGGCCCGCATAGGCAATGTGGACACGCTGCTACGCTGCGGCCAAGGGCGCTGGCGGGGCGTGTAGAGGTGAAGTGGGGCGCTGCAGGGAAGCGGTGCGCTGGCAGCCATAGCCGGGCTGCTGGGCGCTAGGAGGTAATGTGAGCGATCTGGTGGTCTTCAGGGAAGGAGGCGAGTGTGGGTTATCAAGGTCTGATGACGGTGACGAGATACGTACCTGGTGCATGAAGAGAGATCGGCTATGGTGTTGACATCATATACATTGGTCTTCGAGAGTCGAAGTGAGCCTGTTGCATGAACACAGCTGTAGGTAGGATAGTAGAGTAGAGTAGGCTGGGCGCTGGGCCCCAGACAGAGAGGAGCGACTTTGGATACTTTGTTGGTGTGGCCTGAGGGCTTGAACATTGGCTCATTACTTCATTGTATTGCTCTATTTGGATGGATTCTCGGTGCAATTGTGCTCTCTGCTTGTACACGACTACTTGGACATCTGTGTGATTTCGCAACTTGGTTTTCTGTATATCGTTTACATTCATATTCCTTGCAATAGGAAAAATAAAAGGGAAGGAAATCGTATTCACATTATGGGAGGCCTCCCAGCTTGCCCAAGAAAACACATGTAATGCCCTCAACATTATAGAGGAAGAAGAGGTTACCCTTTCCCAGCTCTAACTAGCCAGCACAGGATACGAAAGACAGGGAATAATAGCTTACAGATAAAGTTGATAAACAATCAGAAAACAGTTGAGGACACTGGCACA
This sequence comes from Chara braunii, assembly GCA_003427395.1. Taxonomy (NCBI): domain Eukaryota; kingdom Viridiplantae; phylum Streptophyta; class Charophyceae; order Charales; family Characeae; genus Chara; species Chara braunii. The sequence goes on along the minus strand of BFEA01000331.1, from coordinate 131,969 downwards.
ACCCTAGCTAGCCAGGTAAACCAGACAGCCCCATAGCAGACAAGAGTGAAGGAAGAGCCTAATTTCAATCAAACCCGCAGAGTAAAAGCTAGACGACAAGAGAAACCCAGAGGAAGACACTTCGGAGGGTTCGGGGGTTTAGACCGAAAAGACACAGCAACATACTTAAAAAGACGGAAATAGGCAGACCCAGGATAAGAGGACAGGTTTAAGGGCACCAAAAGTTAGAAGCACATACAGTCCTAGACAGCAGACATTCCTGGAAAAGGAAACCCCAAAGTTCTGGGGGGTTAGCGAAACCAACAGGGACCATCAGTCACAGCTTGCTCTAGACACACGTGCAAAACTGACAGCTATACAGCTGAGAGGAGCAATGAGTGACGAAATAGGCATACAAAGCTCTACTAAATACTGCAAACACACACCAAAGAGTAGCTACAATAGGCTAACTTAGGTAGGGGTGAGCGGTGGTACATCCTCCCTACTGGAAGTAATCAATGTCGTCCACTCCGGGCTCTCAACCTTGTACTTTTCATTGACTTGCCGGGGGAACAGGAACCGGAATGTCGCTCCCCAGAATGGCAGGAACCATAACCAAGAGGTTCTGATTAATTAAGGAAAAAAAAAAAAAAAAGAGTTATAGATCCCGGAGACGTTGAGATGTGGGCGGATATTCTCATGGGGGAACTGCCTCTGCCTTGGGGATTGAGATGAATTTTGGATGAATATGGTCGCAATGAAATAGGCGCAGGAGCGTAACAGGTAGTTTTCCTAAGATGTGATCAGAGTGGACTTGCTGATCATGGGCATAGCGGGCGACGAAGTTGGACCAGGATGGGGGTGTCACCTGAGTGGACGAGGCAGAAAGGCGATGCTGTGGCGTCCTTGGGATGCATGCAGTTATGTTTTTTGCACATTGTGTTCTCCACGAGAGTAAAGCCTCACACATTGTGCTTTTCAGTCTACCTGCTAAGCTGTTCCTCTGCATTTCCCAAAAAATTAAAAAAGGGGGATAATTCGGGCGAGTACTTACTGGTGAGCAAACTACCTGAATACCCATGAAGGTCACAAATATTGCAGTTCGCCACCGAATGATAAAGTTTCCATGATATGCCTAATAGTCAGGGATATTAGAGATAGGTCCCTTAGAGTATACTCACACTAGGCCCTCAAAATGGCAACATCGCAAAGCGAGCGCCCAGATGGAATCCTCCTTTCAGAGGGACTCAATCTGGCCGCTGATTTTGTGATTCTGCTATTTTGAGGACCTTTTGTGAGTATGCCCTTATTTTTGGACAAATTTCGGAAATGCCCCAGACAATTAGGGATATTGCAGGCTAGCCTCTCACTTCTGAGTGATTTCAGAACCCCCCCCCGAAAGACGAGATGTTGTGGACGAGTCCTCCAACTTATGAGCAAATTCCATGAAGGAAGTTGTGGATACAGCAGAATAGCGCATGGTCTCACAAGCGGGTCTCGTAACAATCCTCGAAAGTTGAGAATATCATGAACGAGCTCCCATTGATTGGGAAATTTCAAGCAGATTTCTAAACAATTATGAACGAGTTCCTGCTAACTAGTGATGAATGAGCATCTGAACTTGACTATCGACGGAGACTCCTCTTTTGTTTTGGGACGTTGGAAGCCAGCCTCCTTGACCAAATAATTCTAAGTGGTATTTCGAGAAGTCACTGCCGGGATAATGTACAAGTGCAAAGTCGTGACTTAAGAAGTCAAGATATATTACTGATGACAAGGAGCTGTTCACATGAAGAAGAGGCATTTGTTAAGGAGAACTGCTTACCTGAAGGAGCAGGTTCTAAAGTGCCGCGTAAGTGAGCAGGGATCGGGACCTGTGTAATAAGCAGACAGAAGTCAAGCGACAGTCCCCCTGTGCAGTATACGAACAGGGGTCAGGTCGAGCTCTGCTGCTCCCTGTGCAGTAATTACGAACAGGGGTCGATCCCTGCTGCTATCTATGCAGTATACTAACGCAGGCCGTGTTCTGCTGCAACCGTGCAGTATAAAAACACGGAACGGATTACGTCATACCCTGTGCACTATTCAAGTGGTTGTAGCATTTAAACGATCGCCGTCTTTGAGGTACCATAGCGATATGCAACGCCTGATCAGGGGTTGAGGTTTGCGCAGTAAACAAGAGAAGGGGTTGAGAGGCGAACACTTCTCAGTGCGCATTCGTGCTGGTATGCCTCAAATTTTGGGCTTTATTGGAGCTAACCAAGAGCATTCTGAAGCAGCGACGAGGACAAATATGGCTAACCAGCAAATGCGCTTCTCCAAGTATCTGAACATAGAACAAGGTTGAGAACCGAGAGAAGTCCAATGCAAAATTGTATACCCAAGTCTTTACCTCGGTACTAACCGAAAATCGAAATCCGACTCAGACGAGTGTTGCAAAATATCAGAGAAGCATTCAATGCAACTGGCTGAACCCTCTTGATCTCGGAATGATATCATTGAGTTTAGATTGTTGCGTCAAATGTAACCAGAGTGGTGCTCGAGCCAATGAGGATGGATTCAATGGACCCATCTCATGGTTTCTTGATTGATACTTTTTTGAGTCAAGCTACCAGATCATCGTCTTCACCTGAATAGAAAGCACGGTCTTATTGCTGTATTTTTTTTTTTCCCCTATTTTTTTTAACCCTGCACCGACAGATAGGAGTGATGATAAGAGCATGCACTCCTACCTGTCTTGCAGGGGCTCCAGTCGGTCTAGACCATGGCAGCGGCGGACAAGTGAACCGGACAAGTCCGGACACCGGAAACCGGATTTCCCGGTTTCTTCCGAACGTCCGGATTTCCGGTATTTCCTGGTTAATCCGGACATGTCCGGATCGGCCTGTCCGGATCCCTGTCCAGATGGGTGTACATGTCCGGATTTATTAAAAAAAAAAAAAAAAAAAAAAAAAAAAAACTGCTATACAAAGTACTGCAAATGGGTTGCAAACAACGAAAAGGCCATGTGGCACAGGTAGGGGCGGGGAGGGGAGGTTATAGTGCGTACATGTCAACAACCAGATGAGGGAAAGGAGGGTGAAGATGTGGAGGAGCAGCAGGAGGAGGGCAAAGACGTGGACGGGGAGGAGCGGGAGGAGGATGAAGACAAGGAACATGACGACAAAGTTCCGGAAAAAAAAGGAAAAAGGGTGCCACATGGCATGAGCAGGGAAGGGAGCGGGGGAGGTTATAGCAAGCACATGACGATGACCAAGACGAGGAGGAGGAGCGAGAGGAGGACGCAGACATCGAGAAGGAGGAGGCGGATGGAGGAGCAGAAAGGAGGAAGACCAAGACAACAAAACGACGAGAGAGAGAGAGAGAGAGAGAGAGAGAGAGAGAGAGAGAGAGAGAGAGAGAGAGAGAGAGAGAGAGAGAGAGAGAGCTGCTTCCACTCCTCCTTGCTGGGCTCCTCACGTGGTCTTCGCTGCACCCACTGCCAGCTCTCCTGCGCCTGCTCCGCATCTGCTCCTTGCCTGCTATGGCCGCCTCATTCCCCTGCTTCTTCCTCCCTTTGACAATGGTGGTAGTGGCGGGCATGCAAGCTCAAACGTTGTTGTGGGAGGGGGGGCGGCCGAACTCGTGAGGCGGGAGGATGAATTCAAAGACTGTGCCCACTACGAAGATGCCACGATGCAAGGACGACATTCAAACGGGCAGAAACATAGAAGGAAGAAAACTTCCCACAGGCAAAAAAAAAAATTCTGGCCCTACCGGATGCCCCTTCAGGGCCAAAAAAAATGTGCTCGTATTTTTGGCTGGCGGCCCTGGGCGAGACGAAACGCCCTGGACAGCCAAAAAAAAAATTGGCCGTTGGCCAAAGGGTCTGGAATCCGGACCGGGATCCGGACAAGTTCACCGGACACCGGACACCAGACTGTCGGGATCCCTGTACGGAGGTCCGGATCACTGCCATGGTCTAGACTGAAAGCTGCCCCAAATACAGCTATAATGTTGGGGCAGGTGAAGATGGTAGCGATGATGATGCAGTGGCTAAACAAACAAGCATCAGTTTGAAAGGCAGGGACATCATAGGGCTGAGTCGAAAAGCAGGGCATGCAAAAGACATTTTGTCTTGACTAGGTATGATGAGACCCATAGTGCACAAGATTGCTGCTGTCTTCTCTCGAACACAACACAGCCTGATCGTCGATGTATACATGCAATCATTCCCGTCTTGATACAGTCATGATCAGGGTGCGTTATGTTCGGCGAAAGACAGTAGGGCCTATTTCTCTGGCATCAGGGTAGGTTTGCTTGTCTTTGTTCTTTCTGAAAAAAAAGAAGATGATCAACAAACGATTGAACAGATTCATAGTGGCTATGGTTTGATGGACAGTACCAAATGCCCATTGGATAGTACTAACGCCTGAATGCCACTGTTGTTATTTGGCAGCTTGGTCCTCCTCGGCTTTGTCCATGTGTAGCCATCATCAAATGATCGGCTCTCGTATATGTAATCAGCACCTCTGCTCCGGAAATATGCAACCAATATCCCATCATGCCGCAGACGCACCTGCATAGAATGATCAGCAATCAGTTGGAAGTTATTTGGCATTCGCCGCTGAAGCCCCAGCGCAAAAACAAATCAAAAAAAAAAAATCAAAAAATTCCGAAAAATAATAATGTTGTGTAGAATTGAAATACAAACGACTTTTGGCTGAGGGTCATATTATAATTCCTCACAGAATCGGAGACAGAAAAGAAAATAACAAAATCACACAAAGGCACCCCCCTTTAAACCCTTTAGCCCATTTAAGACCAATTAACACCCCCTTCCCCCCCCCTTGACAGCCAACTCGCAAAAAAAAGAAATGAGCCCGGATTTGGGGTCCTCTGGGAGAGCGCAGAAAACCAAAAAAAAGAAGAACGTGTGGTCCGCTGTCGCTGAATTTGCCATCTTCAGCCTCGGTCCGCCATGCCTTTGCCATCGTGAGCAAATCTCTCTCCTCGCTGAACACCACCTCGCGTCGCTGATTGCGTTCTTCATCAGCAGCCTTTGCTGCTGCCTCGTCGTGCTGGCGCTGCTGTTCGATCGCCAACAGACGTGTCTTCTCGGCGTCCTCCGCCTTCCTCTTCTCTGCGGCTGCTACTGCATCCGCCCGTTGCTTGGCTTCTGTAATCTCGGCATCCCCTACCTCTAGTCCGCAGCGCAGCGCTGGTCCACCAGCGTGTCGCTCGAGAAGTGAGCTACCCGAACTGTGTGTTGCCCAGCCGCTGCCCAGCTATATGTAGCGCTGGGCGGGCTGGGCCTACCTGGTGCAGGCCTCAGAAACGGCCCGGCTGGTCTGGGTCCCTACCGGACGTCCAGACCATGCTGCTGATGCAGCAGGCGCAAAAACGTGCCAGGCCTGGATCAGGCACTGTTTCTGTGTACCTGGCCCAAGGCGCCGCCTTGGTGCCTGTGGTCCGAAACGGTATTGGTACTGTTGAGTCAGGCGCCAAAACCCGCCCGGTTTCGGAAGGGCCTCGTGCCTCTGTACCTGGCCCAAGGCGTTGCCTTGGGGTCTGCATGTCCGAAACGACGTCTGCGCAGACAAGGGACAAGACAACAGGTAAGTAAATACATAAATAAATAACTACTGCCGCCTCTTATTTGGAATCTGCGGCCTGGGGGCCGCCATGGGCCTCCAGGGCGCATGTCTGATGGCATGCGGCCTGGGGGGCCCTCAGCGACCGTCGGGCCCCTTAAAATGGGCCCGTGTGCAGGCGCAGCATGTAACACATGAGAGAGACAAAAGGGCCTAAAACTTGCTGTCGACACCGAGCCTCACATTCTGTGCCTAAATGGTTAAGCCTGCCGGGTCACAATAAGGAGAGGTGAAAACTTAAGAACTCTAGTGTTTCTAATATTTTTCCTTGAAACAGAGGAACCTGCCCTGTGTTCCTGCTTTTTTCGGGAACTTTTGTCAAACGAAATGAGAAATAAAAGCCGCCAAATTTATGGCTGTTATGATCCTGGCCAGTTTCGAAGTACAAACTCATGAGAAAGCACAATGTCGTCCAATTGCAAAAAGAAATGAATGAAATTGAGAGGAGAAAGAGGGAAAGAAGAAGAAGAAGAAGAAGAAAGAAAGAAAGAAGAAGAAGATGTACACGAGCAAAGACCAATTATAATTCCCTTCTTCTCGACAACCTCTCTCCTCCTCCTTTTCTCCTCCTCCTCTTTATTCACAATAAATAATACTAATAATGTTGAATGGCTGAACCAGAATCAATGTCCTAAACCCTCTTCTACTGCAGGTACAACATGAGGTCCACCATAGCCATGGCCACCCGTCTCCTTCCTCTCAATGAAGGCTGAGGCTATGCGGGACTGCTAAGGCCTTGCCCTGACGTGCAAATTACAACTCAAAGCAGCTATGGCTGCTTTAGCTCAGGCCAACATGCCTGACTCTACCTCGAAGCTCTAAAGTGATGAATTAAGGATTCCATGGATTGTTTCATTTGAGAGCGTGAAGGAGGACAAAGTTTACGATCATCCGCTTTGATCATGCCACTAGGCATTTTGGTGTAGCTCTACGTCAACTAGGGCCTTCCAGATGTAGCGCCCACCAAGGTGATGAAGATGGTGTCCACCACAGCCAGGTAAGTACCTCTGGTGCTCCCCCTTCCTAGTCCGCCTCCTCCAGCCCGTGCTCCTCCACCATAGCCAAGGTGGAGAGCTGGGCGCTCTTTCCTCCCCAGCAGCACTGCTCCAGCCAGCACTCCAAGCAGTGTGTCGCCATACTTGCACACCGTAGAATGAGGAGGAGCACTTCGCTCCTCCTGGAGATATAGCGGCCTGTTTGCCTCTTAGGTGATGACTTCCAGGCCGCACAGCCTCCAAGCAACCGGTACCTCCTCCCGTTCAGAGGGAAACATCATTGCGGACTCTGATATTGCCCTTACAGGCCCTAGACTCAGACTACTTGGACTGGTACCCGCCTAGACCTAGTACAACTACTGGGTCTCTAAACTTTTGTCTTCTTCCGCTCGGCCTCCAGTCCCCGACACATTTTCCACTACTTGAGTGGTACCGGCCTACCTGCTACTCGAGTGTTTTTCCTTGCTGCTCTAAGTGTTGCGGGCCTACCCTCGCTACTTCGAGTGTTTTCCCCACTGCAACCCTCAAAGTCACTGCCACAGGTAAGTGCCGGCCCTACGGGCCATCCAAGCAAGCAAGTACCCTTGCGGGTCGCACACACACTCAAGCCGACAAGCACTCAGACAGGCAAGCAGATCAGCAAGCACGCACATAAGACTTGGAAACTCAGCAGAAAGCCGGAATCTCAGCAAGGCATAGATTCCATTGGCAAAACTCAGAAATCAGCTGTGTGTCTCAGTCAGCGATTTTACGGGTTGTTACATGGCACTCAAAATGGTTCCGCAGCACGCACATTCATTTCCGGTCTCTGGGACTCTGACATACGGATGTATGCCCGGTTATGTATGGGAGAAACTCCACAAAAAAGACTCGGAGACACATATGGGAAAAACAGAAAGCAAACGGAAACAACTTGTCAACGACCAGGAAACTAGACAAGAGAGGGATCCCTATCAGTCCCACTCACCACAGATGGCTGAACAAGTTTCCCCTTGGTTCCCCTCATCATAGTCCCCTCATCCCAAGTAAATCCACCATCCTTACTCCTCTTGATAGCAGAATACTGAAGAGAATGAGCCTCTGCACCACCCGGAGTATAATACAAGGGAAGCAGCCATTCTCCCCTTATCGAGCGGAGTAGCTGGTTCTTTGTAAACGAACCTGCAAAAGGGTTTTATTTTCACCCAAATTCAGAGTCATGGCGGGCAATGCACATATGAGACATGAGTACACGAGAAGCGGTTAATGGAAGGCCCAAATTTCGGCGAATTTTGGCGAAATTTTCACCAAAACTGCCATATTTTCCTGAATTTTTACTTTTTTCTTGGCTTTTTTTTTTGCTTGATACGTATGTGCTTTAGGGTATATCTGTATTCAATTTCGCCGCATTTCCTGAATACAGTTTTTTTTTTTTTTTTTTTTTCCTGTTTGTTTTTTTGTTGTTTGTATTATGACCCTGCATGGTTTGGTTCGCAAAAGTTTCGACAACATTGCTTGTAGCGACGCGGCAAAACCCCCCGAATTTTTTGCCTTCCATTAACCGCTAGTGGAGTACACAGCCTCACTCAAGACAGTCGTCATTGCATAAAAGAGAGATTCTGACTTTCCGTACATAGGAGATATGAGGTAGTTTGAGCTCCCAAATCCAGAAAATGAAGGGCATACTCACAATAGTATCTTTTCCACTACGTTACCAGAAATTTGACAGGTCGGGGCAGTCGCAAGCGCTGCCCATCAAACCCATTTCTCCACCCATCAGATGTTAACAGCCTACCCAGGCATGGATGGTAATATTTTGTGGCTACCTCCAGAGGGCCCGCAACCCAGTGTTCCTTTGTTCTCCATACTTGAGACAGATTCGTCACAATACGCACTGTGCATTGCACTGCGCGACTGCCCTGCCTCCCAAAAACCTCGAATCTGTCCTGCCACTTCTTGGGTCCTTACTGAAAACTGGGCACAGTATGACTGCTCATCCCACCAAACCTGGGAAATTGGGGAGGAAATAGGTAGCGCGAGTATGCCGTAAAACTGTTACAACACGTATCATAAGAGTATACTCACACTAGGCCCTCAAAATCACAAAATCATGAAATGAGCGGCCAGATCGAGTCCTCCTTTTACAAGGACTCAATCTGGCCGTTCATTTCGCGATTTTGTGATTTTGCGATTTTGCGATTTTGAGGGCCTAGTGTGAGTATGCCCTAGGAACCATACATTTACAATAACGTGATATGGAAATTATTATTATTACCGAGCCCATGTGGCTGAGTGCTACACCCATGTCACTGTTGATAAGCGGGTCTGAGTTTGAATCCTGATGTGAGGCTCCAGGCCTCCGTGCACATCAGTAGGACCGAGTAGGTCGGCTCTGCAAAAGCCAGGCTGCCCTGAGGTAAGGCGGGCCTGAGGGAAATGACGCCCGGCCCAGGGGAATGTTCTGGGCCTGAGAACAGGCGCCAGCCACTGGAAGTACCGGTAGGCCCAGCCCACACAGTTGGTTGTGGAGGCTGGGTATCGTGCTCAGATCCAGTAGGCAAGGCACTGCCTACTGGACCCAGACAGTGGCCTCCAGAAGAAGGCCAAACGAGGAGGCTGCAGTAGGAATGGACATGTGGGCAGTAGACCACTTGCAGCAGCGCTGAACAGTGCTGAGGTAGGAGGAGCACAGCCCAGGAGGAAGAAGAACCTACAGTGGCTGCTGGATAGCATCGGCCATAGCTGGTTAGCACTACCAGGGCAGCAGGGTGGCAGAGTGTGGACACAGTCGGGAAGAGTAACGCAGGCAGTGGGGACTGAGGATTCTTACCTGGTGTTGGTGGAGGAAGCGTGTGGGCAGAGTCTTCAAGCAGCATCCCGCAAGTGACAGGTTGACAGAGAGTGAGGTGTAGTAGGTTAGCGTGAGTAGAGGAAGCAGGACATAGAGTCGAGGAAGTACGAAGTGTGAGGCATAGGCCTCGATATGCCCTACTGGGTCCCTACTTGCAACTGGTCGGCCGCCCTAAGTGAAGGCAGGCCCGACAGACAACAAGAGGCCTATTTTTGACTACTTCGCAACTGGGGAAAATTCAGGCAGTTGCACAGCGCCAGTTGGTTGAAGGCGCCCAGGCCCTGGCCTCCTTTATCGACTGTATCTAAGTCAGGCCCTGGGCGAGATACGCAGCATAGGCCCAGCTCAGACAGCGGGCAGTTGGGACCGGGTAACTGTCGGTGGCCCTGGGCCTGATTCGTTTGGTCTGAGGCTCAGCCTCCCTGGGCCTACCAGAAGCTTCTGGGCAGGAACTCAGCACAGCCAGGCTGCACGCAAGCAGGCTGGCCATTTCCACTTCGGAAAGGGGCAGCCTACGCATTCGGCACTCGGGCACTGGCTGCTTTGTGCGCAAGCGCTGCTGCGCTATCGCCTGCCAGGCTCACGCGCTCACGGGCGAGCTGGAAGGAGCAGGCAGCCATAGCCGAGCTGCGCTGCTGTATGTTGGATGGGGCGCATGGTGGTCCTTGGGTGCAAGTGGCATCTGTGAGTTGGGGAACGAGGTTGTGAGTGATACGAGAGACATACGTGGTGCTTGAAGCGTGCGGCATTGGCCGAGATCTGCTCGTACTTCGGGGAGCTGTTGACGTCATCAGTGGCATTGTAGAGTAGGCTAGATGGGATCTGCCATCTGTAGTCTGGGCGCCAAGTGCCTGATAGGATATCAACATTGGTTCTTCGTTGATGATGATGATGAGAATATTCCAGCATTGTCAATTATGAGCTTTTGGTGTGCTCTTATTTGGTGAAACTCGTGATGCAATTCTGCTTTTGGTTCGAGGTCACGACTATTTGGTCTCATGTGTATGATGCTGTTTGATTGCTGAAGTTCGC
>BFEA01000331.1:95199-119764 GCA_003427395.1 Chara braunii | reverse complement strand
CACGCATGCTTTGCTGCTTGTCCTTTGTTCGGCTCACTGCGCTGTTAGATGGGTTCTGAGGGGCAGGCCAGCCCTATGTGGGAGACGAGAACCGGGCGTCTATAAATAAACACCAGCAGGGGAAACCATTGGCTGTGATCGTCGTCCTGTTTGCGACGTTAAATAATTCCTGAGGACACTTGGGGGCGGTCCTTAAATAGCCTCTTGATCAGCCAATCGGTGTAAGGCTTGCTGCACGCGAGGATAAACAATGTGCTAGAGCTGGCCAGCTCAGCAGGACTCGGGGCACAGGAGTGGGCCATGTGCACACCTTCAGACACGCACGCTATCTGGATTGCTCAGGGACGTTGACGACAAGAGACATTCAAGAAGAACAAAGGGAGGGGTAGATTCCAAGTGATAAGTTTGAGCAAGATTCCATTCTCCAAGCAGACCCAACCAACGATTCTATTTCTATTTTGATTAGTTAGATGTACAACCATTGACATCTGACAGACAACATAGTTTAGAACTGTTTTTTTTGTTCATTGTGCTTCTGTTTGTGAACTAGTCAAAGTCGAAGTAGTTTCGTTTGTAGGAATCTGAACTTACCTGTTGAGCCCAAATGTATCTACTCTGACATAGTCACCGATTAATTGATTGGTCTGTGCATGACGCTGCGGTAGGCATCGAATGAGTGTTCTAGTGCAGACGGTGTGCAGTCTGTAGCTTATGAGCGACAGGGAGGTCCCACAACCGGACGACAGACTCTTGCGATCGGCTAGACGCCCAGTAGCCCACTTGGCCCTAGGACCAGAGGGTGACAGGTTTCTGTTCCGCCAGCTTAGGGAGAGGCAGCAGCAGCAGAGGAGAGCTAGGGCAGCAGAGGCCAGCAGGGCGTTCGCAAGCAAAGCCGCAACTTCAGCAGCCATGGCAACTTCTGCGCAGCAGAGTTCCCAGGCTAGCAGTTCAGGGACTGTAGGGTCAATGGTCGCGCGGACCATGAGTCAGTCCACTGGCGTAATGGCAAGCCAGCCAATAGTGTTGACTCCCGAGGAGGTCGCCATACAGCGAGCTGTTGATCGGGAGACACAACTACAGAAGGCTTTAGGAGAGATTAAGGCAGAAAAAGAAAGAATGATTAGGAGAAGAGCCAGGTTGCAGCGGCGACAAGCGGACATTAGCGAGTTAGAGGAGATGGACCCAGAGGAGTTGGATGATCAGGTGAGGACCCTAAGGTCGGTCTTGTTAGGTGTAGTAGAGATGCAAGACCAACAGACGACGATCTTACAGGACATCCAGCAGAGTCTGGCCGTCTTGGTCGGACGAGCGCAGGCGGCACCATCACTGCCCGGGCCTGGTGTCTGGCCCGTTGTACATCCTCCTCCTTTTGTCCCACCGGTGACTGGGGTATCCCCATATACCGCTCCAGCATCGGTTCAGCCTGTCTCCCTCGGTATGCCTTTAACAAGCGGGTTCTCAGCAGGTCCTAGTTTGCAGGTTCCTATACAGACAGTGTTCTCCCAACCTCCGTCTCAGGTTGCCGTAAGCGGGGAGCCTACTGTCTCGAAGCCTGCACAACTGCAGGGTTCACAGTCCCAGCAGATAGTGCAGCAGCCTGCACCATAGGGTCCACAGCCCGGATTGGTGTAGGTACAGCGACAAAGTCAGTGGGTACTAAAGACGGCCATCGCCGCTCCTAAACCCTTCACAGGGGATAAGAGAGGCGAAGACCTCGACACTTGGTTGAGGGCAGTGCCGGTCTACGTCAAGTGCAAACTTACTTCGCCGCACGAGGATGTGCTTGTGGCTGCCTCCTATTTAGAGGGGAGTGCAGCACGATGGTTGGGTGGTTTAGTGCAGCTACAGGGGTACGGTCATGACTTTCGCGCTTGGGCGGTCACCCAGAAACTGGATGACTTTCTCAAGTTGGTGGAAGACAGATGGCATGATCCTCAGGAGGCCCAAAAGGCTACTGATGCGATTCTGACACTGCACACGAGGCAGCTTAAGTCAGTAAGGGAAGCCACTGACGTCGTAGAGCGTCTGATCTGTGTCCCTGGGGTGCGCTATGACCCCCAGGTCTTACTCACCTCCTACCTGAGATGCTTTCCCATGCCTCTCAGGAATCAGTTGGCAGGTGAGGCCAACATCAATATGCACAACTTTCCCTCGTTTAGCAAGAAGGCCCTAGACCTTGAGGCAAAGATAGGGCATGGGCAGACACCCACTACAGATGGTAGGAGAAAGTCACTGCCTCCCAACTGGAAGGCGAAGGGTCGCATTATGTTTGTCGATAATGATGGTTCAACCATCGAGCTAGATGACAACTTCCAGGAGGGAGTAGGTTCAGAGGCTGGCAGCGTAGAGGCTTCAGGGGTTGGAGTAGTCATTGTCGTAGCTCAAAAAGTAAAGGCGACCGGTAGACGCCGTGGAGGTTCCCGGTCTAGGAGTCAAGTAGATCCCAATGCTCCTCCATGGGAGAAATCGCGTCTCACTGAGGACGTGTGGAGAGATCGGTACACGCGGCAGGCTTGTATCCGTTGTGCCCAATATGGCCATAACCAATTCAAGTGCCAAAATAAGAAGTGACCGAAAAGATCCCACCTACGATGGGGCAGGCGTTGGGATCCTCCACTCCCATTGGTAGCAATGTGGCTAACACTTTTGGCACTGCTCCGGGAAACACGTTGGGCCAATAGGAATAGTAGTTGTTCCTGCTAGGGTCGAGGTGGTGGACACACCCTCGCCATCTCGAGAGATGGCCCAAGCTATTGACTCCATCGTCGTCCCGCAAACACGTTCAGACCCATCGACCCTCTGTTCGATGAATGTGTTTGAGTCCTTAGAGGAGCTAGAGGAGGAGTGGTCTAGGTCAGACCCGCTAGCTTCTTGGACGGCATTGGTCGAAGCCCCATGGTGAGATGTTCGTTAGTGAGATAGTCATCAGCGGCCGCAAGGCTGGGGCCTATTATGGCACTTGCTCGACTCGGAACTTCATCAGTCGCGCGTGCGTTGAGAGCCTGCGCTTACAGGGGCGAGTGCAGTGCCTGAGTCGACCTGTGGAGTCGACCTGTGCCAACAAACAGCGCATGGTAGTCAACGACTACCTCCAGGATGTTGAGTGTTGTTTCCCGTACGCGAGAGGGGAATTGAGACATCGTGTCTCATTCCTAGTGAGCGATGATCTCCCTATGGATATCTTGTTAGGTATGTACTACATCTCCGTGGCACAACCCCAGTTTGACTGGGACCGAAAAGTGGTCGAACACACTTTGCCAGGTGGAGGGACCGCCAGATTATGTAAGTTCAAAGCTAGTAGTCTGATTGAGTCCCACGGATGCATGTGTGCGGCCGCGTTCTATAACTATTATGAGCAAAATCCGGAGGAGGGTATGTATCTAGTCTATGTCTCTACAGCAGGCGAGCCGGTGAAAATGCCGCCGAAGATAGAGGGAGTAGTTGCCAAGTACCCTGATCTATTTGAAGAGCCTACACGGGTTGTTGAGAGGGAGGTCGTCCATGCGATAGAGATTATTCCAGGGTTTAGTATTCCAAAGGGTAGGATCTATCGGATCTCTCGAGGCAAGCTTGATGAGTTTCGCCGACAACTCAAGGAACTCGTAGAGAAGGGTTGGATCCGGCCGAGTGTTTCTCCTTATGGATCTCCAGTCCTACTCGTAGCGAAGAAGGAAGGAACACTGAGGATGTGCATTGACTATAGGGGCCTCAATGTCATCACTGTCAAGAACAGAGAGCCCCTACCGCGCATCGATGACTTGCTAGATAGAGTGCAAGGGTGTCAGTACTTAGTAAGATAGATCTGAAGTTCGGGTACCATCAGATTGGCCTGAGGATCAACACAAAACCGCATTTCAGACCAGGTAAGGTCTATATGAGTTTGTAGTGATGCCTTTCGGCCTTTGCAATGCTCCTGGCACCTTTCAGCACGCTATGAATCGAATATTTAACGACTACTTGGATAAGTTTGTCATCATGTACCTCGATGACATACTTATTTTTAGTAAGACTGTCGAGGAGCACGTTGCACACTTGGACAAAGTCCTTAGTCTTCTTCGACAGGACAAGTTCAAGATCAACGGTGAGAAGTGCGAGTTTGGCCGCACCTGTGTCTTGTACTTGGGTCATGAGATTTCCGCGGAGGGATTGAAGCCCGATGACACGAAGGTGGCCAGCATTCGTGACTGGCCGCGTCCTCAGTCTGTGACTAAGATGAGGTCCTTCTTAGGGATGACAGGCTACTACCGCAATTTTGTTCAGAATTACAGCATAGTGGCCGCCCCTTTGACGAACCTGACTCGCCTTGACACCCCATGGGAGTGGACAAACAGGTGTGAGGCTGCTTTCAGACAATTGAAGCATGCGTTGACACACCATGAGGGCTTGAAACTTCCTGATCCTGACAAACCTTACGTAGTAACTACGGATGCTAGTCAATATGGCATAGGCCCCGTACTTGCGCAGCAGGAGGGGAAAAAGTTGAGGCCAGTAGAGTACATGTCCAAGAAGATGCCCTTTCAAAAGCTGGCTAAGTCCACCTATGAGAAGGAGCTCTACACGATCTACAAAGCGCTCACCCACAGGAGGCACTACCTCCTTGGTCGCTGCTTCTATGTCAGGACTGATCATCAGACCCTGAGAAGGATGAAAACTCAACCAGTACTCTCCGACGCTCTGAATCGAAGTCATTGAGCAGTATGACTTCGAACCCCATTACATCAAGGGGGAGTACAACAAAGTTGCTGATGCGTTGTCGCGTAGACCAGACTTTCTCAGCGCGCTGGTCACCGAATTTGGGCTTGAGGACAATGTTACTCAGTCTTTGGTGGATGCCTATCGCGAGGACCCGTTTATGGCCGAGATCATACACAGACTCGAGGCGAAAGACAAAGAAACTTTTGCCGAGTTTGAGTTGGTCAACGGCCTGCTGTTCCTTGAGAAGGCCGAGAATAAGCGTCTGTGTGTTCCTAATAGAGAGTCTTTGCGTAGTTTATTTCTAGGTGAGTGTCATGTTGCCACCGGACATTTTGGTTTCAAGAAGACTGCAGCTAATCTGTTGCAGCGGTTTTGGTGGCCCACAATGATGAGAGATGCCAAACTGTATGTCGAGACTGACAAGCCCCAGACACAAGCTCCTCTTGGGTTGCTCAAACCCCTTCCGATTCCGGAAAGGCCTGGTGAAAGCCTGTCCATGGACTTCATGGATACGCTAGTCACCAGCAAAAGTGGCATGAGGTACATCTACGTCATTGTGGATAGATTTATAAGTATGTTAGGTTAGTGGTCATGCCGGAAACAGCAAAGACCGAGTACGTTATCAAGCTATTTAAGGAAAACTGGGTTAGAGACTTTGGCCTGCCGAAGTCCATGATCAGCGACAGGGATGTCCGATTCATCAGTGAACTGTGGAAGGCCGCAGCTGCAGAACAAGGAACGCAGCTGCAGATGACATCTGGAAATCATCCGGAGGCAAATGGACAGGCAGAGCAGATGAACCGCGTTGTTCAACACTTGAGGCATTACATTAAGCCCAATCAAGTGGACTGGGATGAGAAGCTTGCTCTCATCGCCAGCCTGTATAACAACGCAGTTCATAGTGCCACGGGAGTAAGTCCAAATAGCCTACTTCTAACATTCAAACCCAGACTACCCCTTGACTTTCTGCTACCTGAGAACCAGTCTACTGCTGCTCCAGGCACTTTGGAATTCACTTACAGATATGAAAATTATATGCAGCACGCACTAGAGCACATGCACAAAGCACAGGTGGCGATGATCAAATCTGAGAACAAGCACAGCCGCCCATCTATGTTTCAGGTAGGGGACACGGTCTGGGTCAAGGCTTCTGAACTGGGACAGGAGCACGGGATTTCCCGAAAGCTCATGCCACAATACTTTGGACCGTGGGAGGTTTTAGATATAGTTGGGGATGAATCAGACAGACCTTCATATGTTATTCGGATTCCCGGGCATCTTCGCACTTACCCTGTTTTTCACGCTTCTAAGCTTGCACCTTTCAAAGAAACTGGCCAGTTCCCTTCGCAACGCTCAATGCTGCCCCCAACCATGGATGGAGAGGTCGACATTGATGAAATCGTGGATCACAGAGAAATGCCAGTTCCAAGACCGACTGGCAGGGGACGTCCTCCAAAACCGAAGCTGCAGTACCGAGTTTGGTTCAGACATCACACTGATCCAAAGGAGGATAGGTGGTTCACAAGGGAGAAACTGATGCAAGCCGCTCCACAGGTTGTCGCTCGCTATGAGAAGTCTCTGCAAAAAGGAAAGCGCCAGATTATTGAAGATTGAACTTCTCAGAGGACTAGCGAAGTATGGAGGAGGGAATGCGAGGCATAGGCCTCGATAAGCCCTACTGGGCCCCTACTTGCAACTGGTCAGCCACCCTAAGTGAAGGCAGGCCCGGCAGACAACAAGAGGCCTATTTTTGACTACTTCGCAACTGGGGAAAATTCAGGCAGTTGCGCAGCGCCAGTTGGTTGAAGGCACGCAGGCCCTGGCCTCCTTTATCGACTGTATCTAAGTCAGGCCCTGGGCGAGATACGCAGCATAGGCCCAACTCAGACAGCGGGCAGTTGGGGCCGGGCAACTGTCGGTGGCCCTGGGCCTGATTCGTTTGGTCTGAGGCTCAGCCTCCCTGGGCCTACCAGAAGCTTCTGGGCAGGAACCTAGCACAGCCAGGCTGCACGTAAGCAGGCTGGCCATTTCCATTTAGGAAAGGGGCAGACTATGCATTCGGCATTCGGGCACTGTCTGCTTTGTGCGCAAGCGCTGCTTCGCTATCGCCTGCCAGGCTCACGCGCTCACGTGTGAGCTGGAAGGAGCAGGCAGCCATAGCCGAGCTGCGCTGCTGTATGCTGGATGGGGCGCATGGTGGTCCTTGGGTGCAAGTGGCATCTGTGAGTTGGGGAACGAGGTTGTGAGTGATACGAGAGACATACCTGGTGCTTGAAGCGTGCGGCATTGGCCGAGATCTGCTCGTACTTCGGGGAGCTGTTGACGTCATCAGCGGCATTGTAGAGTAGGCTAGATAGGATCTGCCATCTGTGCTTGAAGCGCGCGGCATTGGCCGAGATCAACATTGGTTCTTCGTTGATGATGATGATGAGACTATTCCAGCATTGTCAATTATGAGCTTTTGGTCTCTCTTATTTGGTGAAACTCGTGATGCAATTCTGCTTTTGGTTCGAGGTCACGACTTTCTGGTCTCATGTGTATGATGCTGTTTGATTGCTGAAGTTCTCTATTGCTCATCTTCCTTGCAGAAGTAGGACGTGGAGTAGATCGGTCACATCACAGGAGGGTTACTACATTGTTGTTGTATTGATGATTGGAGGCAAGAAGTCGGGCTTTCTTTATCACGGGACTTCAGTGTTCTATTTGCTCATAATTGGTGTGCTATCGGGTTTGGTATTCTGTTTGCAACTCGGCTCAATCATGCTTGTTGTTCTACTAGCCTTTGCATTTTGGAGAATTGATGTTCTCATAGCTCCTTGGAATTTGGTATCAGAGCAAGACTCATAGACAAACCTCATCCTGGTTGGTGGGTCAGGTCATATGGTGCCGGCAGCCAACCGTAGGCAGTGTGATTGACTTTCTCACCGGCGTGACCAGCCCATGCGTTGGATAGAGAACACATGGGTGGAAGTTTTCCGAGCTATGTGGCGTATTGAGGGTACATTGGTGCTTGTCGTTGCTTGTTGCAGTATTGGCATTGTACTGCCAGTGGTTCCTGAGCATTGACCGGTCTTCAAATGGTGCACCATTGCAGCTGGTCGAAGAAGTAGGGAGGTAGAGTAATTTTGTCGAAGAGACAAGCCTCTTACACAAGCCACCTCCTATTTTTGAAGGCCCTGGTCATTCTCTGCCCATGGATTTCATGGACATTCTTGTGCCCAGCAGGACTGGAAACAAGCAGGTTTTTGTAATTTTATTGACAGACCTTCTAGATTGCATGTTTCATAGCATTGTCATCTGCAACTACAACAGAGCTGCTACTAAGTACTACTAACTGAATAGGCTAATCGGTGGATCAAGGGCTTTGGATGGCCCTAAAGTATAGTAAGTGATAGAGGTGTGCGGTTCACAGAGTGAACAAAGGCACGATATTATCGTTGATATAGCTAAAAGGTTAAGTTTTGAACTAAAGATGACCTTCAGAAAATAATCTTGACACCAACAAGCAAACCGAGCAAATGAGCAAACAGGGCAACAACTTCCATGACATCACATTACTCCTGGTCAACTTGATTGGGACATTAAACTGCTGCAGACAGCTGGGCTGAATAACAACGCTATCCATTCAGTAACTGGTCGCGCCCCTAACCAATTGCACTTAGGACGGAAAGCTCGGAAACCGAAAACTCCTTCGGATTTGTCGTGTCCAGGATGCCCTTGAGTATGAGAAAATGCTGCAAAATACAGTAGAACACCTGAAGAAGGCTCAAAGAACTATGATAGGAACATAAACAAATCAGGGTAGACGAACACCAATGTTCCAGGTGGGTGACAAGGCATGGGTCAAGTCATTTGACTTCACACCAGAATAGGACATTTCATGGAAGCTAATGCCCCAGTATTATGATCCCTGGATTGTCTTAGGCAGCGTAGGGAGTAATCCGGATGGCCCATCATACATGGTTGGTACATGTCCTTCCTCATTTTCGCACTTACCCTGTATTTTCTGCACCCAGACTTCTGCCTTTCTCTTCAGTGATCAGTTTTCTTCTCGACGATCAATGCTGCCCCCAACTAAGATGGCCAGGTCGACATCGACCGTATTGTGGAGCATAAGCAAATTCAATGCTGGACCCAACTAAGATGGAGAGGTCGACATCGACCGTATTGTGGAGCATAAGCAAATTCAATGCTGCCCCCAACTAAGATGGAGAGGTCGACATCGAAGGTATTGTGGAGTATAAGCAAATTCCTATGCCAAAGCCACCAGGAAGGGGACGACCACAGAACCCACAGATGCAGCACCAAGAGGCATTGAGGCATCATGTGCATCCAAGTGAGGATTGGTGCTTCACAAGAGAGGAACCAATGACAACTGGGCCTCGAATGGTTTTGCAATACAAAAGGGCTTTAAACTTTAAAGATAAAGCTACAGCAAAAGGGTTCTCAAAGGGATTCTGAAGCTGAGGGGGTCGGAATTTGAGGTCCACGCCTCTTCACACGTTAATAGGTGCCAGTGGGAAAGCCAGGCCGCCCTTAGTGAAGGTGGGCCTGAGGGAAGCGATGCCAGGCCTAGGGACAGGCCGACCAGGGAATGTTCTGGGCCCGAGAACAAGGCGCCAACCCCTGGAGCTAACCAGTAGGCCCAGGATAAAGCTAGTTGCAGAGGCTGGGCCAAACTCAGATCCAGTACGCAAGGCACAGCCTACTGGGCCCGAGCTGCAGCCTCCACAAGAAGTCGAAAGGAGGGAGGCAGCAGTAGGAAGGGACATTCAGGCAGTAAGCACTTGCAGCAGTGCTGAACAGCGCTAAGGCCAGAGGAGCAGTCCCCAAGGACAAAGAAGCAGGTATGGTCGCGGCTGGCTGGCGACGGCCATAGCTGACGAGTATGGAGACGGTTGGTCAAAAAGAGAAGGCAGGCATTCTTACCTGGCGTTGGAGGAGGAAGCCAGTGTCAGCAGAGTCTTCAAACAGCACACGGCGAGTGACAATGGACAGAGAGTGAGGTGTAGCAGGCTAACATGAGTAGAGGAAGTAGGAAGTAGAGTAGAGCGGTCAGATCACAGGAGGGCCAGTAAATTGTCATCGTATTGATGGCTGGAGGCGAGTGGTCGGGCTTTCTTTATCAAGACATTCCAGTGTTCTGTTGGCTTTGGTATTCTGCTTTCAACTCGGCTCAATCATGCTTGTTCCTTTATTTCTTATAACTCTTAGAAAAAGTGGCTACACAGGCCTGAAATTACTTGGAAAGCTGTTCGCACAATAGGACGTTTTTGACTGTATCTGACTCTATCCCTGGTCTGATGCATTCAGACCCTCCTAATGTGACCACTCTCTAAGTTAACATGGTATGTGTTTCCAAGGCATACTCAGACTTGGACTTTTGACTGCTCTCTGGAGTGTAGACATAATTATAGTCTGGTAAATAAGTTCCATCCAGAGTTGCACAGGCCAACGGTCGGCGCCCCTTGATTGGTCGGCTGCCGTCAACACCCCCATACCACACCCCCCCCCCCCCCCCCCCCCCCCCCACCCCCCCCCCCCCCCCCCCCCCCCCCCCCCCCCCCCCCCCCCCCCCCAAACCCCCCCAACCCCCCCAACCCCCCCCCCCCCCCGCCCCATACACCCCAACACCCTCATGCCTACCCCCCCCCAGTACCCCCTATACCACCCCTATACCCCCTATACCCCCGCTATACCCCCCCCCATAACCCCCCCGTACCCCCCCCTATCCCCAAAAGTTTCTCAGTGAATTTGGGCTGTACTCAGCAAGCGCATTACAGCCCTATAGTCTGATTTTACACAATCAGTAGATGGCTGTTCAGTGACTGGTCAACAGACCGCCGACCGGTTGGCCCTACCAATAGGCTGCAAAACGGTCAGCGGTCGGGGTAGGGTGTGCAGCCCTGGTTCCATCCTTAATTGCGGTCAGATACAGCCAGGAAAGTCCCACTGTGAGTATGCCCTAACATTCTTGTCAGGTTGTGACGAAATCATGGATTGATGCTTGCCTGGTTCTGTGAACATTGGTCGTGGTCGTGTCCAGTTGTATCCATGATCTAGCGAGTGCACAACACGGATCTCAGATGAACTTTGACCTTTGTATGCTTCCTGTAAGGCAAAAAATCAGAAACGAATATTAGAAAACAATTATGGAAGGTAATAAAAGGTAATAATTTAGTAAGCACAAAGAATGGTAATTCAAAATGTACCTTCAGAAATGGATGAGGGTTATTGTGACGAGGCTGAGGCAGAGCAGCGAGGTCGGGGAAGAGAGAGGGAGGGAGTGAGAGCACACACACACACACACACTCAACTCGACACGGACTCAAAACGACTCGACAGACGCAGACACAAAGTGGCAAAGTGGAAGAGTCGCAAAGTCACAAAGTCACAATCTTGATTCCAAACACAATGTCGCTGCAAGTCACACTGAAGCACAAGCACTGAGGCCGAGAACTGAATCCCCGAACTCAGCTTGAGTCCGGTCTCAAGTACCGGACTCAAGTTGAGTCCGAGGGCAAAAGTGCAATTTGCCTCGGGGCTGCACTGAAAATCGAAGGTCTGAGCCTGGGCGCCAGAATGCCGGATGGTGCCAAGTATCGAAAGCCGAAAGTGCCAGAGGAGGGATTTGAGAAGCGCCAACTGCAGAGGGCGCCAACAGTCAGGAACCAGAGATCAGAGACTCAAAAATACAGCCTGGCGGGTGGTAACCCACGGACCAGGGATCGAGCCCTGGCTGAGTCCGTAACACTATCCCCTCCCTCTGGAAGGCAACGTCCCAGCTGCCAAAGACCCGATGAACAACTGTGAAGGACGGGATGTGGCCGATCACTGGTCAGAAAAGGAAAAGGGGAGTAATGCAAGTAGCAGGGTAATCCTATTGAGGTTCTACAGGGATGAGGGAATCAATGATCAAGTAACAGGGTAATACTATTGAGGGTCTACAAGGGTGACAGTAGCAATGTTCAGGTCACATGGTAATCCTATTGCGGTTCTACAAGTACCTGGGTAGTCCTATTGGTGTTCTACCTGGTTATAGGTTGTCAGGTTTGAGAGACACAAAAAAAAAAAAATGTTTGTTCAATGCTCAAGTGCTGGGGTGTCTGAGGGGTCTGGAAAAACAACGTCTCAGGTCTGTAACAAAGTGTCAAAAGCGAAAACATGTCTTGAGAAAGGTCTTGGAGGGTGTCGCAGAAGTGGCGGTGAGGAAGCAGTCTTCAGCAGTTCTGTGATATAGACGGCGAGGGCTTCAGCTTGATTGTCCCAGTAGCAGTTTGCGTCCGGTACACGATCTGATGAGGAGGTCTGATCCGGATAGCCGGTCGCAGACTGATCTTGGTGTCCATGTCAGAGGTGCTGCTCCAGAAGTCTGCGAGTCCAAGGCGCCAGCCAAAGGGAACAGCATGGTGGCCAACCAGCTGTCTTATCTCCTCGTACTGAGCTGCAGCATGCCATCGTCCTCGTGCGCTTGCCACTAGATCCATTATCGCCGGCGATGCGCTGGGGCCACATAAAGAACTTGGACAAGAGAGACAAGGATGTGGCGGAGGACAGATGGGAGAATGGGGCAAGACGGAGGCAAGAGCGTATCAGACAGGGGGGGGTTCAAGAGGCAAGGGCTTCGCTGGGTACAGGGGTGTGTGTAGAGCAGGAATGCGGGGTTTTGGCGGGGTCAAGGGTTTATGCAAGGGTTTAGGGTTTGAGTTCTATAATGTATCTAGGATATAGGGTGAGCACGATCATAGGCGCGAACAAGTTTCATAGCATTCTTAAGGTTAGCAAGAGGTTCCCATGTGGATTCTTCGTCAGGGTATCCTGTCCATTTAACTTTGTATTCTGTGATTGGTTCCGGGTGCTCATATACCTAAGTAGTTCTTCGTCCTATGATGGCTTCGACGATGAATTCAGGGCCTGTGGGTAACATGATTGGTGGGGGTCTAGGATATGGGCGGTCAGCGAATTAGGGTGGGGATTCATGGTATTCTTTTAGGTATTCTATGTGGAAGACAGGGTGGACACAACTCATGGCAGGGGGGAGTTGGAGCTTGTAATTGATGGGGGAGGTTTGTTCAATGATGGGGAGGGGACCGAGCCATTTGTTCGAGAGTTTCTTGGACAAGCCGTGTTCGGGTTCAAAGCGTTTGGCGGAGAGCCAGACTTTGTCCCTTTTTTTGAATGACACGTCACGTCTATGTTTGTTAGTCTTGTTGGCTTGTTGTTCTTGTGTTCGTTCAAGGGCTTCGGTAGTTCTCTGAGGAGTCTGTTCATTGTTGCAACCCATTCAAAGAGAGGTAGCTTCTTTGAGGAGTCTGTTCATTGTTGCAACCCATTCAAAGAGAGAAGGGCAGGGTGTGGAGGGGTTGAGTTGTGAGGGGAGCAGGAAGTCGGAGGGCAAGCGCGAATGATAGCCAAGGTCGACGTAGAATGGAGTCATGCCAGTGGAAGGACATACAGTATTGTTGTAGGCAATCTCGGCGGCGGTGAGCATACTGATCCCAATCGTGTTGATGTAGATGACAATACTTCCTCAGGATTCTTTGGAGAGTATCTGTAACGAGCGGAAGGCTGAGGGAGACAGAGAGAGCCGAGGGAGAGGAGAGAGGGAGAGAGGGAGAGCACACACACACACACTCACTCACTCGACACGACTGAGGGTCAGACGCAGACACACGGGCAAGGACACAAAGTCGAAGTCTTGGATTTCGAATGCCGAAGAGGAGCAAGTCACACTGAGTACGAGTACAGCAGCAGAAAACTGGTACGAGACTGGTCCCCGTACCATACGGGGAGCCGGTATAAGTACCGGTGGCACGTACGGTACCAGGGGCATTTCTGCAAAGGCCCCGAGGGCAGAACTGAAAAATGCAGTATTTGAAAGTGGCGCCTGAATTGCAGCATGGCGCCATTTGTCCCAAAATCCTACGGTACCAAAGGAGGGGTTTGGAAAAAGGGTGCCAGGCCGAAAACGGGATGCAGCCGAAACAGCAAAAAGATAGACCAGGGATCAAGCCCTGGCGAAGTCCGTAACAGTATCGTTCATCTTCTTACTTTGTCCATCAGTCTGTGGGTGGAATGCAGTGCTATACTTGAGCGTGGTTCTGCAGGCTTTAAAGAGGTGTTTCCAGAATTGTGACAGGAAGCGAGGGTCACGGTTGTCGATGATGTTCTCGGGGAAACCGTGATGGCATGCGACATGGTCAAAGAAGAGAATGACAACGTCCTTGGCGCTGTGCGATGTGGTGCAAGGGATGAAGTGGGCGCGTTTAGTCAAGCGACAAACAATGACATAGATGCAATCATGTTCGCAGTCGGTCTTGGGGAGACCACAAACGAAGTCCATGGAGATGGACTGCCACCGGTGGGTGGGGATCGGCAATGATTGTAGCTTGCCAGGCTTGACATGGTTTGAGGGGTTAAAGGTTTGACATGTGGGGCATGAGCAAATGTAGGCTTTGATGTCGTCGAGTAGGGAAGGCCAGTAGAAGTAATGAGAGATGGTGTCGAAGGTTTTCTAGAACCCGAGGTGTCCCGCAGTCTTAGCGTCGTGATGCTCGACCAAGAGCTGGGTACGGAGGCCACGTGCGCCGGGGATGCAAAGTCGGCGAGTGCCTTTGATGTCAATGTAAAGAAGTTGGTCGTGAAGGGAGTAGTCGGGGACTGAGTCGAGGTCACGAAGTTTGTTGTAGATTATTGAGAAATCCGGGCAAGAGTGGTAGCCTTGGGTGTAGTGGTGGTGGAGTAATGGGAGGAGGGATACGGGAGATAGGGAATGTCGATGGTTGTGTCAGGGGGGTTGGTAAGGCGGATGAAGTTGAGGTGGAACGAGTATGGCATGTAGCGGTCCAGCCACAGCATTCCCAAAACGATATCGCACGTTAAGTGCATGACATCGAATGAGACCTGACTTCGGAGGGTTCCAACAGTCATGGTGGTCTCCGGAACTGGTCTACTACGACGGCGGTGTCTTTGTCCCCTGAACGAATCGTAATCGGGGAGTCGTAACCGGTAGAGGTAAGACCGACTTTCCAGACACACGCGTCGGTGATGGAGTTACCAATGGCTCCAATATCGAGGAGGGCCCGAAACTTAGTCGTAGACGCACCAAGGGTGACGACGATGAATTCGAGGTGAAAGCGTGATGGGTTGGCGGTGGAGATGATGGTGTTAAGGCGGCGTTGTTCATTGCCTAACGAACAAGCCGATCAAGTCGGGCTTGTTCCTCAACAACATCAGAGAAGGTGACAGAGGATGGATTTGGAAGGAGGGTTGCGGAACATGTGGTGGTGACGGGGGCGTCAGGCGACGAGGGTTGCGATGCCTAGGGGTCATCCGATGGGATGTGCGGCACCAGAGAGGGGGGAGGTCGTCGATGCCAAATGGGCCACCGGTGGGGTGGAGGTTGTCACCGATGGGATGGCCGACAGACTAGTCGTTGATGTCGGAACGAGTTCATGGTGATCCTGGGGACGGTGTTCATGTGGAGGAGGGACCGGTGTGGCGGATGCGGAAGCTGTGGGTCGGGGGGCCACGGACCTGGGTGCCTGGCGTGTGAACTGTCCGGCATTTGGACAGTTTGTCTGTTGATGTCCTAACTGTCGGCACCAAAAACAACCACCCTTTGCTTGGAGGTAGGTTCGCTCCTCCGACGTGAGTTTCGTGAGACGGGTTGGGTGGGTGCTCATGGGAGGATGGCTGGAGCGTTCTCTCTTTTCCATTCACATGAGGTGAATGGCGGAGAGTTCGTCAGAGGAGAATGATGTGGTGTCTAGTGGATCAGAGAGGATGTCGGGGTCGAGAGCCAATAACTCGTTCGAGGAGGCAGAGAGAGAGGTTTCATCGATGATGTAATGAAAGAGTCGTGGACGGGGTGGGGCGGATGTGAGTGCGTCCTTGTACGGGGTGAGGAATTTGTCTAGGTGAATGGCACGGTTGAGGAGATCGGAGAGAGACATCGGGGGGTCGTGGACGAGGGAGGCGGCTAGGTCCGTGCGGCATCCCCGTTTGAAGCGGGAGATGAATGCAGCATCGCTGACGTAAGCGATGATCCACCTGCTAACATAAGCGTCCGGTATCTAGTCTCTCTTGGCCCACTGATTTCCTCAGTTCTTCGTTGATGTCTATTGGCTCCAACAAGGAGTTGTAGATATTTCTAGTGGTGAGCTTCTGGATCGGTACTGCGTTCCTTAGCATCTATTGTGCCCCCCACTTCCATCCCTTGGATCCCATGTCAGGTCCCAACATTTGGATGCTATCCGGAACAGTGGGTATTGCTTCTCACCCTTCCTCCCCCCTTCACACACCGATACTGTTTCGATCCCGTCCGTTGAGATCTGCAGTTCCTTTTGCCCATCCCCTGGCTCAGCCTCTTGGAGGGGCTCCCCCAACCCTTCGTAACCCGTGTCCACCCTCCAGCAAGTGACCCGTAGCCTTCTCCCATCCAGCACCCGCTCCACCCTGTATATGCTGGCTGGCCTCGGGTCCCCCTTCATCTTCACCCATTGTCCCGGGGTGATTTCATCCTTTGTGAACATTTCAATCCAATGGGGAGGGATAGCCTCCCTGAGTTCCTTCAGCCTTTGCTGACGCTTCATGCGTCCCTGCAAGGATTCCAGTAACTCTTCATCCCTTCGCCAGTCCCTGCGGATTTCGTCCCATAAGTGTCCCACTTTATAGATCCCTTGCACAACCCATTTCCAACCATACGCCCCTCTTGAGCTCTGCCATGGCAAGGGGTCTCCAGCAGCTCGGCATATAAACCTGTTTCCGAACAGTAGCTGGTTTTCCTCATACCCATTCCGCCACCCCCTGACCATTCCCTCCACCTCCTGACCATTCCCTCCACCCCCTGACCGCCTCTACCCGTTCCGCCCACCATTCTTCTTCAGTTTGTTCCCCTACAGGTCCAACGTTCAACTCTTCCAGTTTTTGTGCATATTCCTCCCCCTTTCTATGGTGCGCAAGGTAGCTACTACATAGTTGTTTGACCAGGGTGCTCCGCAGATCCTGGTTCGCTGTCGCCAGATGGCTCAGCAGGTTCTCTTGCGGGCAATTGTCTATCCATTGCTCCCAGAAGCGGACGATTGTCGGTCTAAGTTCGTCGCTCTTGAACACCCATGCCGGTACTGCTCTGGGAGGGCTGCCTGTCTCCAGGCTTCCTACCAGGAAAGTTGCCAACTCCGCGGAGTGGTCTTCGGGATTTATGCTCCTGTCTAGATGTTTTGTAAACTTCTCTCTGGCCCTTCTAACTGCATTTGATTCCCCTATATTGGGTTGAGTGGTGTATAATTTCTTGTAGAAACCTGCTACAATTCCCAGGAGTTGTTTTGGATTATTCCTTAATGTGCCTCCCTCATCCCTCAACTCCGCTATCCTGTTGTTGAGGCAATTTGATTTGATCTTCTGAAAGTAGAACTTTGATCCCCAGATACCTTAGCGGTTCTGTCAGGCGCATCCATTGCATCCCTTCAGTACCCGTAGGGGTACCTGGCCCTTCTTCCTCCAAGCCGGTCCATCACGAACCCACCGTCTTCGGCCAGCTGATCTTCATCGCGGAGGCCAACTGGAAAGCATGCATTTCGTCAGGGCTTCAAATGACGAGTCCAACGCTCTGATCAGCACTGCCAGGTTGTCCGCAAAGAGTATTGTCATCGGGATGTGGGTTTACCTGGATCAGGACATATCCCTAGCAGAAATACAGAGAGCTTTAGACTCCATGAAACCTAACAAGGTCCCGGGCAGAGACGGTTTCTCTAAAGAATGTTGGCAAGAATTCTAGCCAGTCCTTGGAGAGGACCTCTTTCACTTCTACCAAGAAGCCTTCAAGAAAGGCAGTCTAGGGGAAGACATTAGTACAGGGATAGAGACACTCCCGTACAAAAAAGCAGATAAGACAACCATAACAAACTATAGACCTATCACATTACTACCAGTCACATACGAAATATTGGCAAAAACACTAGCAAACAGAATAAAGAATGCCAATGACAAATGCTTTCACTTAGACCAAACAAGGTTCATACCGACAAGATATATACTAGACAATGTGATATGCATCAACGAGGCAACTAAGCTCATAAGAGATAGAAAACTACAGGCAACTATTCTTTTCTTTGATTTTGAGAAAGCTTATGATCAGGTTAACTGGGACTTCCTTCAGTGCATGGAAAAATGGGAGTTGGGCCAACCTTTTGCAGATGGGTGAAGGTGTTGTACTCAGAAGCAAAGGGTCAAGTGCAAGTGAACGGTTTCCTGTCTGAAAAGTATAAGATCCGTCAGACAAGGAGATCCCCTAGCTGCACCTATTTTCCTTTTTGTAATGGAAGCAATAGCAGATTTCTAAGAAACGATCCATCAATTAAAAAATTAGTGTCTCTAAACAGTTCACAAAATAGGCAATTCTACCTACCGTGCTCTTTGCTTTCGATCTCACCGTCCTTTTTTTTTTTTTTTTTTTTTTTTTTTTTCCCCTTTTTGTAATGGAAGCAATAGCAGATTTTTAAGAAACGATCCATAGATTAAAAAATTAGTGTCTCTAAACAGTTCACAAAATAGGCAATTCTACCTACCGTGCTCTTTGCATATGATCTCACCGTCCTTTTTTTTTTTTTTTTTTTTTTGAAAACCCCGGCCGGTGCTAGCGGTGCTGATACGAGCAGACACCGCTAGCCCTCGGGGGCTCCATCTATTGGTGGGGAGCAACACCTGCTGGAAACCGGGTCCAGCGTCCCTTACATAGACAAAATACAATCATCCTGAGAAAATGTGATATGCTCCTGCCAGCATTGATTACCCTGGATGCCAGGGGATTGACTGAGCAGGGGGACGCATGGTGGGCCTCTTCACCCTACACCAGGCGCCAGATTTCAGCTCTCTTCCTGGCTCCCCTTGCATCCATATTCTGAGTCGCAACACCTGCTGGAAACCGGGTCCAGCGTCCCTTGCATGAACCAGACTGCCTGCCTTTGGAAACCGGGTCCAGCGTCCCTTGCACCCCTTGCATGAACCAGACTGCCTGCCTTTCCCCTTTCCCCTGTCAAGAAAGTTCTGCCATCCTTGCTGAGATCATTCTGSCCCATACCACTGCATGTCCACTACCGCCAACTGGTGGGGAGGAAAGGGKTCGGGAAAATCTGACGGTGGCCGTAACGGAATCTCTTGACCCACCGCTGTCCAGTCCCTGAAACAAATCTGATAATCTTTAGTGAACAGCTCCCGGTCGCCGTCGTGATCTCCTGCTTCGTTTCCGGGAGCTTGGCCCCCATCCCATTTGATGAAAGCAATTCGGCCTCCATCTGCGCCGCCCAGCCAGTCCCTTGAAAATTGTCGGATTTTTTGTTCTGTTTCTTTTTTTGTCTGACATGAATCCCGCCCACTTTAAGTTCTTGGTGTATAAATTGTTTAATCAAGTCCGTCGTCTCCTCCCCGGCTATGCGGACTCCCTCCATAACATGTATGCAACGCCTCCTCCAGATCGCCCACATCACCGCTCTCCTTCCTATTTTAAACATATTCTCTTCAAAGGTGCTGGATGCAGTGGCGGTCCGTGTCTCACATAGCATCGTCCTCCAGTCCCATGGCCAGTCTGTACCGGTATCCAGCGTCCTCCAAATCCCGTCCCACCATCGCCGCGTGAGGACGGACCCCGGACATTGCAGGATAATGTGTTCGATGGTTTCTGGGATCTTCCGGGACAGGAATGCCGCGTGACACGATTTGCACCACGGGAGAGCCAGACCTTTTTGTTCCAGATAGGTACGATCTATTAGCCAGTCGTTAATAGGGAGACAACGGTGCTGTAGTGAGGCTAGCTTCGCTGGCCTGGCCCTTGTGAGGGAGAACCACCGAATGGGGCGGATGGCATCAATCCCGACATTCAGATGGGATCTCCATCGATTCTTGACAATATCCTTCAAGTTCACCTTAGGGCACAATAAGCGATAGGTGGCTTTAACCGTCAGGTTACGGAGGCACACATTCCGTGTCTGTAAGGTTCTGCGTGCGGGGGACCACAGCCACTCCTCCGGGTCGAGGGGGAGATCCACAATGTCGGTCCCTGGCTGGTATGCTATGCAAGCCTCCTTATCCTGTAAAACCCGGATCCTATATAGATCTGTATTCCGATACCATCTTATTACGTCCGGGGTGTACCTGGTTAATTTATTGCCACTGTCTTTGTGGAAGAGATTAACTAGCGTTTCCTCTGTGTGCCCTGTCACTACGTTTCCCACACTCTCTGAATCGTCGGGGACCGCCACCCAGTCCCTGGCCATCAGCCTTGGGCCTTTCCGTAAAATGCGCACCCAATCCAGGGGAACTGCGAAAATCAACGCCTCCAGATGACCTATATTATGGCAGTGCTTCAACAGCGGCCTCATCTGGGGCCCTGTCTTCCAACTTTTGCTCTCTGAGTCCCAAATATCCTTATTTCTGGTTATGCCCCTTTTAACCCAGCTGTTCCACGGGGGGTCGGAGCTGCGATAGACCCTTCCTTGTCGATCTATGATATTTCGGTTCCCGAACAGGGGTTGTCGAGCCACCTCCTCCCATTGAGTCGGCCCGGTTTTATCTGGCAACGGGAGTTGACGCCAGGCTTTCAGGCAGCGGATCCAAAAATCGTCCTTAACAAGATCGCTGCGGACTGTATCCCTGTTTGGGTCCTGGCCCACACGGGGGCGTCTCGGCAAGGTCCAAAAGCGGTCTTCCAGCCACAACAGAGGGTTTATTGATCGAGGAGCTGGCGGGCCGAGTCGGGCAATCTGTTCCAGCGCCAGGGCATGCCACGGGAGGTTGCAGGTGAACACCAACCGCTTGATCCACTGCACCATCAGTGCTGCGACCTGCGTGTCCGGGTCCAAAATACCCAGGCCCCCTCTATCCTTGGGTTGGATCACCGACGTCCAGGCCACTCTATGTATAGCATTGGTAAGTTCGCCGTTACCCCTCCACAGTAATGCCGTTAGTTGCCGTTTGAGAGACCGTATCGCTTCTTTGCTGAGCGCCCAGATTGCAGATTTATACCAAAGAGCAGCAAGCACCACATTGTTGATTACTAAGGCCCTCCCGATTAAGGAAGTGTGTTTGTCATTCCAGCGTGCCAGCTTCTCCAGGGCCGGTTAAAAAATCCAGTCATCATTCGACGCCGGTTTCCCTGTTGCTGTCAGCATTATTCCTAAGACTCTGACCGGGGCCGTTTCCGGGAGCCATTTAACCTGCGGTAGCTCGGGGGGGCGCGCCCCTTGGTGGTGTATCCACCACCCAAGGGTTTTGTTGCCCCAGTTAACTGTCATGTCTGAAACCATCATGAATTTATCAAACAGTCGTCTGATCTCTTCCATGTTCTCACTGGTAGCATCCATCATGAGTGTCAAATCATCAGCGAACATCGAACAGACAGGAATAGCTTCTTCCGGAATGGCAGAGATCTGCAACTTCCTTAAATTTTTGTTAGCACGGAGGTTTGCTGCCAGTGCTTCCATTACTACTATAAACAGGAACAGGGCCAGGGGGTCTCCCTGGCGGACCGACCGTTGCAAAGGAAAAGCCGGTGCCAATCTGCCATTGATTTGGACGCTTGTGGTGGCATTCTGGTGCAGGATCTCAGTCCAACGGCGAAAGACTGGGCCTGTATTCATTTTTTCCATGCATCGGTCTAGAAACAGCCAGTCCACGTGGTCGTAGGCCATCTCAAAGTCTATGAAAACCACCGCCGCATTTTGCTTATCTTGCCTGGTTAACTTAAGCAGTTTGTTCACCAGGAGGATGTTGTCCTGAATCTTGCGACCCTTGATGAAGCCTGTCTGGGACGGGTGGATAATCTGATGCAGCACCGGAATCAACCGGTTCGCCAGGGCTTTTGCCAGCATCTTGTATACGACTGTGAGCAGTGTTATCGGCCGGTAGTTTCTAATATCCATCCTATCCCCTTTTTTATGCAACAATGTGAGAACCCCTTGTCCCACCAGCTCCCCCGTGTTTCCGGTCTCCCACACCAAATTATAGAAATTCATGAGGTCTGGGGCCATCTGGGACCAAAAGGTTTCCCAAAATTCCTTGGGAAGCCCATCCGCACCCGGGCTTTTATCATTCTCCATCTGCATCATCGCAGTCCAAATTTCTTCCTTGGACAGCGACCGATCCAGTTCTGTTCTTTGCTGGTACGGAAGGGTTTTACGCAGTGGTTCCAGGAATTCCTCAATTTCCTTTTCTCTGACCGTCTTCTCCTGATGCGCGCACCTGGATGTGAATAGGTCCTTGAAAAAGGACCTTGCTATCTGCATACATTGGGGTGTAGAACAGGCCGCCTCCCTGGGTGTTGAGTGCGGATCATATAGCGCTTCTATCGTTGTTCTGCGCATGCGCGCTCTAGCCAGGCCAAAGAACTTTTTGTCCATAGAGCCTTCCTTTTGGTGCCATGTTAATCGGCCTCTGATACGGATACCTTCCCAACGTTGTGCGGCAAAGGTTTGGAGGCGCTGTTGTAGGATTTGTGTCTCTGAGTGTTTATCCGATTGTGTCTCTGAGTGTTCATCCGGTTGTGCGTCCTGTTGTGGGTTGTCCTGTTGCTCAAGTTGATGAAGTTGTAAGTGGATATTCATTTCCTGCTGATGGTTTCTTGCTGCTAATCGCTTAGAGTACTCTTGGCATTTCTTCCCTAGGAAAAAAAGACCATTATTGAACCATTCTATTCCTTGTGGGACCTGTTGTTTCTGTGTGTGCCAAAATGTCCAGCAGTCCTTGATATAGTGACGGAAACCTTCGTGCCGTAAGATCGGAACGTTGAGTTTGTAGAACCCGGGTCCATGATCAGGCTTCTTACGGAATGACAAGACAACTGTGCACATCTTGTGATCGAGTCCTGGATAGGGGCTAGCCGGTAGTATTGCTGCAAGCAGCATAGCCCCTGCCAGATCCTCTGAAAGAAGGATCAGGTCGATTCTGGACCGGGTCTGGTTATCGGTCCCGATCTTGCGCAGGCACGAAAAAAAGTGTGTGTCCGGATTAAGCCGTCGGAAGGAGTTGAAGATGTTTAAGGAGAGACTTAAGTCCCTTATCATCCTCTCATCCTCCTCCACGTATGCTGGGGCAGGGGAGGGGACTCACCATCTGTCCATCCAGCGATCTGGGGCCGCGTTATAGGCGCCTGGTATAATATCCGGGACACCGTCCGGTATCTGTGTTTTGATTTTCTCGAAAACGGCTCTTCTTTCTGTCACAGCATTAGGGGCATAAATACACAGTATACATACGATCTCCAATTCCAGGGTGACTAGAACCGATGCCCATCTGCCCCCTTCCTGGTCCACAACCCAATGCACCAGGTCTGCTCGGGAGTCGGGGGGGAACCAGATGGCCACCCCAGCACTCCCGGGCCTCGGAGCATGGGCTCTAAAAGCCCTATATGGCCAGATCATTTTGTGAATACGATCATGCTCTGGGGAACCTGTCAGGTGGGTCTCTTGGATACACACCACATCCGGCCAATCCCTACCTCCCACCCCTCTCATCAGATCCCATATTGCGTCCTTTTTTTCCATTCTGCACGAAGCTAGGCCATTTACGTTTAGTGACCGCAGGTCGAGGTCCGCCGCCTTACGACATTGATTCCAAACGTGATCCTTTCCGTATACCTCTTTGACCGGGTCCATTAATTGTGGCTAACAGATGCTCACACTCTAGTCCACGACAGCTGATCCCAATCCCAGTCCGCGGCCCCTGCTCGGAGCCCCAGCCTGAGAAGGGCACACAGGAGCTTTTGAACATCCTGTTCTGACCATACCTCACTAGCCCTGGTCTTAACTGCTTGCATGTCCAGCAGCTGTGGGAGGGTGAGCCATCTCAGGCCTGCATCCTTGTCTGGGTCGTAGCGGATGAGGGTGTCTCTTTGAAAGGCTCTTTTAAATTCTATTTCCAGGGG
Source organism: Chara braunii (assembly GCA_003427395.1). NCBI lineage: Eukaryota > Viridiplantae > Streptophyta > Charophyceae > Charales > Characeae > Chara > Chara braunii. The sequence goes on along the minus strand of BFEA01000331.1, from coordinate 96,153 downwards.
GGCAGTGGCCTGTGCTCCAGGGGGCATAGACTCTGCAATGTGCGTGTCCAGCTGCATTCTTAGGATGCCAGCTGCGGCCTCGGATTTGCAGTGTCCCGCCCAGAAGGAGGACCACCCTTGCAGTGTAACTCCTTTTATTTTGCCATGATCAACCGGTGTCAGGCCAACCTCCCATTTCCTGTTTTTCTTCCGGACTGGAAGTAGCAGCGTCGCCTCTTGTGACAGTGGCCCCGTGTCCTGGCCCATCTCTATCAAGTGCCTTAATTTCTTTCTTCTCACGAGGTCCAGTGGTGCGTCCTCATCAAGGTCCGAGGGGGCCAGTCCCGGTGGCAAGACAGGTGACTGAAGGATCGACCCCTCGGTCTGATTGCTTACCTTTGTCTCTTCTGCTGCTGCTGGGTGTGGTGCAGGAGGCGGCTGAAACCTTGCTAATACAATGGAGGCCACTCTGTGCCACGCCTCCGTCCACTTAATACCAGATTGCAGCCCATTTTGCAGGACGCCTTTAAGCGCCGCGCTCGAGTCCAACATAGGGAACAGTTCCCGATACGTTCTGTCCCAGAAGTCCGTGAGAGGGCCGTATTTCGCTTGCAGGTTAGTCATCAGCCAGTCCGCAATTTCAACCAGTTTCTGCTCTACCGGCAAATGCTGCGGCGGGATCCCCTCCTCCTCTCCCTCCTCACAAGGTACACCTTCTGGTGCTGCGCGGGCATTTTCCGGGAGTGGGTCAACCTCCATTGGTTCTGGGGCAAAAGCAGGTTGGAAGGGGTCCACTTCCACCATCCGGTCCTCCTGCAGCCCCCCTTCCTGCAACTGAACCTCCTCCCCCGGTCCTTTACACCCCGCTGCCACCTCCATTTCCTCCCCCATCGGCAGCACAGTGGGACTGCCGTGCGTAGTCTCGATCTGCATTGACACAGCATCGTGCCTCCCCACTTCTTCGCCCGCCCCCCG
>BFEA01000331.1:79914-95073 GCA_003427395.1 Chara braunii | reverse complement strand
CCCCCCCCCCCCCCGGCCTCACCCAGCCTCTGCCGCTCAGCCCCATTTCCCACCTCCCGCATTGCCATTTCATCTGCACCCTGCGGTTCCCCCGTGTCTCCCGGTCTCCGTCTGTGTCCCTCCGCCCCATTTCCCACCCTCTGTTGCTCCGTCGCCCCGCCCCTGCTGCTTGTTTCACCTGTCCCCCTGTCTCCCCCGGGAATGTATGCTGCCGCGGCCAGGCCCGGGGGCACTCGGGGGACCATTTTTCCTTCCCCTTCCTCCTTCCCCTTTTCCTTCTCTTCCTGCCCCGGTCCGGGTTGCTGTTTTTGAACCCAAGTCCCCTTCCCCCCTTTTCTTCCCCCTTTCCTCCCCTCCGTTCCGTCGGGGTTTTCCCTCAGGGGGCTTGGTTGAATTTGCTGAACCTTTTCCTCCACCAGAGCCGGGGGCACCCACGTATTAGGGGGCCGTGTCTCCCATTCAGGCTCCCCTTTCCTCTCCCAGATCCATCCCACTGGGTGCCCTTCCTTTGTGCAGTCCTCCACGAATACCCACCCTTCGTGCCCCGGATCGACCGCTCGCCAATATGACTTCTTACGTGGGTCTCTCAGCAGTCTTCCGGTTGTTCACTCCCGTTTTTTGCGGGTGCAGCGGGCAACCGTATTCTGTGCTCAGGTGCCCGTATACTCTACACTTATGGCACCATGGTCGCAGTTTGTGTGCAGTGTGTATCAGATACTCTTTCCCCCCAACTCGATACGGGATTACATCGTCTAGGGAGAAAGGCTGGCCCGGGGGAAAGTCCAGAGCCAGCATCAGATAGTCGTCCCTCTTAGCCACATAAGAGGGAAGGGGGTCAATAAAGGCGACGATATCATAAAGCAGGCCGAAATCGTATACAAAGGCCGTTTGGATTTCGACCGGGATGTGGCGGAATTCCACCCAGTGGAAATCCCGCATCAGTTGCGCCCTCTTCTCCTCCGGTCCCAACCTACGCTGCGGTACCCACGGGTGGATCCTTACCTCCGATCGTTCACAGCGAAGCCTTTTCCAACCATCCATCACTTTCTTGTCCGCTTCATGCAGGGCCAGGACGGTGAATAAGTTGTTTGTTACTGGCTGTACCAGAAAGTGATCCCGAGCAAGATGCGCACTATTTTTCAAGATTTCAAGTCGGCGACCAATCCATCTGGCTTTATCGTTTACAGATTTGAAGGCCGCATCATCGTGAAACACCCAATTGCTGGCGTGCTTTGTATAGATCTCGTCCCTGCTTGCGATTCCGTGGTCAGGGTAGGCTTTCACCATGACTTGTTTGCCACCCTGGGTTACAACCTTTGTTTCGGATGGGAGCAGAAATTTGGTCATGAAGAAAGCCCGTGCCTGCAGCAGCCCATCTAGGGGAATCTCAAGCTTCCCTGTCCGCGGGCTGCCCTGACCACGCTGGATGGTCAGGGCCTGGCCTTGGAGGGGATGCCTGAGCTTATCCGCCCAGGTGAGCTGCGGCACGGATTTCATTTGCTCCTGGGCGGCGCAGGCACCCTTGCCTTCCTGCATCACCCTCCTTTGCTGCTCCGTTTCCTTCTCCTCCTCCATCAGCACCCCCATGTCTGTGTCTTCTACCCGTGGCAAAGTACCTTCACTTTGCTTCCTTTCCATACAGAGCGGTGGGAGGCTAGCGGAACTTGGGGGTTGGTTCAGTTGGGCCCATCTCACCTGCCGGAGATGTTGATCCGTCAGCTGCAGCATCGCCCCGCTGTAAAACAGCATGGAGTCCAGGCGTCTATGGGCACGTTGCTTCCTGATCAATGTTCTCATGGTGCTAAATTGCCTCCCTGCCTTTGGTATTGTGTTTGGTGCCTGTCTGTCTCCTGTGTTTTTCGAGTTCGTTCCCTCTCTTTGTTCTGATTTTCACTTTTTTGTGCTTGCGAGCTTCCGTCCTTTGTCACGTATTACTCTTACTACCTATTTCCTTAGTTCTCACGTTTGCTTTTCCAAATCACTAATACCTGTTTGCCCTGGTTGTTACTTTTGTGGTTTCCTTTCGTTCATCCGGGTTCAAGGGACCGGCTGGAGCGCCACAGATGAACCGCCTGAGGCCGTCGCTTTTGCGGTCGCCTGCTCCCGTTCGTGTCCGCCCCCTCCTCTTGTTCTGCACAGACAAAATTATTCGTTGTTATCACCCTCCCTCTATGCACCCCGCCGATTCCTGTTGCCTCTGCTCCTCCATGTCCACCCCCTCCTTCCCGTCGCCCTCACCTAGCAACGTCCAACCCCTGTCCCCCGCCCCCCCTCACCCATCCCACTCCAATCCTCCCATTCCCCTCCCCACCTGAACTCCGCACCTCCCTTCGACTTCCAACCCCTGCCCCTGCTCCGATCACCTCCTCCCTCCTTCTCTCGCCTGACCCCTGCCTTTTCCTTTCGTCCCCCAACACCAATAGAGCTAGGAGCCCCGCCCCGCCCGCTTGTGTACCTTTCTCTCTTCCCTGGTCCCGTTCACTCCTCGCTCTCCCAGCCTGTTATCCTACCTGTCTCCCCCGTTCTCGCGACTCTGTCCACAATCTCCCCGCCTGTTTCCCTACCTTTCCCCCTTCCCCGGACCCGTTCTCTCCCTGTTTTTGTTGCTAACACTTGTTTTTGTTCTTAACACTTTCTTATTCGTTCTCTTTACCCCCTGTAATGGTAAACCACCTCTCGCGCTTCCTCGACCTTTCACGTGTTTCCCCTCCCCACCCTCGTATCCCTTCCCCTCCCCACTCTACCCCTTTTCCAACCCCTTCGCCGTGTTTCAGTGATGAACCGTTCTATTGCGTACTCACCTCGTTTCGCCGTTGGGAAGCTACCTGTGTGCCGTCGCGGCCTTCTGTTATTTGCCGCTGCTCCGGCCGACTGTCTCCAACACGCTCATCACAAACTGCGATCCCCGGTTTTACCCCTGCTCCCTCCTCCCATGCAATGATCCGCCTCAACCCCGCCCTCACTTGCTCGAAACGCACCTGCCCCGTTGAAGTCCAAACCTCGTTTGACCACCCGCTGATGTCCGTCGATTGCTTGCTTGAATGCGTTCTCCCACGTCTCTGACGCCCAAGTCCGTACGCAAGTATCATCAACCCGTGCGCTGTGCCGGGATTTCTTCCCCTTCGTCGCCCACGTGTCACTTGCTTCAATCGGCTCCCGTAGACGCACGCCCCGTCCGTGGCCGCCCCACACCCGGCGACCCTTCCGCCAGCTTGGTCAGACTGGCGACGGCGCGGCGTCACCGTGTTGACCCCGCCCCTCACCTTGACCGGCCGGCGTCGGCGCGTTCCCACAGGCCGCGCTGATTCTCCGCAGTTACGCCCCACGGCGGTTCAGCGCTACCGGCGCCCCCGTCTCATTCCACGTATATCATGATCTCACCGTCCTAATAAGAGCATCAAATTCTTCTTCCAAGCGCTTAGAAGAGTAATTCAAGCCTTCCAGCTTGCCTCATAAATGAACATAAATTGGAAAAGACAGTAGGATGGTGGAATTCAGAACAACCCCCACCCTCTATTTCAGAATCAATACAAGGTCTTCAATGGCTGAGCCAGCAAGACCCAGTCAATTTTTTTGGAATCTCGGTATCTGTGACAGGGACCAATGACTCAATAGTGGATAACCTACTGGCAGCTGTCAAGAACAAGTACATACGGTGGCAGAAGGTCTAATGGGCAGGGCACTAGTCATCAACTAGTCCATTTTCTACATGATTTGGTACACGGCCTCGATATGGGACCTCCCCAAGCAATTCACCAAGAACCTAAGAAAAAAGACAGCTGCTTACTTGTGGATGGGAGACGCCTCGAGGGATAACTTCATCACACAAATAGCATGGAAAATAGGAAATATGCTATAAATGCAGCAAGCAAAGGAGGCCTCGGTCTGATAGATCCGGCAATGGAATACAAAGCACTTCAAACGAAATGGATAATCAGATTCGAATTACCGTGGCAGGACTTGGCAATCCACCGAATCATAAATCTCTCACCCTTCAAAACTCATGAGAACATTGATGGGCATATCATCGCCGCATATGTGGATTACGAATAAATACTCGTCACCCAGGAAGGAAGGCTCATACCAAGGAGACTACATCCAACCGGGGACCCACCAAGCAAGCATTGGGCCAACCTGATCAGGTCATGGAGGGAGCTAAGAGGCCCAAATTCGAAGGAGAAAGTTTTGCGGCAGCCCCTATTTGGGAATGACCTGCTGATGGGCAAGGAAGGACAAGCATGTACTCTCATGCGAAAGGACGAGATGCAGAAGGTGGGTGGAGTAGGGCATATAGACAATAGAGCATATTGGGGATGATGACAACAACAGATGGGAAACGAAAAATGACCTGAGACTGGTCCTGCGGAGGCATCACAACTTGCAGAAAAATTTGGAGGAGCTAATAGACAGCCTGCCCATAGCCTGGATGTCCCTCTTCAAGAAGAATAGAACATGGAAAAGGTGAGATTGGGCAACTTTGAAAATTCAAGATGCACCCCGTGTAGCCCTACGCTTCAGGTCATGTTCAAGGACAGATTCAAACCTAGCCTTCTTTGACGTACATGAACTAGAGCAAAGCCATCACGATGGTACAAAGACAGAAGCTTGAGAAATTGGAATTTAACACCGAAGACCTGAGACAGATTAGAGAACTAAGAAATGACCAGAAGAGAGTAAGAAGAAGGAGAAGAAGGTAAACGAACCAACATGGCTATTTAGACCAAACAAGGACATGACCGAACTAGAAGTAGACCCAAGGGAATGGGGATGGTATGAGAACCAAGGTAGGGGACAGGACAAAAAATGGATAGCCGTTCACAAATATACAGTGAAGGCAGGATACAAAACTAGATGTAAGCCAGCAAGCGCCAGGTAATTCAAAGTGATTTTATTCTGGTCCTCTGATTGTATCTGGATTCGAACTTGGCTCTGTATTTCAACAATTCATTGCTACTCGTCTTGCTCCACCACCTCCTCCCGTCCCTCCTCCTCCCACCCGTCGTCTTCCCCCTCGTTGTAGCGATCCTCCTCCTACCACTCCCATTCTTCATTCACCTCCTCCCGATCGTCTTCTTCCCCCTCCTCCTTGCACTTGTCCTCATGGTTCGTTGACCTCCCCTCTCTCCACTACTCTCCCGCACGCACAAAACGGGAAAAATATGGCAATGTATCTTTCCATGTTCTAGTGCAGGATTCAGTCTCACTTTGCACATTTGGAGAGTAGTGGAGCGACGCGCTTCAAAACTACGGGCCGGGCTCCACTACTCACCACATGCACAAAAGACCAAAAATACGGCAACGTATCTTTCCATGTTCTAGCGCAGGATTCAGTCTCAATTCACACATTTGGAGAGTCGCGGAGCAGCCCTACGAACAGCACAAAATGACAAAAAGCAAAGATACGGCCCGGGGTCCACTACTCTCCACATGCACAAGAGGTAAAAAATCCGGCTACGTATCATTCCACGTTACAGTTGAGGATTCTGTCTCATTTTGCATTCAATGTGCAGCACTTTCCTCCAGCCGACCCACATCAGGAAACTTCGGCCGATTTCAACTGGGGACCCTTCCCTCCAGCGGATATTCGAGATACCCCTACCGAACCTGTCGTGCCCTGCTGGTCGCGCACTTCCCACAGTCCCTCGTGCCCCTTCGGTACCGCCTTCCCCACAATTTTTTCTGGGCCCGCGGCCAACGTGATGCGAGGCCCGCTTTTACTTTTAGACTTTTCGTAGGATTAGGGGGAAAAAAAAAAAACACAATGTGAGGGTACTATACAACGATGCCCACGGCTAGGTACAAGTCAATGGGCACCTGTCAGGGAAGTATAAAATGTCCAGATCAGTAAGGCAAGGAGACCCACTGGCGGCCCCGATATTCTTTATTTCTAATAATGGAAGCAGTAGCATCCTTCCTCAGGAAGGACCCGTCAATTCAAAGGCCGACCACGGAACCAGACCAGCAAAGGCAGTCCAACCCACATCCCGGCAACAATACTCTTCACGGACGACCTGGCAGTGCTGATCAGAGCATTGGACTCATCATTTGAAGCCCTGACGAGAGCAATGCATGCTTTCCCGTTGGCCTCAGGGATGAAGAACAACTGGCCGAAGATGGTGGGCTGGTGATGGACCCACTCGGAGGAAGAAGGGCCAGGTACCCCCTCGGGTACTAAAGGGATGCAATGGATGTGCCCGACAGAAACGCTAAGGTATCTGGGGATCGAAGTATCCAAAGGAGGCCCGCACCACTCCATGGCACCTGAAATACTCTCCAAAATGCTAGCCAAGCTGGGAGCATGGTTGACATCTACACTTTGCTGTATGGCAGAGCTTTAATATTAAATGCCTAGATTTTCTCAATGTTATGGTGCATAGGAATGGTATGGAGCCCGACAGCATAGACAGCAACAGCGCTGAGGAGAGGAGCAGTGATCTACCTATGGACAGCCAACCCATCTAAGCACCAATTCATCTCGAAGGTGGCGTGGAAACATGTAACGAGGAAAAAAGGTAAGGGGGGCTTGGGCATCGTCGATCCAGAGAAGCAAATCAAAGCATTATATACTAAGTGGGTGATCAAGCTTATCTCAAACCACAAACTGTTGAGGGTACCTTTGGCTCTTGAAAGCATAAGAAAGCTGGCCAAATACAGAACACCAGGCAATATGTCAGGACTTCACTGGTTCACGTGCAAAGGCTGGGCAAAGACAGGCAGGGAAGCCAATAGGGGTCAGCAGAGCACTCAGGGAGAGGGGTATGGAAATTACTGCCGACAGCTAATCAAGATATGGGGAGAAATTTTCCCAGCCAAGGTGCGAGAGCCAAGAAGAAGAGAAGAAGTCCTACAAGAGCCTCTCTTCTGATTAAGGATGAGCAAGGGAAGCCCATAACTCTAACAGCCCAAGATTCCAAATGGGGGACATGGTTAGGGCATGCGTTGTGGCAGATAAAGCATCTCTGGTCAGAAGAAAAAGGACAGTGGAAAACAGCAAGAGGACTGTGAAGCCTCCTTAAAGGCAGTCGCAAACTTATGGAAAACCTCAACGATCTGCTAATAATGATCCCCTTGGATTGGAGGAGGTTATCGGAGCAGGCACCTCAATGGGAGTACGGAGACTAAGTAACATGGCGGCACAAAGAAGAACCAACGACGACATTTCAAATACAAAGAAAAGGGAGGGCTCGCAAAGGAACTGGCTGACTACCAACATGTACCAAATAGAGGAGCCAGGTGCCACAACCAGTAAGCTCAATAAGGACTCAAAACGCAGATCACGATGAGACTGGAGCTGGTCAGGAAGGTGAGGGTTATAGAGACGGAAGTCTTCACCATCTATATACCAACAACAGCAGTGGAGGACCTGGAGATAGATCCGGTAGAATGGGCCTGGAACTTGAGACGAGGGAGGCTGAACGTGGCGCTAAGAACAAACATACTGCACTACTCAACTAGGTTGGGGTATAAGCTCAGAATGGCCGCACCCGCTGGAGGACACATTATTAAAGCATTGGGAAGATTGAATGGGCATCGTTCTGGTGCGCCTTAGTCCTCTGCCATGGTCAGGGCTGGGTTCCATCAGACTGGGGCGAGTCAAGAATCTGCAGTGGTTAATCATCCACATGGCACTACCTGTTAACAAATGGCTGAACAAACACAGGAGCCAAGCAAATAGGGGAGCCCAGAATGAACTGTGCACAGTGTGCCAGGAGGGCCTGAAGGAATCAGTGAAGCACTGTCTTCTAGAGTGTCATAACGAAGAGCAGATATGGGAATGGCAAAAGAGTTATGAGCCAAACTCACAGACGCCGTGTTCCCCGAGGACGTGGTCACCCTGCTGCTGGGAACAGGAACACCAAGAACCTGGCAGCATTATGAGAGGAGAACATTTCAACTTCTGAGACAAAAAAAAAAAAAAAGAGACAGCACGCCCTGTGGACAATCTGGAAGAGGAGATGTCAACAGACGATAGATAGGAGGCAAATGCATATCCACGACGCACAGGACATCTTCAACAACCTCGTGGAAACGGATATCTGGGCCCAATGGAAGAGGACGAGGAAAAGAGAGAATGGCGGACAACCCAGCGGGAGCAAAAGGAATTAAAAACAGATTCGAGCAAGGGGAAAGTAGCGGCGATAGACGGGGCGGTCCTCAGATTCACTGGAGGATGACAACAATAACGCAACTACAACAAGAGGCAGCAGAGGATTGAGGGATTTGAGAGAAGGGAACAAACAAAAGGAAGGAAAGACGGTGATTGCTTCAGCGCCTGCGTGCGGAGGTTTCACGCCCGAGCGCGGAGGTCTTGCGCCTGTGTGCGGATTTTCCGCGCCAGCAAGCAGAGGTTTTGCGGTTTCGAATGCTAAGCTTCAACGTGGGGGGTGCTTGCTTCAGCGCTTGAGAAGGGAGGCATGTGCGACAGTACTGGGAGGTGAAGTGCGGAGACGGACACGTCAGCGGGTCGGGGGAAGGAGTGTGGAGAAGGACATGTCAGCGGGGAGAGACGAATGTGTCAGTGGAATAACAAGGGGCAGAACAGGTAAGGATATGAGTAGGCATGTGAGACTGTGCTACACGCCATCGGGTCGGGGGAAGGAGTGTGGAGAAGGACACGTCAGAGGCTAGTGGACGGGTGGAGGTAGAAAGAAAAGAGGACAAAAGGCAAAAAGGATGTAGGCAGGATAGAATCGAAGAAGAGAAGTGAGACTGTGCTGGAACACGTCAGCGGGTCGGGGGAAGGAGTGTGGAGGACACGTCAGCGGGGGGAGACGAATGCGTCAGTGGAATCGGGGAAGGAATGTGGAAAAGTAAGTTGACATAATAAGAGGCAGAACAGGTAAGGATACGAGGAGGCTATAGGGGAACGGAGAGAAGAGAGAGGCTAGTGGAGGGGTGGAGGTAGAAGCAAAAGAGGACAAAAGGCAAAAAGGATGTAGGTAGGATAGAATCAAGGAAGAGAAGTGCCAGAGGTGAATCGACAGCAGGATCAGGAAAGGGGCGTTGCAAAGGGAGCCAAGCTAACACAAGACAGGAAAGTAATGATATGAGTTTTCCATCGGGGGTAGGGAAACGAGAGCGGCACTTGGTGGACACGTCCGCGTGGAGATGGAATAAGTAAGCGGAGGAGAGCGGAATCATGGAGCAGGGTTCCATGGCGTGTTCTTATGTGCAAGCAGCTCAGAGGGGAATGACAGAGGGAGACAAGAGGAAGGCGGCCAAAGCAGCAAGGGAAGCAAGGGAGAGCATGGCCTCCCAAGGCACCTCAATTTTGGGGGGGGATTTGGGTCAACCCAGGGCGCTAGGACAGCGGGCCATTGACTCTTTGATTGAGAAAACCAAAATAACAGCACCAATCAAGATTATGAAGGAAACTCGTAAGAGTCAGGATGGCAAGGAAGAAGAAGTTGATGTGTGGGAGTATCCGGAGCAAGACATTCCTTCGTTGCATGAGCTATACGAGCGACACGCAGTGCTGTTTAATTTTGCACGTAAAAGCAGGGATATGCCATTGAACGAGAAGAGGCGATGGGTGATGGAACGTTTAATAGGATTGGAGACTATTCCGGGGGTAGAACCGGAGGTATCATATCACAAGAGCGGAAAGTTCACTGTGATGATTGTATGTGTAGACCCTTCCTACACTCAATATCTCCTATCTTTGGGATCGCTGAAATGTCAGGGAACAGTTGTGACAATTCAGGCATGGAACCCCCCAAGACCCCATCAAGCGGAAGCTTCTCAACACAGGTAGAAAAATAATGATGAAGGAGCATTTTTGGGTCCAATTTGATAATCTCTCGGAAGGTATGCATAGTTTTGTACAGAAGAGATTGTCGGAGGAATACCCAAACAATGCGATCATCGATTGGCTGCCGGCAAATCCGGACTTTCTGGCGCCTAATCATGATTCAAGGGTGGCCTGTCTGGAGGTGCGTTCAGGAGCACCGCCCAAGCTCCCGGAAGTTTGGATTTTATGCAAAAATGGGCAAAGGATCACAATTTTTGTTTCAACAAAGGCAAATCCCTTCTGTTTTATGTTTCGTGGAAGAGGGCACCTGGGCATGCACTGTCCACAGTCGGAAGCGGGGAGTAAACCAATCCAGTTGCGTCAATCGATGCTGGAAGAATCGGACAACAAGCCGGGGATATGGTACATAAACGCAGCACAGTATAGGGGATGGACTTTTTACGACAACTTGGAGTCCCCTAGGTGGGTGTGGGTGCTACAGGAGTCACCGACACTAAAGCCTGACATCTATCCCCCTTACGATAACAAATGGAGGCAAAAGGGAGCCAAAAGAATGGAAGATAAGGACATAGGTTATCTGATAAAGCCTATGATTGACGAAACCATGCTATTGGATGATAAGCATAGATTGAGAACAATGGAAAAGCTCAATCAGATTGGGAAAACGGCAGAAGTTGCATATCTGGAAAACTCAAAAGCAAGGGAGGAAGCACAAAGCGAAACACGGAACCACAACCAGGAGAACGAGTCTGAAGGCGGGGAATGTGGGGAAGGACAGAGTGGGTCAACCAAACAGAGCAGCACGGCTACCTCACTCAAACGGAAGGCTAGGACAGAGGAGTTGAGCGAGTCGGAACAGAGTAAGCAAGGGGAACAGGGAACCAAGCAGGTGCAATCCGGAGGAATCAAGGTCACAAGGGATACCCAGCAGACGCCGGGGGATCAGAATCAGGAGATGGAGACAAAGCAGGGCGGGACAGGGGGTTCCAACAAATGGAGATTTCACAGCAAGGGGATAGTGGGCAGACTTCATCAAAGGAGCAAGAAATGGAAGAAGCAACGGGCCAAGATGAGGGGGACACGGGCAACGGGACGGATTTTTCCGAAGGGAAACCAGCCAGTTCCGCTACAAAATCTAGAAGAGAAGAAGAAGGGGGGGGAGGGAGAGGAGGGGGAGGATTCGGAGGAGAGTTCAAGCGAGGATGGATGGGAGGATACAGAGGATGAGGAGGATGAGGATGATGAGGAACCTGAGACAATAGAAAGATGGGTCAAGTGCATGCAGGCGCTGGAATGGGAGATAACGGTGGAATGTGAGGTTTGCCTGGCACACCATAAACACTTGCGTAACTTGAAGGACGCCATGACAACAATGGAGGGCCTCACTACCACAAATCGCTTTGAGATTTTGAAAAAGGAGAAGGAGATAAATGAGTTTTATGCGAAGCAATATGGGTGGAAAGCTCAAAACCACAACAATGACATTTAGGTGCGAAAAAAGGTCTACAATAAGCAGTTTGAATGGCCTAAGACTTACCTTCCAAAAGCAATGAAGAGATCTGAGAGCAAGCGAAAGGCGAGTTCTGCATCAACAAGAGAGGAAATGGGAGATGAAGAGTTAATAGACGATGCACGCAGGCAAGCAACGATCTTGGAGCCTCAGATTAATGTCCTCAAAGACCAAAATTGTGAGTTGGGTGAAGATACAACGAATTTGGAAAAGATAGATTATGCGGCACATAAAAAAATTGAAGCAGCGGCGAGGCTATATGCCAGAAATTCACCCAGACGCAGGGTAATCATCCCCTTCAAGTGGAATGAAGTCCACAAGGATTGGGAGGTGGCAATCCATCGCTCGTTGGCGCTGGTCACGATAGATGAGGCCAACTGCTCTCGTCAGGCCCTTAAGGGTATGATCTCAGAAGATCTGCCAGCCCACGCACATGTGCTAGGGGATTGGAAGCAGGGAAAGGAGGAAAGTGCAGACACAGTGGGCACAATACAAACAAAAGATTACAGGCCAATAATGTTCAAGCTGCAGGAAACGGCGAAGTTGAGTGAGGGCCTAATATGGATGCAATGGCGGGTGGTCGAGACCATTCCCTACGGACTGTTACAGGGATTGGTGGCGGCAGAGTGGGTGACCAGAAGTGCGGCGTTAGTACTAAAACTGATGCCTTTCCATGGAAGCCAGAGTACATTGAGAAGAGGATTGCAAGGGGAGCAACAAGGTTGAATCTATTAGAGATAGGGTCTTGAACACCTCTTAATGAAAGAAGGGTGGACAGGGGATGACAATTCGTAATGCAGGACAGTGAAGGAGGCCGACAGGGGAAGCGTAGAAGAAAAGTTAAGGCACAGCCAAGGAAGGAGTCGGAGTTCAGAGTAGTCTCCTGGAATATAAACGGGCTGGTACAGATTTTGGACAACCCGGACAAGTGGAACAATTTTGTTCAGTATTTAGGATGGTTTGGCGAGAGTCCGCCAGACTTCGTGTGTCTACAAGAAACTCACTTGATCAGAAGAACATGAGCAAGTCAAGAATAGGATTTTACAAAGATTGAGATGGGTGGCAACAGATTTCTGGGCACCGGCACCACGCCCACATTCGGCGGGGGTGGCGATTCTTCAAAACAAGAGGGCCATCTCAGCGAAGAATCTAAAGATAGAAGAAGTGAGAGTGGATTACAGGGAAGGTAGATGGGTGAAATTGAACTTTCTTTTTCGGGAAGAGTGCTTCACTCTCGTATCTATCTATGGGCCCAACACATTCCAACCAAGAATACAACTTTTAGAGGAATTGGAAGCCTTAATAGAACCCACCAGGCATATTATGTTAGCAGGGGATTGGAATGCCGCATTGGAACCAGGCCGGGATAGAATGCCAGGGGGTCACAGCACGGGTGAGAGCACGTTAGGTGAAGAGGCACTTCCAATTCATAACATGATGACCGCTTTTGATTTGATTGACCCATTCAGATTGTACTATCCGGAGGACAGGCAGTTTACCTACTATAAGAGGAATAGGAGTCAACACGTCTCGTCATCGAGAATAGATTACTTCTTGATCGCACAGTCAGACATAGGAATGATCCATTCAGTGGGTATAAGCGACCTTCCTTATTTTAGTGGATTGGACCATAAACCTACTTTTCTCTATTTGTCCACAGATAAGCAAGTCAAGAGCAGTCAGTCATAGGACTGTCTCTTATACACATCTAGACCATTCAGTGGGTATAAGCGACCTTCCTTATTTTAGTGGATTGGACCATAAACCTACTTTTCTCTATTTGTCCACAGATAAGCAAGTCAAGAGAGGTAAAGGATTCTATAAGGTAAATAATTCAATTCTTCAAACCCATGAAATAAGGCACGCCGTTTTGCAGTCTTGCCTCAACTATGACTCGGGTAATCAATCCTTCCCGAACTCCTGAATGCTATGAGTCGAGTTTCGGCGGCGGCAGCTAGGCAACTAGCGACCAAAAGGAAGGCGCGGGAAGTTGAGCTTCAGCAAGCATTGCGAATAGCAGATTGTAACCTAGTTAATAATCAAGGTACAAACTTGTATGAAAGAATCTGGCATGTAGCAAGAGAGGAATTGGGAGCATGGGAGCGTTGGAGGACCAGGGGGCTACAAATGAGGGCAAAAGTCAAGGAGTGGGAGGAAGGAGAAAGAATGACTAAATACTACTTTCAGAAAATTCGGTCTAAAGGAAGAAGCTCACTCAAAGAACGACTTCAAACATCGGAAGGGCAGGTATCAAAGCCGGAGGAGATGGTTGCAGTGGCTGAACAATTCTATAGCACTTTATATACTTCTAAGGAGTCGGATCATTCGCAACAACAAGTACAAGGAGCCAGATCAAAGTTCTTAGCTCATCTAGAAAGGTCAGTACCTAGTGCAAAGACAATGATGCTAGAAGCCCCACTCACTCAGGAAGAGCTATGGGAAGCACTAAAGTCAATGTCACCCAATAAGACCCCAGGGAGAGATAGATTGACCAGGGAATTTTGGATTGAATACTGGCCAATCTTAGGGAGTGAATATATGGCATACCTGGAAAGGCCTAGCAGGCAGAGGGGCTAGGCCAGGATCCGGCCACAGGGATTGTCACGTTGTTATACAAAAAAGGGGATCCCATAGATATAAGGAATTACAGGCCCATGCTTTTTTTCGCCAGCGCCGAAGGTTAGCGCAGCGGAGCGCTAATTCTCACGCCCGCGCCCTTGGCCCCCGCGCCCGAGTTGGCGCCGGGCGTGTTCGAAAAGTCGAATTTTGAAAGTGACGACGCGGCGCGTTGTCACGCCCTACTTCAGCGAAGTTACCCCGGCTCTCCGTAGCCCATCTGGCCACGAAGGGAGTGCCACGTGCACGCGTGCAGCGCGTGCACTCGTGACTTTCCGAGGTTCCGTCCACGACAACTCGAGAAAAGTCTGAGGCATACAAGTTTCCTAGAATTAGAACGAAGGTATGTCCACCCTGAATCCATCCAAGGGAGACCTAAGACGGAGGATAGCAGTTGAAGCAAGCCAGGAATAGCAAAGGAGAGAATGGATGAGACAAGGAAGTTCTAACTTTTGGTCCAGGCGGCCGACCCTTGGGCGGGAACCAAGGCGGCGACTGTAGCCCGGAATTGAGGCATCCAGAATGGAAGCAAAGCAGCCGGAAGACGACGAAGCAATGATAACCAGCATATGACGAAGATCGACGAAGATCGCCAATCCTAGAAATCAAGCAACGACAAGTGACGGGATCAGACACAAAGGACATGAGATTCGGTCTTACGCTGTGAGAGATTTACTACTCGCCATCACTCCATTGCCTGGTTTTCTAGCCCGACCTTCTCCCCACCACTCCGTATCACACAAATAAACCTACTAACAAACGAGTGCTCCCGCCCCTACCCACCTCCCCCCCATGACACATCATCGTCACTAGCGAGCCCCATCTAACGTGACGACCCTCCTACCTTTTTCGCCCATTCCACTCTCAACACCCGCCCAAATCCCCACTACCGACCCGCATCTGCAAACACCCTACCGTTTCTTCCTCGAAGAATCTCTCCCCACCAACACGCGACATAAGTCAACTAGTAACTCCCACCCACCTCTTCCAACAGATCAACCGATTCCTGGCAGTTTGATCCCCCCCCCCCCCCCCCCCCCCCCTCCCCCCGCCTCTTCTACATCCTTCTCCGAAACTCGCTTACTTGAAACCACGCCACCCACCATACAAATTGCCCATTAGCTGGTCATTTTCGTTCCCATCACCCGCCCAAATCCCCACTACCGATCTGCATCTGCAAATACTACCCCCATAAAAGCACTCTAAGCCCAACCATTTCTTCCCTCCGATCCTGCCCTCCACCACTGCGACATACTCCAGCTATTACAATCCCCCCCCCCCC
>BFEA01000331.1:67985-79699 GCA_003427395.1 Chara braunii | reverse complement strand
CTATTACACATGTTGTCTCGCACCCAGCCCCTCGAAAGTCCCTTCGACGTAGCCACACCGAGCCTTCCCCCATAATATCCCTAGACCTTAACAACGTTGCCTAGCACACCGGGGACATGGTACATAGTTGATCCCATGTATGATGGTTGGGTCTTCGATGACAACCTGGAGGAACCGGAGTGGGTGTGGCATTGCACAGATAAGGAACCAGCGACGAAGAAACCCGACATCTTCCCTCCGACAGACAGCAGGTGGCATAAAAAGGCCACAGGGAAAGAGACAGGCAACCCAGCGAAGATCAGAGCAGTCCCGATCAATGACTCTCGGGTCATTCTGGAGGAAAAGGCAAGAGAGAACCTGATCTGGGACTTGGATCTGGTACGGGAACAGGTGGAAGAAGAATAAAAAAAAAAAACAGAGATGTTCCAAACTAGAATCCAAAATCTCATCATCATCAGGGAGGAAGAGGCAAAACAGAAAGCAGCCCAGAAACAAACAGAGGTCAAGAGAACTTTGGAAGAGGGAAGGAACAAAGAGGGAGGTGAACCTGACACTAAAAAGAGAAGAGGGATAAAGACTGATAACAACGAAAGGCTACTATCCCCCCCTAAAGAGGACCAGCAAGTAAACCAAAATGAAGAAGATCAGGGGCGCAGTGGAAAGTCTATTGAAACCACCGGAACTTCTGCTCCCAGCAACGAGGAGGACGATCCAGCAAGGAGATCCCTCCAATGGCTGAGGGAGTACGTGGAGAAGGCGAAGGCAGACCGAGAACACCTCTTTGACACCCGAGCAGCGTGCCTGAAGCACATGGAAAGAACGCAGAATCGAAAAAAGAACACAACTTTAGGCATCAAGACATCCCCCAACCAGTTTGACCTCCTGGTCAAAGCAGAGGAGTTCTCTTAGTTTGCAGCTTTCAGATATGCTGAGAAGAAGAGGGCAAGGGAACAAGGAATTAGGGACAAGGACACAACACAAGTTGACTCCAAGGATGCATTGTGCGATGTGAGATCTAAAACATGGAAGACCTCCATGAACTCGAACAAGAAAGGGAACAACAGAAGCCAGACTGAAAAGGGACCAGCAGAGAAATCAGCAAGAAGTGAACTTGAGCAGGAAATTGCAGTAGTGGAAGCCCAGATAGAGAAGCTCAAGAAATTGAACACGGCCTATGAGGCGGAGTTCTTCACACTCAAACAGATTGCAGATGGAAAGGCCCCAGAGGTACTGGGACAAGCGCAATCTGCAAGGCTGACATTGATGGGAACAAGACCTCTTCTGCAGCTCAGTTCATTGAGGAGAATAGAGAATGACGGGTCGCCATTGCTGTGTCTTTTGCAATCCCTAGGATCGACTAAGGGCAGAACGTCACCTTGGTTCTCCAAGAGAAAATCACAACAGCCTACCCACTGGGGGTCTTTGAGATTGAAGCCACAAGTCCTGAACAAGAGAACGAAACACTGAGAGAACCACAAGAGGATCTGCGTGACCTCAACGACAAGATAGACACCAGATCACCTAGGCCTTTCACCCCTCTCATCGCGAAAATGCCCGTATGCACCAAATTGAGGAGCGAGATGAGATGGAGGCCGTGGAACACGGTGACAGCCATCCCCTTACAGCGTGCTATCACGTATCAGAGTAGCTGAGCTGATTAGCAAGGGGATTTTCGAGGGGGATGACGATTTGGATTCCAGATCCTTCGCAATTGACATGGAAAGATACTACAGAGATGAATGCTCTGACAGAGAGATGGAAGAGGGAGAAGATGAGT
The DNA here is from genome assembly GCA_003427395.1 of Chara braunii. NCBI lineage: Eukaryota > Viridiplantae > Streptophyta > Charophyceae > Charales > Characeae > Chara > Chara braunii. Next base: position 77,922 of record BFEA01000331.1, on the reverse strand, counting down.
GGGACATGGATGAGGAGGAACAAGAGGAGGGGACACCACCGACAAAGGGTGGAAGCGACAACATAGGGGACAGACTCGAGGACTCCCTGACGCACACTCAGTCGGACCCCCTGGATGGTGCGATTGAGTCAATGGAGGCTGGGGGCTCGGGGGCCACGTAAATAGGATAGACTCTCCCCAAACAATATGACAAAGTAGGATATGGACCTGTTGAGGAAGGAAGCTAATGAAAGGAGTACACAAGTGAACTGGAGAACACAGGGAATTGTAGTTCGCAGTTGGAATGTGAACGGGTTGGGAAATATTGTATCCAAGGAGGATAAATTAAAGGACATAATCAAAGGACTCAAAAACTACTCAAATAAACCAGCCGATATCATACTCCTACAGGAGACGCATCTAACCAACTCAGAGGAACATACAAAAATAACAAAAATTTCACAAGGAGGCTAGGAGGAGTAAAGGATGAAGTGTGGGCGTCAGACAACACTTCAAACACGAAAGGCACAACGATCCTGATCCTGAACTCATCAAGACTTTACACAGCAGGTTCAGTACAAGAAACGGATGCGGACAGCGAAACGGGAAGATGGTGTATAATGGATATGAGACGGAAAGAAGAAGAATTCAGAATTATCAAAATTTATGCACCCAATAACCCAACGGAGAGGACATAGCTTATACAAATTGTTGGACAGCTTGTATTACCACTCACAACATGCATCATAGCAGGGGACTGGAACGCGACCCTTCACCCAAATAACGACACGATCTCTCGGGCAGCAGCCTCCCAGGCCACCCATGAAGTGGCACCGGTGCTGAAACTTATGATGAACAATAGTCTGGTGGACCCGTTCCGGACCCTACACCCCAGCAAAAAAGTTTTCTCATTAGTAAAGAAGAATCATGCACATCACACGACCTTCTCCCGGATCGACTACTTCCTTACCTCGGAGAGTTTGACGGGTACCATTAAAGAAACCAACATCCTGGCACTGACATCCTACTCAGGACTGGACCACAAACCAATCGAGTTAATCTTCATCTTTGACCAATATATCACCAAAGGATCTAGCTTTCACAAGTTGAACAACTCCCTGCTCCCAAGCAAAGCCTTCTTAGATGAAGTTCAAGAATGCTGACAAAACTCGATGCATGCTCTTAGAAGGTTAAGACAGATGGAAATGGTTCCAAGACATTACCTCTCACTATCACAATCAGTAGCCCGTCTGTCCAGGAAATTGGCTAAGGATAGGAAGGCAAGGAAACAATCTTTGGAAATAGTGCTTAGGATTGCAGAATCCAATCTGATAAACCAACCCTCCTCATCCCTCTACTCAGCCACATTTGAACATGCAAGAGAAGAATTGGCTCTATGGAGACAATGGGAATTGACAGGCCTATAGATAAGAGCAAGAATGACAGAGTACGAACTAAATGAGTCAATGACCAAATACTTCTTTGTGAAAATAAAGGCCAACCAAAGGTCGAATTCAATAGAAGGGCTCAAAGAGTTATCAGGGAATCAGATCACGAGGAAGGATAGTGAGGGTATGCTAGAAATAGCCAGAGGGTTCTACAAAGAGCTATACGAGTCTAAGACAACCTCCACTCCACCAGCATCGGTAAGGGAAGCCAGATCCAAAATGTTGCACTATCTAGACAAAACGATTACAACGGAGCAGGCCACTAACTTGGACAAACCAATCACTATAGATGAATTAAAAGCGGCGGTCCATTGCATGAACAATGATAAATCTCAGGAATTGATGGATTAACCAAAGAATTTTGGGAACAAGCCTGGCCGTTGATGGGAACAGACTTTCTCCACTTCTACCAGGACAGTTGGGAGAAAGGAGGAATGGGAGATCTGCTAAGCAGCAGCGTGGTCACCCTTCTATACAAGAAGGGGGACCGGGAGGACATCAGGAACTACAGGAACACTCACTACTTACCCTTCCCTACAAGATTTTGGCTAAAACACTGGCTCTAAGGATTCTGGATATTACAGACAAATGCTTCCATATAGACCAAGTTGGCTTCACCCCAGGGAGGTATATACTAGACAATGTCCTCACACTAAATGAAGCAGCAAGGAAAGTCAGGGAAAAGAGATTGAAAACAACAATTCTATTCTTCGACTTCCAGAAGGCTTATGACCAAGTGAACTGGACCTTCCTCGAAGAGAGCATGGAGAAAATGGGAATGGGACCCAATTTCAGAAAGTGGGTCAAAGTCCTTTTCAATGATGCGTCAGGATGTGTACCAGTCAATGGGCTGCTATCCAACCGATATCAGATTTCCCAGTCGGTGAGGCAAGGCGATCCCCTAGCCCCACCAATCTTCCTTTTCGTAATGGAGGCCATAGCATCCCTCTTACGCAAAGACCCATTCATCCACAGGCTCCCAGAGCTCAACACCGGTTCACCCCACCATATCCAGTTTCCGACGGTGATAATGTTCGCAGATGATCTCCCCGTTCTCATTAGGGCATCAGATTCCTCAGTAAGAGCAATAGTCAGGGCGATGGAAGCGTTCAGATTAGCTTCAGAAATGAAGATAAACTGGAAGAAAACGGTGGGGTGGTGGTTGTCAGAGGGGGTATTTGGCAGGCCCAGAAGCTGACATGACGTAGGAGAGTCCTGGGGAACCGACGAGATACCTGGGAATCATGGTTACCAAGGAGGGCCCTTCCCCTCAAATGGCACAGAATCTGCTAACGAATCAAATAAATAAGATGGGAAAATGGGGCAATACTTTCACCTCGCTGTTGGGAAGAGCCTTAACGATTAACGTGTCGTATTCTCAGTGATGTGGTATATAGCCTCCATCTGGACTATACCAGACTCAACTACTAAAGAGCTAAACAGCAGAGCAAGAGCATACCTCTGGTCAGGGGACCCTAACAAAACAAAGTACATTCCTAAGATAGCTTGGCATTACATAACTACAAGGCCGTCAAAGGGGGTTCTAGGGATAATCGATCCTAGACAAGAAACCAAAGCTCTGCAGATCAAATGGGTAGTTAAACTGTTATCCCAACCTAGGTTGGCATGGCACAAATTAGCCCTGGATAGTATTAGATACCTAGCCCCAGTTCAGACACCAGATAACATGTCAGGTCTCTTTTAAGTAATGAACAAGGATTGGATGCTGAAAACCGGAAGGAGACGACACCAAGCAACCTCGCAGCAAGATGAGACACAACCCCCCACCCCGTCCTGGACAGCACTTATCAGGATCTGGAGGGAGATGATGCCTAAGCAGGTTAAGAAACCCAAATCCAAAGAAGAGGTGTTGCGGCAGCCTTTGTTCGGGAATCAGAACATTAAAGATGCAGGCGACCAGCCATTGTCATTAGCAGGAGGCCATAGATGGCTCTCCTGGATTAGACATGGGGTTTGGAAGGTGAGTCACATTTGGGTCTAAGAGGGGAAAAAAACGGATAAATGAGAATCACTACTAAAGGGATGTCACCGCCGGGACGAGAATCTGTCAGCATTGGTCAACAGTATCCCTGATAGATGGAAAGAACTCTTAAAAGAAAACTTCTCATGGAAAGCAGGGGTATGGGGAGTGCTGACACAGGAAATAATACCCATGAAGGCGTATCAGTTCTCTCGCAGGCCCCCGAGCCAAGCTCGTGCTGGAGTCTTCATCTCCTTCCCCATAGATAGGTCTAACCCGAAGTCCCTCACCATTCACAATACTGACCCACAAGAAGTAACTCTGAACTCCTACACGTTGAGAAAGGTGAGAGTATTGGGGAACTGGCCGAAGAGTATATTCCACACGGACACAGCAATCCAAGACCTTGAATTCGATCCACATGAATGGGCGTGGCTCCCAGCAGCTAGCAGATTCTGTAAGAATCCTACTCAGATAACACAGTATACAGTTAAGATGGGATATAAAAAGTTTCTAAGAACCAAAGACCCCGCGCCAGTAATCATAGAACGATGGACCAAACTGCTCGGTCAGAGAATGGAACCAATTGTGGAACTCCCCTGGCGGAAGTACAAATCAATTTGCCCAGTTAAAATAAGAAGTCTCCAATGGCTGATCACCTACAATGCCCTCCCAGTGAATGCCTGACTAAATATGCGAAGGAAGAACAGCGATCCGAACAGCTCAGAAGAATGTGGGGCATGTTCAGACAACGAACAGGACGACATAATACATTGCCTGATCACTTGTAAACTCGCTACTGACCTGTGGGCAAGAGCCTCAGCGCTTTGGGACCACTTATATCCCTCTCCCCTACCCGAACACCCAATCCAACTTCTCCTATGGACTAACACCCCATCTCTTGCCCCCAAATCTGAACGCGCCTGGTTCGGAATTATCAGGAAGGTGACACTGTGGGCCATCTGGAAGGAGAGATGCAACAGGACAATTGACAAGACGACTAATCCGACTGAACAAGTATGGGCGACTACAAAACAGTTCATGGAGACCGATATCCGGTGTCAATGGAAGAAGGTCAGACGCCAAGTTCGGCAAAATCCAGAGAAACAGCAAGAGTTGGTCGCCAACTTCAACAAGGTATGGCTTGTCTAAGGGAAGATAGCTAAGATCTAGGATCTACAAATGAGATGGAAAGACTGGCACAATTCGTCAAGATAGTTGAGATCCAGGATCTACAAATGAGATGGAAAGACTGGCACAATTCGTCGATCCCCCAGAGGAGGACAACTCCAGACCAGGAGGGGCAACAAGACTTTAGGGCAACATAAGTTCCGTTGACCCTAAGATCAGACGGTGCTCTCAAAAAAAAAAAAAAAAAAAAAGACCAATTATGTCTAGTCGGTATTTCAGCTGAAGACCCAAGTACACGAGGGACCAGCTCTGTTCTGGGCCTGGAAGAGCATCCAAGACACACGTACGGCAGACGGCAGCCCATGGTACGCATGGAACAGATGGTAAAAGATTAACTTTGTTTAAGGTTTAGGGTGTAGGGTTTAGGGTTTAGGCTGGAGGGTGTGGACAAAAACAAGACAAGCAGGGATGAGAATGTTAGAGACATCACGAGGCTCATATGCGGGATTTAGGGTGTACATAGAGTTCGGAAGAAGTTGCAGCTGCTTAGACCTCCCGTGCTATTTATGTGTTATTTGACAGGCTCTTATAGTAGTCCTGAGAGGAGAGATGGAAGCAGGGCAAGCTGACAGTCAATCCTCCACGATGTTGGAGTAATGAATGCTGATCAGGGTTCCTTCGGCCAGACGGAAGGAAGCGTGAGGGTGTTATATGATGTAATTATTTTTTCTGACTTGCCGGTGGAATAGGAACCGGACTGATGCTCTCCAGAATGGAAATGGAGCCAGGGCCATAAGGCCCTGTTTAAAATTAAAAAAAAAAGGATTTACAGGCCCATTACCTTGCTGACACTCACACACCAGATAGTAGTGAAGGCCTTGGCTAAAAGGCTCAGTAAGGTTACAAGGGGCTGTTTTCATTTGGATCAGACTGGTTTTATCCCAGGCCGGTTTATACTGGACAATGTTATGACTTTGTCGGAATCAGTTCGCTACATTAAGGATAAGAGAATGAATGCGGCAATACCGTTCTTTAACTTTGAGAAAGCATACGACCAAGTGAATTGGTGTATCCTTCGGCAGTGCATAGAAAGGATAGGGGTCGGACCTAATTTCAGGAAATGGATACGACGGGTCTTATACAATGATGCACATGGGCAGGTCCGGGTGAACGGTCACCTGTCGCAGAGCTATAGGATGTCGAGATCGGTCAGACAGGGGGATCCCTTAGCAGCCCCCATCTTTTTGTTCATAATGGAAGCAGTGGCATCATTTCTCACAAAGGATCCCTCCATCCAACGGTTGGTAGTTGAACCCGATCAGTAGGGTAGACTAGTTCACTTGCCGACGACACTCCTTTTTGCTGACGACCTGACGGTGCTTATTCGTGCCTCGTCAAAATTTGTGAATTTAGTCTGACTTTTTATCACTTTTATTTGTTTGTTTTTTACTTCATTTGTTATTTTCATTGGTTAATCGTCAGCTCTCACTCGAGCAATGCTTGCTTTCCAGCTAGCATCCGAAATGAGAATAAATTGGCCCAAGACTATAGGTTGGTGGTTGCACTATGGAGAAGGAGAAGAGCATAGACCGGTTAACACCCCGGAAGGAATGCAGTGGTCAACAGTAGAGGAACCGCTACGTTATTTCACCTTATTTGGGAATTAGGTTAGCAGAAGTTGGGCCCCACCACTCAATGGCTCCAGAGATTTTAGCAAAAATTCTGACGACGCTAAGTGCTTGGGCAGCAATTTATACTTCCTTGTTTGGAAGAGCGTTAATCCTAAACGCCTCCATTTTTTCGATGTTGTGGTATGTAGGTTCGATTTGGACACCGCTAGATCAGTCTATAAGTGAGTTAAGAAGAAGGTCAGCAGCTTTCCTATGGACAGCAAACCCAAGTAAACAGAATGCCATATCTAAGGTAGCATGGAAGCATGTAATCGAGCCAAAAGAGCAAGGGGGATTGGGCATATTAGACCCGGGACAGCAGATGAAGGCGTTGCAAACGAAGTGGGTTTTGAAGCTTATCACCCATCCTCAGCTACCTTGGGCTTTTGCGAACGAAGTGGGTTTTGAAGCTTATCACCCATCCTCAGCTACCTTGGGCTTCTCTAGCATTAAAACACATTAGAAGACTGGTTAAGTACAAAACACCGGTCAACATGGCAGGGCTGTTTTGGGTGATGAGCAAAGGCTGGGCAAGGAAGAGTAAGAGCGAAGGCGAACGGACACCTGGGGCAACGGACAAGAGCGATCGCTCTTATTGGGCACAACGCCTCAAGCTCTGGGGGAACACTTTCCCAGCAAGAGCAAGAGAACCTAGGAACAGGGAGGAAATTCTCCGTCAACCACTTTTCTGCAATCCTTGGATTAAGGATCATCAGGGGACGTCGCGTGCCCTGACAGCAAGAGATTCTAAATGGGGAACATGGGTGGAACATGGAGTCTGGCAGGTTAGACATTTATGGTCAGACGACAAGCAGCGATGGAAGACGGCAAGAGACCTTCGGAACGAGATGAAGGGTACCCACAAATTGCTAGAGAATCTGAATGATGTTCTTATCTCCATACCACCAGTATGGGTAAACCTGCTAGAAAAGGGGTCGAATTGGGTAAACGGCAACTGGGCCACGTGGTTGAATGAGGACAAACCGGAAGCTGCATTTAGAATAAGGGGTAAGACGGGCCAAGGGGATGCATGGTTGTTGGCTGATATGTTATCAATAGAAGAAGTAGGGACTACCATCAGTCAATTGGATACGACATCTATCTCCCCAATTACAATCTTAAAAAAAGCAGTACGTAAGGTCAGAGTGGCGGAGACAGACAACTATATGATTTATGCTCCAACTATGGCTCTAGAAGATTTAGAAGTAGACCCGGCAGAATGGGCATGAAATCTCAAGGGAGGTTTTCTGAGGGTTGCCAGAAGAGTAAACATACTTCACTATACAACCAAATTGGGGTACAGGCTCAGAAGGAGGTCTCACCCACTGGCAGAAACACTGGCTAATCGGTGGGAACGGAGGTTGGAAGTACCCAAGGCGCAAGTCTCTTGTCTTCCGTGGTCAGCATTGAGTAGTACAAAGTTAGGCAGGGTCAAAAGTTTACCATGACTGATTTTCCACGTAGCGCTCCCGGTCAACGTTTGGCTGTATGAGCGTCGGGGCCACAATCAGGGAGATCAGATCAACCAGAAGTGCAATCTGTGTACTGATGAAGAGACGGAAACCCTGCTTCACTGCCTGCTGCAATGCCCAGAGGCGGTCTACGTGTGGGAAGTAGCCAGGGAACTGGCAAAAGATTTCAGATGAGGTCTTTCCGGAAGACAGAAGGATCCTCTTCACCGGTATGGAACTTCCAAAGAATTGGCAATTGGGACAAAAAAGAGCATTTCAACTATTGAGACAATATGCATTATGGACCATATGGAAAAGAAGATGTCAGATGACGATAGGAACGGGGCAAATGCACAGACTGGAGGCCAAGAAAGTTCTAGACAACCTGTTGGAGACGGATATCACGGCCCGATGGCACAGAGCAAGAAGGCAAGCCCAACAAAACCCGGAGAAAGTCTGGGAGACATTCAAAACGTTTCAAAGGGTTACGTTGGTAAAGGGTAAGAGAGCAACAATCGAAGGATCCAGAGTAGTCTTCCACTGGTTTGACAATACGGAGCAACGTGAGCAAGAATAGTGTGTTAGATTCATTGAGGTAGTACATCAACATTATGACAGCATTACAGCTGAGGGTTTAGGGTTCAGGGTTTAAGGTTTAGGCAGAGAGCAATGCAAATAGGGATTGGGGTGTCAGACATTTCAGGAGGGGTCCTGGGCGACTCTAGTTAAAACACAATTATCTGGCAGTTCATTACTGAGAGGAGTCCAACTGGGATCACAGGGATGATGAAAGGAGTAAGAACTCAGGCTTACTTAACCAGGGGTGAGGGATGGTACATCCTTCCTTATGGAAGTAATCAATACCATCTACTCGGGCCTCCCAGCCATAATGGGGACGAGCGTGTGTGAGTTTCTTATGTATTTATTATTGACTTGCCGGGGAAAAGGAACCGGACTGTCGCTCCCCAGAATGGTAGGAGCCAGAACCAAAAGGTTCTGTTAGGGAAAAAAAAAAAAAAAAAAAGGAAGGAAAGACAGCAACGAAGAGAGGGCTTATCTAGGGTTTAGGGTTCAAGGGGGCGAAGAGCAAGCAGGCCCTTAGCAGGGGGGTGGCAAGGTTGCTTGGGCAGGCTATTTAAATAGTGGTTTAAGAGAGCAGAAGCACTTCAGAAACCAGCAGGGGCAGACCTCCATAAGAAGCTAGCAATAGAGATGTGAAAAGGAGGGTGTTCATTTTTCTGTTGCCATTACAAAGCGAAACTGGGTAAGGCTCCCAGCAGTTGGTGAACATGAAGTCTCTAGTAGACGATAATTTAGAAGGATAGATTCTGCTCCCTTCCGCTGTTTTTCTATTTGTTTGTCCAGTTTTTGCTTTGTTTGAGAAGTAGCATTTGAATTGGGCTACTGGACCCAGTTTCCAGCACAAGCCGAAGCTGGGTAATGGCCCCAACCCTCCGGGTTGTTTGTGGAGGGATTCCCGGCCTCCTTATTCAATTGTGATAATGAAATGCCACATGTCATTCTGTTAAAAAATAAAAAAATAAAAAATCACCATGGTAATCACATTGCCATTGACTGGCATGTTCGTGATAAGCACACAAACACGAACAAACACATGTCTGGCTGACTGCCTGGTGGCTTGACTATGCGGCTGCCCACCAGAACAATTTTGCGCCGACCAACTAGCCAGCCATCGGGACCAGCTGACTAAGACAGATTGACAAAGACATAAAAAGACAGAGAGAGGAACGGGGAGAAGGAAGCACAGGAATGTATCACATACATTTCGTCCCACATATGTAGTATCCATAAGATATATATTGTTCGGACTATAATGGCTTACTATCTATAGATAGATGCAATTGAAGTAATGTACACTGGAGCAAGGGAGACTAACGTGCAGCACTGGTATTGTGTTGGTCATTCAAGACAAATGTATTTCGGAGTCAGGCACAACCATCCTGTCTTTGTACCTCCTTAACCCTAAGCCATAAGCCATAAGCCCTAAGCCCTAAACCCTCATGTTGTTCACTTAGTTTCTTTCTTTTTATTTATTCAAATTCTTCATCTGTTTTCCTTCATATGGATTCCCATGGTTATGACTTCATTCCATGGTGAGAGCCTCACCATGTTTCCCATCTCCCTGGAAACTAAAAAGTCACCCCTGACTCTCCTATGGCCTGGCCCTTGAAAGCACTTGAAAAAATGTCTGAAACCAACTCTCTCTCTCTCTCTCTCTCTCTCTCTCTCTCTCTCTCTCTCTCTCTCTCTCTCTCT
>BFEA01000331.1:54419-64584 GCA_003427395.1 Chara braunii | reverse complement strand
CGCCTCACGCCAGGATACTCCGCCAGTTCGCAGTCTCATTGAACTGTCGCACAAGCATACAGCAGCGCTTCCGCAACATGCCAATGAACAAGTGAAGCTCCCCGTTACTGTATCAGCTTAAAGAGCAGCTGCAATTGGCAATCTTTGTTGGACCCAGACCATCAACGGTCCCCAAGGCCTGTGGGCAGCACATTGCGTCCGTTCCTGAACTTCCCGGACCTTCCCTGGATGCTGCTGCTAAATTTGCACAGCGACAGGACTTCAGATGTCGAGTACCGCACAATGCCGACTTCTATCAACTCCTAACGACTTACGGGGCCTGAATCAGCGTTTCGGCTGCAGGGCCTGCCGGTTCGTGTATGGTCCATGGGACTGGGACCATTGGGACATCTGGGACCTGGACATGGGACTTGACTGACACTTGAAATCCTTTCAATATATGCACATAACATTCTCTCTCTCTCTCTCTCTCTCTCTCTCTCTCTCTCTCTCTCTCTCTCTCTCTCTCTCTCTCTCCATATATGGTCACATATCTATCAATCAAAAAAACGCACACATTGCCAGAAAACGAAGAAAGTGGCAGACAGCAAGAGGCACGCACACAAACTGCTCTTTTGCATTTTCCTGTGCAGCTGTTTTTTTTTCCTTCTTTCTTTTCTTTCATTCGTTTCTTTTTTCTTTTGTCTTTTCTGAAACTTTTCAGAGGGTTTCTTTTTTTTTTTTTTTTTTTTTTTTTTTTTTTTTTTGTCCAGACTCCAGGGTGTAGTAGAGGGTGGAAGTCAGGCCTTAGGAGGTGCCCGTAGTACCCATCCACCGGTAGGTCAGATGGATTGTGAGGGCCCAGGGGGAGTCGCCTCAAGGTGGCACCATGATGACTTGACCTATGCTAATGCTCAGGATCGCAAGTCGTAATCTGCACCAACGCTTACCGGACTGACCCAAACATCTCCGTGCAGACATTACCCTAACTCTAACGTTAAGGACAACCCAGGCAGAGGTGGGGTCCACGCATGTGCGGTCAACCCCATCGGTGCCTCATCCCGCAGACTCTATGGGCAGCGAACCACCCTTCCACTAAGATGTGATATCCCGCCCTCCGCTTTCCTAAGCATTATGCCTCCTACCCAAGGCTCCCCCAGCGATCCACAGTCTCAGCTAACTCCCCCAATGAGAATTCCCATGGGCCCCAGCCTGGATAAAGCACCACCCACAGGCATCGTGAGATACCTGCGGGATGAAGAATGCCCGGCACCTGCCCTATACTAACACCCAGTGTCAGTAGGATTACCCACCGAGATGGACCCTACCGTAGTCTTGGTTCGCTCTGTGTGGACTCTCGTACGGGTGCCATAATAACGGGAGACATACTAGCCGTACCCAGGCTCACCATGGTACCCCCACAGACTAGTACAGTCTGACGAGACTGACAGATCGGAGGGTCCAAGTTGTTACACAGGGATATCGACGGTTTCCACAGTTTCTACTGATGTGTAAAGGGCCAAGGGCCCTATCGGCGACTCTACTGTTATGTAGTCCTCAACGATCTCCGCGGTAAGAGTGACCCCCTTAGTCCACCCTAGCCTATTCCTCCCCCCCCCCCCCCCCCCCCTCCACTACCTGCCCATGGTGAGGACAAGATAAGGCCCTGATCATCAGATCCCTCTAAGACCAAGCACTCAAGCAGCCCTCCCATGGCCCAATCCAGCATAATACAACCATGGACCTAACCCCCTTGGGCGGTGCGCAGGCAGTGTCTGTAAATCTACCATGCGTCATCCCAAAGGGTGTGTGTGAATGGCTATCCGTTATGAAAGTGCTGCCGGTGTATGTGCGCGAGGCAACGGAGTTTTGAACCCTCAACCTCATACCACAATGCATATTTCCAACCGGTGCTCTAACCACTGAGTTAACGGCCATCCACCCTTTTCAGAGTTTTCACAGTTTCTGTTTTTTTTTCCCTCTCCCTTTCCTGTGCCTCTAATGTAAAAGGCTTGCCACGTTGATGTAGTTGAGCGTAAGTTGCCTAGATCCCCATATGCCATCATGGCCACTTGCACACTATGAAAAAGAGGCGAACAGAGAGGGTTTAAACTTTAAAGATAGAGGAGAGAAGAAAAGGAAGGTGAAGGGACAGTAAGGAGTGTATAATAAAGATGAGAGAATAGGGAAGGGTAAGAGAAGACTCACCAGTTAGTCTGTCCTCGGCGACAGAGAGGTCATGAAATGTAGGGATGAGATGTGTGATGGCATGGAAGACCTCATTGAGCATTCTCAGCACAATAGTTGCCACCATGGCTGGATCTAACCATCCCCACCAGACCACTCCTGAGAACTGGCATGTCGGTTGCTGGCTACGAGGAAGGAACAAGGGGCATCACAGAAGACCATACATTTACAATAACGTCCCTGGCTGCAAACTGGACATATGATGTCCGGATCAGAAGGAGCGCACAGTCAGGCAAGGAACTGTAGCCCTTCCCGCACACACATCCAGAAACCCTGGCATTATAGTGGTCGTGACAGATCCACTGACACCTACAGCCAATTGTAGAGTGTCTGTAGCTGTGCCGATGAGAAGGCCGCAGTGTATTGACGCATTGTCCTGCTGCTGCACAGAGGCATAGCAGTACTCCTTGACATAAAAGAGTGTCCAGACTAGTCGCTGAGGTTACAGAACATCACCATTGTGAGGAAGATGGTCTATATTGCTCATGGCATGGGCCATGGTGTCGTCATTGATGGGCTGCAAGGACAAGGTTATGAGTGCCGTCAAGCGATCATTCACCACCTCGCGGCTGGCACGCAGTCTCTCTCTTGAACGAAAGACACACCGGCGGCGCCCGTGCCAATTTTTACGCACGAGCCCAAGCGGTTAATTCTGCGTCGTCGGGATCCGGTGTCGATCACCAGTCACGAACCAAACACAAGGTAACGTGTGGTCGCCAGTCGCACACGCACCTAATTGCCCGATTGTGAAGTCGGGACCACCAAGCCGCAGCCCCATGCAGAAAAACACTGACGGGCTGCAAGGACAAGGTTATGAGTCAGATGCCTAGATTTGACTACGTCAAAAGCATGCTCCTATGATGGGTTTTGAAGTTCATTGCCATACTATTGATCAAGGGAAGGACAGGAAGGCAATTACACATATCCAAGACGTATTTGAGCCCTTGATATTGTCGGGATCTCAGTTTGACATTCAATCTCTGGACATCCATCCACATCAAAGACGCGCTTGCTCATTTTGATATTTTGTAAGGTTTTGGCCATAGTAGTCCAGTGGATGATTTAGGTAGCATCCTAACATGGAACTGATACCCAGACCACAAGCGTCTGCATGGATACCGAGAAGCGGACAGGGGAGAGGTGAGCGGGGAAGACAGCATATTATCCTGGGGGATAGTGCATATGTGATAGCTGTGATCATCTTTAGTGCACCACAAGGCCCGCAACACCATATTCTCGCAAATTTCACAGCGGTACCGACATGGTAATATGGCATATTATTAAAATGATAAAATATGGGCAAACTATAATGTTTATTCTTTACTGTTTTATTAACCATAATCATATTGGGAATTATGGAATGGCATTTAAAGATATTCGTGCAAAATAATATCCTATGTGCCAGTATGTGGACAGTTTGGCAGACGGCAATCTGTGGACAGGACTGAACGTGAGCTGTGGATCAGACATGTCCGCAGCTGCTATGATTATGACCATGAGACACAAACAATAACAAAAGGTATCGCACCGCTAATCACCATCTGGGAGCACAAGCAAGTTGGAGGCATGTGACATGATGCCCGCCTGTTTCATGTAGGCACCCAAAGGTGTGGCTTGATCACCCACTCGCTCGCCACTTGAGATTCGCCGAAGGATCCCATCCATGACCACCTTTCCTTCCACCTCCACAAAATACTTGGCTCCTCCCTGTTTGCAAAGAAAAATGGCAATGACAGACAAGGTGAATGAACTTCAATACAGAGGAAAACAGGGGCAAAACAAGCTCGAAACAAGTTAGGGAAAAGAAGAAAGAAAATGAGAACAAATTTCGACAAAACAAGAAGTACATTCAGCATGCCTCAGTTGCACACACCTATGACCATTGACCAACAGCAGAAGAGTTCGGAGATTGACCTGATACAATTAAAAAAAAAGACAGTTAAAAAGTAAGGTTTTTTTTTTTTTTTTTTTTTTTTTTTTTTTTTGCAAGGATCAGCATTTGTATTAAAAATGTTGGAAACCGGGTCCAGCGTCCCTTACATCAGATATGCTTACTCGAGGCTTCTCTCTGTTATGATCGAGAGATCCTGAGACAGCTGCATTGATTACAACCCGATTGGGAGGATTTACCATTGCCTCACCACTGCTTTTTCACCATAACTGAATCTTCTATTTCCTGAACCATCCTGACAGCATTGATTGTTTCCTTTGGAAGGATTAACTGTCAGATCTTTACCTGACTTTTTTGCTTTGTGCTCTGCCCTGTTACTCTGTCTCTAGCTATGCCAATAAGCATTCTAGATGCCGAAGGAAAACTGAGCTTCTGAGGTTTTCTTCTCAATCTGAAGTGTACTGTCAAATGCCTTCCCTTTTTTTTCTTTTTTTTTTTAATTGAACAGGTCCCTATGGTCCTGGCTCCATATCCATTCTGGGGAGCGTCAGTCCGGTTACTTTTCCCCCGGCAAGTCAAAGAATAAATACATGGTGAACAATCTCATGCTTCTATCTGTATGGCCGAAGGAAGCCTGACCAGCATTGATTACTCCCCGGTGGAGGATTGACTGTCAGCTTGCCCTTTTCCCGCTATTCCTCTCAGAACCGTGTCCGGTCCTGTCTGAAAACGCTTTGCATAACAAGAATCGCAGGAGGGTCAGCATCCATGACACCAAGCTGGAGCACCATGACACCCAACATGTTCAGTCTGTCTTGTCCTTTTTGATGTTGGGTGTCCTGGTGCTCCCGCTTAATGCCACTTCTTCCATAACAGCCTGTTGTCTGCTATGGTGGCGACCTTGCCCCTTATCATCCAATCCCTCAGGAATGTCCATCTCTTGATGGCTTGTCTCTCAGGTCTGTGCTTTGTCGAGGAGATTATCCTGCGCCAGCTACTCCGGATTTCAGTCTCCACCATCCTCAGCAGTAGGGTCCACATTTCCTCTCTTACAACTTCTGTCTTTCCGATTGTATGAGTACACCTGTGTTTCCAGATGACCCATAGTGCCAGCTTCCTGAGTAGCTTGAACCAGATTTCCTTACTGCCCTTGAGGTCCGGGGGATTGTTAGGGAGGAGTAGGATGGTTAGAGGGGTAGTGGCGGGGGCTGGTGAGGAGAAAAGGGTGAGCCATAGGGTCCGGATTTTGCTCAAGATCCAGGCTGCTTCGGGGCAGAAGAGAAGGCAGTGCGGAATGTCTTCTGGTGTGTCAGTGTTACACATCTGACATAGTTCGGAGCTATACGGGTCTGAGTGTTCTCTCACTTTGTGGAGCCACTGGTTGACAGGTAGGGCCGCGCGGGCTATCAGCCACTGGATGCTACGGAGTCTTACCGGTCTGATGAGGAGGTATTTCACCCATGGGATGGTCAAAGAGACTGCCGAGTTGACCTACAGTAGCCTTCTCCATTTCTCTAACAGTCTGGGGTTCGGGTTTACCGTCTGCAGTCCAAGATCGTACCCGAACGTAACGTCGTATTCAAATATTGTTCTCGTTTTTCTCATTTTGTCTTGCCTCCAGATCCATTCCTTGGGGTGGAATTCCAAGTCCTTGATGCTGAGTTCTGGTTGAAAGATCGCCCATGGCTTAGTCTGAGGAACCCTGACCTTCCTGAGTACGAAAGTTTCTAAGATCTCATAGTGGTGGTCAGAGTTTAGAATTATTGATTTCTGGAGGTTCTGACTGTCGGTCGGGTACGAGACGAACTTGGCCCGGTAGCTTGTTCCCTTGAGGCGACTGATGAACCAGTACGCTCTCCTGGGTTGGGTCTGAGCGATGAGTAGGCCCCAGTCCCCGGCTTTCCATGTGAACTCTTCTTTTAGCAGGGCTATCCGTCGGTGTGGGATGACCTGTCGTACCAGAGAGATATTGGTTTCGAGAGAGTGGCACACCTCCAGGAGGATTCACATCTCTTGTTGTGTTACTCAATCCCTTAGTTCCTCTGACCATAGGTGTTTGACCTGCCACACCCCTTTTTCTATCCAGTACAGCCATCTCCGGTCTTTGGGGTGCAGAGTCCAGGGGTTGTCCTCTATGACCGTGATCCATGGGTTGCAGAATAGGGGCTGCCTGAGCACTTCCTCCTTGCTGTTGGGAGCGCCGTGTTTACTTGGCAAGAGTCTGCGCCAGGCCTTCAGGATTGGCTTCCAATACGGGGGCTGGCCTGAACCGGGGATTGAGGTAGGGTACTCCTTCAAGGCTTTCCTGTCCCAATCGACCATTCTCTGGCCATTATCCAGAACAGGCCGCTCATGTTGGGAGGGGTCCTAACAGGTGCCCGGCTCCTTATGCCGTCTAAGGCCATTTTGGTCCACGGCAAGACCTGTCTGATTAGGATTTTGATAATCCATTTTATCTGGAGTGCAATTGCCTCCTGTTTAGGGTCGATTATACCCAGGCCTCCTTCCGTTGGTTTCCTGATGATGTAATGCCAGGCTACTTCGTTGATGCAGGTAGTTCTGTTGGGGTCTCCTGTCCACAAGAAGCATCTGACTCTGGCTTTGAGGTTTTTTAGGTCATCGTCCGGGGGGACCTCATAGAGGCCATGTACCACAGGGTAGAGAAGATGGACGTATTGATGATTAGCGCTCTCCCGATTAAGGGCGCCTGGGCCTTTTTGCATGGGGCCAGGCGTGTTATTACCCTTGCAATTAGATTATGTCCCGTCTTTGTTTACTATGATGCCCAGGTAGCGAAGTGCTTGGTAACCAGTGGACCAGGATGGGGTACTGTGAGTGTCTTCTGGTTGGGGGGAGGTTCCATCTGCTAGCCACAACCCTTCAGTTTTGGACCAGTTGACCTTCATTTCGGATGCCAAACGGAAGGCTTCCATGGCTCTGGAAAGGGCTTGGAAGGATAAGTTGTTGGCGCAGATGAGAACCGCGAGATCATCAGCGAACATAAGCGGTTTGAATTGCTCCTCGGTGAGGCCGAACTTCACCCAAGGCTTCTTCGGCTGTCCAGCTTCCGTCATCGACGCGGTTTTCGCCTTTTTCTTTCTTGAGTTGGTGCTTCGCGGCGGAAGAGCATTGACTTGGTCTACTTCACTTGACGCTGAAGTCAATGTCAGGTCTTCACTTGGTCCATTGGATTGGACTGCAGCAAAGGGCTGCGTCCGTTGCCCCTTTCCTTTCTCCACAAAAATTGGCTGCCCTTGTCTGTCGTTAGCCACACGCCAATTGGTTTGGATGATTGGCCGAGCACGGTCGATGATTGCGTCAAAGTCCTCGTACTCGTCCTCATCCCCAAGGGCCGAGCTCAAGGAGTCAACCGATCGGACGAAGAATTCGCACTTCATATGCTCGAACGCCACGTTCAAGCCGAGGGTGGCAACCATCTTCTGCCATTCGGTCAACCACTCTCGCGAAGGTTGGGTCCCTTGGAAAATACGGAAGATCTGGTTCACTGCACATGCTTTGGCGTTGTCGACGATGAACCACTTCTTCCATTTGGCAGTGAGATCTTCCCACGGGATCTTGGCGTGCAGGCTCGCCATTGTCACCTCCTCGCGTGTTGCCCAGTGGTTGAGCCAAATTTGACATGCGCCGGTCACATTGATGGAGAGTGCCGCTATCCTCAACTGGTCGGGCACGCGGTGGATGTCGATGGCGGTAGTGAACCCTTGCCACCAAGCCAGTGGGTCTTGCTTGTGGTAGTCGTTGAACTTCTTGATGTTGAAGTTCGCCATCTTGTACGGTCACTGGTCGCTGCCACCTGGTGGGTGCTGCTGCAACTTGCAGACGTCAGCCTTCAGCGTGGTAAGCTTCTGGCTGATCGTGGCGGGTCCTGGCGACCACATGGTCAATCCGCTGCTCCAGCTGCCGTCTTGGCATGGCTAAGACCAGGTCCGCTGCCTGGTGTGGCGGCGTCCCTGGTCTCCAAGTTCTCGAGGCGTGCATAAAAGCTGCGATTGGTGCCATCTTGCTGGTCCTTGTCGCTGTCAATCACTCGCGCCAACCGCTGCAGCTCTTGCTGCTGCCAATTGCACATCGTGATTAGCTGTGCGATCATCTTGGAGATCTCCTCCTTGGTCTTCTCGATGTCCGTCAGGTCGTTGTTGTTCTCCGTCGGGGTAAAGTGTCATTTTCTAAGTGTCGCATCATACTCCACTTCGCGCTGCTGCAGCGTCGAGCAGGCCTTCAGCCGAAGTTGGCTGATTGCTGCTGCGGCCTCGGCCTGCTGTCGCCGCTGTTCCGCTGCTGCCTGTCCGGCAGCACGGATGCGATTGGCTTCAGCTTCGGCTGGACTCTTCTTTTCCTCATCGATGAAGGCCAAATGGTTGGCCACCTGAAGCTGGAAAGCATCGACAGTCTCATTGGGTCCCTGTCCTTGTAGACCGGGCAGGCCCAGACCGGGTGCGCCTTGGTACGATGTGCTCCCAGGTGGGCTCACTGCGGCTGCTGCTGCTGAGGCCATGCCTGCAGTTCCAGGCTGTTGACGTCCAGCGGCAGTCTGCTGACGTACTGCGGCGTCAGATGCGGGAGTGCAGAGAATTGTTGCGCTGCGATTCGTGCTCTGTACCGGAGAATAGCCCAGCCTCAGCCTTTGTGCTGTTGTGGCACTTCTGCTGCCGTGGCACTCTGCTGACGTGGCACTGTTGCTGATGTGGTGCTCTGCTGACGTGGCGCCGCTGCTGGTGTGGCACTCTGCTGACGTGGTGCTCTTGCTGACGTTGTGCTCTGCTGACGTGGCACCTCTGCTGACGCGGCACTCTGCTGATGTGGCACTGTTGCTGGCATGGCACCTTTGCTGGCGTGGCACTTACCAAGCCATCAAGGACAAGGTATGAGGGGAGGGGAAGGCAGGCAGGCAATCTTACATTCCCAAACCGGAATCGCCCTCTTAAGGTAGGAAAGACACTAATCAACCGCAAAAGAAAAAAAAAAATTGAATTTCCTGTTGATGTAGTGTCTGTCCTGGAATGTCAGTGGGCAGGAAGGCGCCCTGCTGGCATTCAGGTAGTACAGAAATTAAAAGAGAAAATTTTGCGAAAATTTTGAGAGATCTTTTTCTTTTTTTTTTGAAAGAGTGGGAAATGCTGTAATTCAAAATTTTGAATTTCAACTGTGCAGCAATCAATCAATCAATCAATCAATCAATCAATCAATCAATCAATCGGTCAATCGAAGAATTGAGGAATCAAGATGGGTACTATGGCTGAGCAGATGCTTGTCTTGAGGTCTGCTCTGATACTAAACTGTCGCATACCTAATCGGCATCGATCAGAACCAAGAATCGACCTCTCAGAGACAATACAAATATAGCACAGCAGAAGACTGAAATACCAAGATCTGACTCAGCATGGACAGTGACAGGACCTGACAGCACACACCATCGCTCTGAGCGAGGGGACTCGGCGCGGCAATCATGGAAGGAGCGCTGAGTCCGGGCCATACATGGACGAAGGAGGGAGGAGAGACACAGGGGAGGAGGGAGATAGGGGGATTCAGCCACCATAGCCCGATGAACCCAGTCTCCAATGTATCCCCAATGTCGCTGCTCACACAATGTCAAGTCGCAATGTCACTGAACTGGGCAATGCCCGAATGTCAAATGTCGCTTGTCGCTGCTCACACAATGTCAAGTCGCAATGTCGCTGAACTGGGCAATGCCCGAATGTCAAATGTTGCTGCTCACACGATGTCAAGTCGCAATGTCACTGAGCTGGGCAATGCCCGAATGTCACCAAGTCTCGATATCAACTCTCTCTCTCTCTCTCTCTCTCTCTCTCTCTCTCTCTCTCTCTCTCTCTCTCTCTCTCTCTCTGCAGTTGAAGAAGAAGAAGAGGAAGAAGGAGACGGAGTTCCCGTGGAGAAGAGGAGCAGCGATGGAGGAACAGACAGAGGGAAAGAAGAAGACGAAGCAACCCTCTCTCTCTCTCTCTCTCTCTCTCTCTCTCTCTCTCTCTCTCTCTCTCTCTCTCTCTCTCTCTCTCTCTCTCTCTCTCT
>BFEA01000331.1:37539-48174 GCA_003427395.1 Chara braunii | reverse complement strand
GAGAGAGAGAGAGAGAGAGAGAGAGAGAGAGAGAGAGAGAGAGAGAGAGAGTTGCATGCCTCCTCTTTTCTTCTTCTCCTTCTTCTCCGCTGTTGGCGCAGATACCCTTACAAGGGTATTGCAGGTAACAGGAGAAATGCTTTGGTCAAGATGAGCCGCGCGAGGTGCGGTCGCGTTAGGGACCCGCCTCGGTTGTAGGGGGTATGTGGGCACGCAATATTGAGGCGCGCGTGTGATTTTTTTGATTGAATAGGTGGCCAGTCTAGTCGACCGACCCGGACCGTGTTACGGGTTTGGTTAAGGGGCAAGGGTTCGTTTTGGATTGGTATGCGCGCCCGACGGAAGGACTGGCACGCCGATAGGCGCACGGGGCGGCCACGGCGGGGTCCAAGTAGGCCAGCGCGGGTGCCGGGTGTTGGCGCGCCAGTTGCAGGGAGGGAGAGAAGGCCTGGACTGTTTTTTCCAGGCCTAGGGACGGTGTGGCACTACTTCATATTGAAGTTTGCGTATTACTGTGCCAGGCTTGCGCTTAGCCCTATTGGTTACAGTATTGGGCTACTGTTACGGGGATGCAGGGATCGAAACCAGCGGGCGTCGGCGCAGCAATGGCAGGGCATCGTGTAGGAAGCTGAAGGGGTTGAGGGCCCGACGGGGCTATCCCCCCTCGCTTTTGCTGGTAGGGGCGGCGACGGATCTGATCCGCGGGGCCGGCGGGGGTTTTAGTAGTCCCCGCACCCTGCCTGAACGTTTTTATTATTTTCGATATTTTATTTTTTCTTCTCTTCTCTGTTATTCGTGGGCCGTTGGTTTGGGGCCGCGCCTCGGCGGCTGGCGGTTTACACTTTGGAGAGCCGCGGACGGGATAGCACCGCAGCTAGGTGCCTCGGGACATCCGTTAAAAATTGGAACGATGTAGAGAAGATTTGTATGGCCCCTGAAAAAGGGTTGGCGCACTAAGGTCCGGGACGAACCCGGACGGAGAGCGTGCCGGGTACGTACAGGCCAGCGGGCCGACCGGGCGGATGCGGCACGGCGGCAGGCGGAAAGGGGAATGGGGCATTCCGGACGGCCCAGGGCCGTTCGAGCACTGAGAGGTCGCGGGGCATTGCCCCCGGTACGTCCTTCGGGACATCTGTCGAAAAGTTGGGATGGCAAGGCCCCGGCGCCGGAGTAAAACGTATAAACCAACGAGGGTCCGACAGCCGCCTGTTTTAACGTTGCTGTCGGACCGCGCAGCCAAGCAGGGGTCGGGGCGATATCGTGGCATTCCACGCAGTGTCGGAGCGAGAAGTAAGCCAAGAGGAAAAACGGTGGGTTGAGGCCGACCGGTAAACGGAGCGGAGCGGGCAGCCGCTGGCGCAAGGAGAGGTGCAGCGAACGGCGCCGACGAACCGGGACGAGGGATTGTGGTAGGTGCATGCGGAGTAGAGGGAGGCTGGTGATGGCGGACAGGCAGGTGAGGCGCAGCAGGGGCGGGGCTGCTTGCGCGATACTGGGTGAAAACGGGCTAGGGAAGAGGCTAACTTGGGGTTTCAGGGTCGGGCGAGTCGAATGGTGGGCTTAGAACGGAGAATGGTGGAGTGTGGGGGGAGGTAGGGAAGAAGGGTCGTGCGCGGGCTATGGCGGGAGGTCGAGTGAGGAACGGCGATTATCAGCGGAATCAAGCAAGGAGGGGGACGATTTCGGGGTTCTTGCCCCGGGCGAGTGGTGTGGCGGCGTTAGAACTAGCGTTAGTAGCCTAGATTAGGAGTTAGTCGAGAGGTGGGCCGCGCGGTCATGTCGGGGTGTCCAGGATATGGCGGAACGAGAATGGAAATTCCGCGCGTTCTTTGTGGGGAGCGGGCACGGGAGAGTGTGATTTAGAGGTGCTTCGGTGCTGCGCTCACGATGACAAAGGCAGATTGGGGTGTTAGTGAGTGAAGGCGCCGGGAGGTGGGAAACGCAGATATGGTAGTGTATTTTCCCCTGGTCTAGCGATAGATTCATTCAATTTTCTGCACGTTCGACTAGCATGGGCAGTACTGCATTTACGGGGTAAGCGGTAACAGCGCCGAAGAAGGCGAAGGGGAGAAGGAAAGCGGAGCGGGCGGGAAAGCTACCAACGGGTATATTTTGCAGGGCATGTGTCTGTCCCTGTTTTGAGTGAAGGTTCATTCTTAACTTGCACATAGAAGGAGTATCTGACTACAGTTCGGCAGAAGGTCCATTCCGGGTTTTGCTTGTTCCGGGGCTGGGGGACTCGCACTGGCCGGTACATTACCGGCTCTTTGAACAAGAGCAAGAGGAGGCAGTGGTAAGCCGACGGCGAAGGTGAAGCTTGATTCATGGCCGATCCGTGTGGACTAAGAGCGGGCTAAGTGGCACTATGCGCAAGCCTTGTGGTTGTTCCTGGTTACTACCAACGCGGTATGTCCAAGGGGCCGCTTCTTACTGTGCATTCTAGTTGCTGCAATATCCGGTGTTGCTCGGGTGTTGTGCGGGCTGCAGGTTGCCTCAGCTGTGCGCTTACTGCGGCAACTGTCGTATGGGCGAAGGATTGTTGTGCTTACCAAGCAGTACTGAACTGCTGAATGTGTTGTAACTTGTTGAGCTATAACTGGTTCGTGAGGTATAACGGCTGTTGAAGTTTCGGGTTGTCTGATCCGCTGGTTGCGTACTGTGTTTGATGCGTATCTCACTGCACCCCACCACTATACGTAGTGACTACAACCGGTAGCAGTTGCAGTTGCTATGCTAGTTGGTGGTATGACTGGGCGGGGTGCTGTATGTCCGCTGCCGTGCTGAGTTCGCTGCGTTTTCACTTGCGCCTCGCCACACAGCCTGCTGTGTGTGTCCATACGATGAGACTGAGCACACAAAGGGGGTGCTGGCTTGAGTGTGGCCAGTTGAGACTGTGCAGCTGCAGTTTCATCACGGGAAGTAAAGGCGTGGTGTAGGAAAGAGTGGTCAGACTACAGGAGGAGTTAGTGCTGCCAGTCAGGGGTTCGTCAGGGAAGGCTACGTCAACAATTTGACTTCGTCTGAGCGAGCGACAGCAGTCTTTGGCCGCCATTGGGGGGCCCTCAGGCGCATCAAGGCAACAAGGCCCTCTCCTGCGAGTCTGAGTGCACCTCCCTCGTATCTAAGAGACTAAACGCTTCTCCTTCTGCCCTTCTTCCTCTAAGTCCAGTCTATTGGTTCTGAGAGGAAGGGCAGGCGGGATTGCAACCCGTAATCCGCGCCAAGGCCTTTGTGGGAGGTTGCCCCACCGATTGCGGGAGCTCTGCCGGAGCCTAGGCGAGGCTCTGAAGGCAGGGAATTGAAAGGTAATCATTGCTCCCCCTCTATATACCCAATTATAACCCCTATATGTACGTCTTTCTATGCGTTGACTGAGTATGCTGCATGCACCACATACTTTGACTTTGGTTTGACTGACAGGACACAACTCAGATTAAGTAAAGGAATGTGTGCGCAATCTCAGTTTCAGTTTTTGTTGATTGCCTGAAGGCAGATTGTGAACACAAGGGGCTGCATCTGGGGGAAGGGTGGGTGAAAGGTTGTTTTGCTTGAGCCTGAATGGGTCCTATGGGGTCATACCAGTTCCATAAGATTGGACGGCCTGACCGCTGTGTTTTATTTTTGAATTGCATGGAGAGTCAGACCACTTCCATAAGATTGGACGGCCTGATTGCTCTGAATTGTGAGGGTTTGACTGTGGCTGACTTTTCAGGGGCCAAATCTGTACCATAAGATTGGAGGGTTTGGTTGTCGTGTTTGATTGGGGTTTGTTCTGTTTCTTTTGTTTTTGATCGAGGAGGCCTGAGCAAGTCCATAAGATTGGACGGCTCAGCCCCTTCCTGTTTTATTCTGAGGGGATAATTCGTGCTGAGGGCAGGGCATGTCCATAAGATTGGACGGCCTTGGACTCATGCCATACACAGTGGATCAGAGAGAAACGAGCCTGGCAAAGGACCATATATGTTCCATAAGATTGGACGGTCTGGCCCAATGCCACGCACATGCTGGAACCCAAAAGGTTAGATTTTGGCTATATTTTATACTATCCTATCTATGAACAGGCTAGCCAGGCATGGGTTCCATAAGATTGGACGGTCTGGCTATAGCTTATCATGAAATGAAGATAGTATAACTAAGAGTATAATTGAAGGTAACCCCGGGCAGGATGAGCCTTGTTCTAGGATGAACGACTCAGTCTTATGCCCAGTTGTTGAACACCAAGCTCAGAGAGGTATATATAAGTTGGATATTAAACGGTTCTGGGCGACTAAGCCTTGTTCTAAGATGAACGGCCTAGTCGTATGCCCAAAAGGAAGAGAGAAGTAGTTGTGCAACCTGTTCGTGTATACTCAATGGCTGAGTCAGGCAAGTTCCATAAGATTGGACGGCTTGACTTTATGCCCTATGAAAGCTGGGTATAAGGGAATAAAGCATCCAGAGATTACGAACTATTGTTTACAAAGTTTGACTTGGGGAGGCGAGAGTACTTACCTTTGTGGGTTGGCGTGCATGAGACGGAGTGAGGCTACTACTTGGTCTAAGTGTCAGATTGACAGGTAGTTGCTTTAGAGGCTCGCCTCGTGCTAGAGCGATAGGAGTTAGGTTAATTCCTGCATTTTCTGAGCGAAGTTTTTTTTACTTAGATCGATGCTCGCATTTTCTGAGATCTTTTGTTATGCTTGGCTTTGTATAAATTTTGGTAAGTTACTTTCTCTACGGGAAGCGCTGCCGAAATTTCTGCAAATCCAAGGAGTTAATCAAATTTTGACTTGCCAAAGTTCAACTTGTCTAAAGTTATATATGACTTAGTAAAAATCTGGAAAGTCTCATTTTCTAAAGGGAGTGTTGCCCAAATTTTTGCTAATTCAGGGAGTTAGACAAAATTGGACCTTGGAAAGTCAAAGACTATTTCCGTTTTCGTATTCGGGCTGATATAAATTCTGGAAAGGCACTTTTCCTACGGGAAGCGCTGCCGAAGTTTTCTTAGTTTAGGGGAGATAGATTATATTTTGACAGGTGGCGATTCTGGCGATCCACCCTGAATAGGGGAGATCTTGCCGTTAGTCTACCTTTGCTTGGGCACTGGCTTAGGGGTAGACTTTGATTTAGTTGGCAGGTAACTTGGGTGAGAATGTGCTATGGAGGATCATCCCCCATATGCTGATGATTTAGCTTGGGCATTGACCTGTCTTATGGTACAGGCCTTTCTTGGACATTCGATTCAGGACTTGGACTAGGTTCAGCTCGATCCTACAAGGGTCGTTTTCTGTTATCACTATAACAGGTCGGTTGCCGATTCGTCGGTCTACGACTCGATTCCAACTCACTCTTCACACCCAACCTAAAAGGCTTTAGCCCTGGTGACTTTATTGTTTGTTGAGGGTTTCACCCGGACTTTTATTGAATGCCCATTTAACAAAGGTACTGAGTATTTAATTATGGTTGGTTGGGCGGGAAATTGGGGCTTGCATGGCTAAAGCAAGGGGTATGAGTGTGAAGATTGGTTGGGGTTGACTCCGTGTAGTGCGTGGTTTGCTGCTCGATTCTTTAATGTGATTGCAGGTAGACCTTGTGGCTCGGATTTGGATTTGGGGTTGCCTGCGATCTCATATATGTACCCATGGCTGTAAGAAGTCCCACAGTGCCTGTGAGCAGTGATCGTCGCAACTTTATCTCCCCTATGTGTGTATGCTAGGGTGTATTTACTGTGGGAGTTCGCGAGGCCGGGGCCGCGATTACCACATATGACTGGCATCGTTGGTCGGTATGGGACTGGTCAGCAGCCGCGCGGCCTTATGTAAAAATTTTGTGTGCGATGCTTCGCCGCCCCAGCGTCTAAAAGTTATTGGATTATGAGGCTCGCACGTAGACGCAAACGCCTAAGATTATCGTAGGCCGTGGGCATCGCCCGAGGAGAGGGAGGGTACCCCATAGATCATGGCCCCGGTTGGAACAAAGGGGGATCCTCGGCCTATTCGTTTGCTTTTTAGAGTTTTTATGGTTGGACGTTATAGTCCATCGCAGCCGTCAAAGTCAAAACCCTTGATGTCTGACCGCCACGACAGCTTAAAGTTGTCTACTCAACCCCTCTGCACAGGGTGCAGAAGAGGGTGTGGTTTTCAACCGCGCATGGCGGTTGTCCAGCGTCGAGAGATTAACCCTCCAGGCGCGTGTCAGCCGACACTTGAGTGTCGAACGCGACCCTCGAGATTAACGAGGACACTTGCGCGTCCACATCCAGGCGACTGCCCCCATGCCCACTCACCTGTTCACACATGCATGAACCAGCATAAAACGATTATCTTAAAGAATATGAAACAACATGTGAGGGGGGGTGGCCTTGTTGGTATCACCCCATTTTCGGGGTGCAGTGGTCGACTGGTTTTAAGACACCTGGGGGAAATGGGTATGGGCTTTGCTGCAGTGGGACAGTGAGGTGTTGAGGGCGGTGGCGATTTATGGGCCACTGGAGGTGGGGGAGAGGAGAAGGATGTGGGAGAGTCTTCAGGCTATGGTGCCGGACGTAGACAAGCTTCTGGTGGTAGGAGACCTCAACACAGTGATCTGTCCGAGGCTGGATGCCTCGCAGAACCTAGTGGTGACTTCCGATTCCACAGCCTTGTAGACGGATATGGCCAAGCTGGTTTGTGAAGATATATACCAAGCCCTCTATCCGGAGAAGGCTGAGCACACGTACGTAAGAACTTCAGCAATCAAACGAAGCAGAATAGACTTAATTTGGGCCACTCTGGAAGTGACCAGATGCTGTGAGACAGTGGGGATCTGCCCCACGGCCACTTCAGACCACGTGATGGTGACTGCAAGTTCTGTTAGGGGAAATCTAAAGATGGGCAGACCCCCAGCCCCCCTCCCGGCACGGGTCTTCAGTTCCCTGATATATCAAGAGATGATCGCCCAGACCATGGAAGGATGGGATGACTTTCCGCAGCAGGAGAATAAATTAGAGTGGCTCTGCAATAAGGTGGCTGACGTGAAGGCAGCACTCACCACGGCACTCGGAAGAACGGCCCATGAGCACACGGCGCAGGAATATGTGAATAGGATGAAAGGATTTGGAATAGTGGCTTGCCAGTCAGAGGAAGAATGGTGGGCCGGAGGGGCGGACGTGATTCGAGTACGGAGGGAATGACAAGCAGAGGCAGTGATAAGTTTGGTTAGAAGAGCCAAAACAGGATGGATACTGGTTCATGAGAAAATGACCCGCAGGTTCTCAGCGGAGTTGGGAAAAAAGAAGGGCATGCTCACAATGACAGCCATGCAGCACCCCTTCGACTTGAACCAGCTGAGGCAGGATACCACAACTGGTATCTTGAGGTACGTGGAGGATTACTACAGGTATCTCTTTACGGAGGAGGAGTGGACCTTGGGGGACATGGCGGCAGCGCCGGAGGAGGCAGTATGTCGTCCATTGGAGCGTGGCTGGACCTGGAGAGGAGTGGCTTGCTGACCTCAGGCCGGACGAGGTGGAGACAGCGATTTGGGAGCTACCCAGGCTGAAGCCACCAAGACTGGATGGAGTCCCGGTGGAATTCTACAACGTTTACCATAGGACCTTCATGCTGCTACTTACAGAGGCATTTAATGAGGCCCTCCGGCATGGCCGACTCCCAAAAAGTTTCATAGATGCGTATGTGCCGTTGATTTACAAAAAGCGAGCTAGGGATGATGGCTGAAATTGGTGGCCCATTTCAGTGCTAAATGCCATCTACAAGATCCTTGCCAAAGCCTTGGCGGATTGGCTGGGGGCAGTCTTACCGACGCTGATCCACCCCGCGCAGACTGGATTTGTGCCACGGAGACATATAGTCACGAATATGACCCTGCCGCACCACGTCTTGGAGGAGTCAACGTGTAGGGGTCAGCAGCTGGCACTCGTGCTCATTGACCTAGAGAAGGCTTAGGACCAGGTCAGTTGGGAGTTTCTGCTACAGAGTATGGCACGCAGGGGTTTAGGCAGCATCTTCAGAGGTGGGTGAGAACCCTGTTAATGCACGCTCACACATTTGTGCAGGTGAACGCGGTATCCCCTAGGGCATGGAAATCACGAGGTCAGTGAGACAGGGCTGCCACTGTTCCCTGCTTTGTATGTGATCTACATCGAAGCCCTACATGAGAGGCTGAGACACGATGGAAGACTGCAAGGCCTGCGCTTGGGCACTGAGCAGTGGCTGAAGTCATCTGCCTTTACTGACCATACTGGTGCCATTATTCCCCCCACTGGGTGACAATTGAATACCTTGAAGTCCGATCTTCAGACGTTCTGCAGATTTTCGAGGGTGAAGGTCAATGGGAAGAAGTCTAAATCTATCCTGCCACAAGGCATGGCCCCGTTGGAGGGATGGGACATCCCCACATACAAGGATGATGAGGCGGTGAGATATCTAGGTGTGACCATCTCTCCAGTCGATGGGGGTGTCACTCAGTTGACAGCGTTGGTGGCGGCAGCGGCGGTGGCCAAGCTGGCTGCTTGGAGAGCGAGGGTCAGCCTGGGCGTCTTCAGCAAGGCGTTAGTGGTATATAATTTGGTGCTCTCTACCTTATGGTACACTGGAGCCATCCATCTTCCCAATAGAAGGACGCTCATGCAACTGAGGAGGGCCATTCATGCCTATTTACGGAATGGAGAGGTGGAGGCAGATGGGGGAGATATAGGAAGAGCAGCATGGCCGAAGCTGACCCAACCAAGGCGAGAGGGAGGGCTGGGCATCCTAGACCCAAATCTCAGATGAGCGCTCTCACTTACGAAACCTAGTATGGCTACTCCTGAGTACGGTGGGCGAACCATGGAGGGGGGTAACTGAACAGCACGTGGCATATGCATGGAATGAACCACCAGAGATGGCCGATCTGTGATTTACTAGTGTGGATCTGATGGGCCATATTCGCAAGGAAGCTGTTTGGTCCACTTCGCTGGTCATTTGGAGGGATAAGATATAGGTCCAATGCCGGCTGCAGTCTGCTGGGAACCGCGGATGCGGTCTTTAATCAGCTTCTAATCGATAACCGGTTCATCTGCAACACCAACAGTGACCCATTCCCCTAGCAAGGCAAGGTGGGCGCTTACAGACACCTGTGGGCAAAAAGGGGGGTGTACAAGGTCGGGCATCTCTGGGATACTCAGCGAGGTGATTGGCGTACAGACGAAGAAATGACTGAGAGGTTCCATTGGCAATCAAGGTGACCCCAGCGGCTGTGAGAGCTGAGAGAGGCCATCCCACGACGGTTTTCCTAAAGAAGGGCGGGTTGCAGGATGGGGAGTGGGTGAAGAGAAACGGAGAGCTCCACCCGAGGACAACTTATAAGATTGGGGGGACACAAGCTGGAAACAGGCTGGAAGCTACGGAATGGGTAGTGAGGTCGGGATACAAAGGATTGGGCGCCCCGCTGATTCGGGCTGGCCAGGATGGGTTGCCCCGACCGTGCCGGATTGATCCAGAGTCGGTGGAGACAGTAGCATTGTGCAAGGGAGGCAAAATGGGGGACACGGAATTCCTCCCTTTCTGCATCAGCAAAGCAAGGCTTGACTTGGTGATCGACCCACAGGAGTGGTATCTTTCCCCCCAGAACCACAGAAGGAAGAGATTCCCGGTGCAGCAGCTCACCGCTAGAGCAATTTATCGATTGTTACTTCCAACTTCCAAGTGTAGACATCTCACAGAACTCCGGGACAGGTGGGCGAAAAGGGACTGGCTCCCGCCGGCCTGGATGGTCAGGTGGACGTTCTGCAAACGGAAGGAGCAGTGCGCAATATGGAAGGCCTTACCGGATGTGAGTTGGGCTCAGGGGGCTAGAGGCACGGAAGGCGAACGGTCAGGTTGTAGTGTGATCCAGAGGAAATGGGACAGGAAAAGACGAGGATGGTGTTAGAAACACTCGGGCTGTCTCTTAAGGTGTAGGAGGCGAATGTAGGCAACAGGCGGATAGTTTGAACTACGGGGGAAAATGGCAACGTGGATAGGTGGCCCTGGGGCTGGAGGCGCAGCTGGGTGGCTGTTACATGCCCAGTTGGGCAATGTATGTAAAGCCAAGGATCCGCAATGTGATAAAAAGGACTGAATGGACAATGCGATGTTAGTGGAATCTCAACAAGCAATGCACATCCTGATACATCCAAAATGGCACCTTGTGGCGCAGTGGAAGACTTAGATATAAGCCCTGACCTGACCGGGACTGACCACTCTCGCGTAGTACAAGACAGGGCAGCGGAATGCTAGAATACCAATGACTAGCCCAATCAATGTCGCAACGCAGACCAAACATACATCATCCTCATCACAAGGTGTGAAGGGGCCTGGCGCTACACACAGAAAGAATGCGCCAGTTCCAGACCATACACAAACGAAGAGGGGGGAATCAGACGAAGAAGAGGGGGAAGATGGGAACACCAAGTCTTCGGTACAAGTCCCAGATAATCCCTCGTTAAATGTCTGAAGCCCAATGTCAAGTCCAGACCAAATGTCACCAATCCCGCTCTCTCGTAGTCTGCTGACGCAATGAAGTCAGGTAGCGAGATGGTGAGAGGGAGATGGTGGACGGAGAAGAGGAAGAAGAAGAACTCTCTCTCTCTCTCTCTCTCTCTCTCTCTCTCTCTCTCTCTCTCTCTCTCTCTCTCTC